>JAFBJQ010003622.1:188798-274917 GCA_016785345.1 Trinectes maculatus
GTAGCCTCCATAGTACCTTTGGTTTACATGTGTCTGCTACATAATTAAAAGTTAGCTCTACATTCATTAATACTAAGTGGCTGACACTGAGATGTGTTTATTTGCTGTGAAGTGGTTACTGTATTTGGCTGCATATGTAAAGCAGTACACAGTGATAATGTGGTTCCTTATTTGTTGTGATATTTCAGAAACTGCACTGTACCAGAACGTATGGCGGCACAGTTCTGCAGTAAACATTAGAATCCATTGATGTCTCCTGTGCTTTCTGACCGAAGCCCTGCGGTGGTCAATTCGGTTAAATCAGCATCAGAGGTCAAACTCCTCAACATATGCAGTTCCTATGTTGTCTGCTAATTACATAGAATCTATGTAATTACTGAGTTTACGGGTCTGGCCCCCTTATGATCAGATTAGGCCGTATGCGGCCCCCAGACCAAAATGAGTTTTGACACCCCTGGTCTAGACGTTAGAGTGGTATTGATCCTCAACCCCAACTCAAACATGAAAAAAACTATTTTTTTCCCCTTTTGAAAGGTCAGCAAACAGCTGACCCATCCTGTAGCTCCTGTACACATCATACTTCATTTTAAATCTTCATTAGATGGGGAGAGGTTTGACCCTGGGGACGGTATGAAGGCACAGTCACTTATGGTATTATGTGTGCCTGTGTGTGTGTGTGTGTGTGTGTGTGTGTGTGCGTGTACATGTGTGCAATCCTGAATTATTCATACTCATGCAGCCCTGTGCAGATTGGAGCATGATATTGGCACCCGGGTGTGTGACTGAATTAAAATAACTGTCTTCATTTGTATGCGTGCCAGCCACTGTTTGTGTTTCCTGGCTCTCAATCCATGTATGTATTTTAGGAGCTGGTAGGTAAGATAAGATAAAATAGCATGATAAATAACAGCCTGGATAGTGAATGACTATATATTGCAGGCATTTGTACTGCAGCAGATGAACAAACTAGCCCAAGTATGCAGAGATGTACGTGTCTACATACAATTTACTTCCCATTTACCATAACAAAGATACTTTTGTTTATCATCTCCGGTTAATTTCTGCAGATATATGGTAAAAAAAAATGTTCATCTAGATGTTGTTTCACTCTACTCCTTATTTGTTTTCTATGGCAACAAATATGCAATTAGTTGAATTATTATCACATTACACATAGAGATCGCAACGTTTACTGTCTCGCAGACGGTTGAGTCACTCACTGGTTTTCAGCTCACTCGAGTCCCTCGAGTCACTATTAGCTGTAGCTATCACCCACAACTTTATTCTAACATGCAAACATAAACAGACATGTCGTCATTAACGTCGCAGTGAAAAACCTCAGTGACTAATTATAACGACCTGACTCCAACCTGCTCTGTCAGTATTCGAGTCTGATATGTTTTGGGCTGTTTCACTCACTTGGCGTATGCGAGTCAGAGCCTGCTGCCTCGTGCTTCGCTCGCACAGTCACCAATCTGTTGTATACGTCATGCAGTCTTTGCAGTTGGTAGTTAAGCATAGGACTGACGGGATCTGGGCTAAAGGAGGCGAAAATCAATAAAGGGTTTCGCCTCTGTGATCCAGGTGAATCACTCCTCACCCAATACAAGTTACGCACGGTATCATTCAACCGTTGTCTCTGGATGAGTCAAGACATGCCCACTCCCCTGTCCTTTCTTTTCTCTCCTTCTTCTTTGTCTCATTTAATAACCACTCTCTGTATGTATTTATGTCTTTATGTCTTTTTTTTGTATCTTTCCCTCTACTCCCCCACGACATAATTCCCAGTCATCATAATCATAGAGTGGGACGCCCTGTCCATTGAAGGCATCAACAAGCTTGTGGACAGTATGCCACAATGTCTTAACACACTGATCTGTGACATGCATGACATTTGAAACATTTGATACTGGACATTCTTATGCATGTAATCGCCTTGATTATGTTTCCCATTGGAAATTGTTCAACACTCAGCATTTTGTTTAACCCTGATATACAAAGTTTGCAAAGGTAAACTGTGGTCTCATTTGAACTGTAATATCTTTAGAAGAGATTGAGCAATAAAGTTTTGAGGAAAAATGAATCACTTTGTCACGTTGTCATTTCATGAGAAGAAGAAGGTACAAAATGTTGTATTCCAGGTTCCAACAGTGTATTTTCTCCTCAAGACGTGCAGGAATTCTCTTTTCTTTAAAACAGTCATGGTCTCATCCTGGTGTTTTGTCTTTACGGAGCAATTTTAAACGAAGGACAGAAACACTGAACAAGTTATTCAGCAGCCACGATGCACTGCGACCTCCTCTGAGAGAAAAGAGGTGCAATCGCTGTGAGTCACAGGAGTAAACAATGGATGCTGGCCACATAGTAATGTATGCATGGTTACTCTTTTCCCATAGACTCAGCCAGAGTGGGTCAGTTAGGGGCAGTTTAACAAAAGCCTTTTGTGTGCTTCCAGTAACACCAGGCCTTGCCGCTCATCTTATTTAATTGGCTATGCTCTGTTTGTGGTATTGAGGGAAATCGCGCGCGCGTGTGTGTGTGTGTGCAAAGAGTTTGGGGTGAGGGATGACCCCGTAGATTTGTCATCAGACCCCCCACCCCCACCCCAGCTACCTCTGTTTGGGGCTGCTAAATTCTTGGTGCACACATACATTTTCTTTTTGTATAGAAAATGAATGCTAAAGACTTCAAGCCTCAAAACAATGGGTCCTTGATTTCAGACAGAGGCAGACATAAGTAAGTTCATCATTCAAGGGCAAGTCCTAAACTGTGTTTTATGATAAAGAAAAAAAACCCTCTCTTTTGTCGGCAGGGTTTACTGAGGTGTAAACCTGAGAACTGGCGAGAATATATAAGAAATAAAAAACAGTGAAACAATAAGTTCATTTATGGCACTGGGTACAATGGTAAACAGTGAAAGCGTTTCTTTGGCCGTGAATCATGTTTCATATTCATGCACATACTCCCCATCCAGTCATGCAGTGTGCGAGTGTTTCAGTGTGTGGTCCCCTTTGCTGATAGATGTAACAGTTGTTCATTGTCTGTGGCTGCTCTTGCTCATCAGTCTCACTTCCTGCTTACCTGCTTCCTGTCACGAGATCTGTCAGTGATCCCCTTCCTGTCTGTGTGGTGCCAGCAGGGGACGGGTACCTCACTGCAGGGTCCAGTTACATCATGCCCACAGAGGCCTGCAGCCCATTAAAGTGGGCATTGTTTGATGGGTGCATGATTATAAAGACACTGCTTAATCTGAAAGTTAAGATTCTATTAACTGAAACAATGCCCAAGTGAGATAAGGTGATATTGTGTGTTTTTTTCTTTAATTATCAATAGATAATCAAGCCAACATGCTTTTTTAGTTGATGTAACTTTAAAAAGCATCCACGACTCAATTTAATCTTGGTATTGATTAACTTTGAAGCCTTTGGTATGAGAGGAATGCACTAGAGGGAATGGGGTTCAGGAAATACTCTTTGTCTCTCCCTGTGCCAGCTGCTCTGAGGCACAGCACCAGATTTACTGTGAACACACACTTTGACGACGGCAAGACGTAACATGCAGCTCCTGCACACTGGCACCGAAACCTGAGGGAAGAAAACACACACTCATGAAAGTGTTAGTTTGCGTTTCAGACAGTCGCACATCTAGATAAACACACACGCATGGACACCCACCCACCCACACAGACACACACGCTCACATACATACACACACACTGAAAAATGCACACTGTGCCTTCCAGTGAATCCCCAAGAGAGGCAACACCTGGGAAGGTTTACGTCAAGCAAGGATGACAACCACCACAGCTGTCACAAACACACACACACACACACACACACACACACACACACACACACACACACACACACACACACACACACACACACACACACACACACACACACATCCTGCCATCTGTCTGCTAGTTTGATTAATAGCAGCAGTGGTTTTGTTAGCTGTCTCTTTTTGTCCTGTGGCACAGTGTGTTTTTATGTGTTTGACTGTACGACTTTATGCGTCTTATCGCAGGAAATTCAGTTGGCTCCCATGATTGCGCAACACCCTGATTAATGCTGCTGAAAAATAGAAGAATAGAAGAATAACACAGATTACGATGGCCCAAAGCACCGACAGACTAAAGTAATCAGAGTTTTAAATTTTGATTGCTCCTTTATTACAGTCGGGGGAGACTGTCAATGCATAAATAATACTATAATTAGTTTATTTTCATTTCCCTCGTCTTGACATTCCATATAAAATTCCTTCCTTCACCTACTTTGTTCCTTCTCTTTTGCCAACCTAATGAGAAAAAGTAACACACCACATGAATTTGAAATGAGCCCATTTCGAATGTGTAATAAAGCCTTTATGGCCTCTATAACTATAATATGACTGCTCCTTCTGCTATAGTGCTCCCGAGGCTCATGAACCTTGAAAGAAAATCTTTTTCTACAGTTGTTTTTATATCAGGATGGTGAATGAAGCTGAGGAAGAAAGGTGAGGCAGAGAAAGGGGAAGCGGATGAAGCGGAGATTGGATGGAGAGCGGTGAGATATGAGGAACGCATGGGAGAAAGAAAGTTGATGGAGTGCTGATTGTGAGCAATGTGCTGCGGCGGCCCAGACGGTCTCAGTCAATGTTTTTTTGACAAAGGGACAATGAACAGGGCCAGAAGAATGAACACCTGCCACAGAAAAGTATTATGCATTTATTTTGTTCATCCTTTAGAAATACAGTTTCTTTGCTCTATCAGTGTAAGAAGACAATGTGTTCTGGCAGCCTTTGCGTTGAATTGAGCAGAATTTTTTAAATGGTCACATATTTAATTTAAAAGTTCTTATTTTTTCTTATTTTTCAGATTTGTCAGAATAAATATATTTCACATATTACCCACCCTCATGTCAGATTAGAATAGGTGACGATAGAAACCTGTACAGTACAATTAAATACAGTTGTTAAAGGTATATATGATACTCATATATACTTTGGCATATAATGGCTTCACACACACAGTCTGGGATGACCTCTCCAGAGGGCAGGACATACTTTGTAGTCACGCAAGATAAAGGTCTCCCGGTGATTAAACTTGATCTCGGTTGCCTAGCAACAGCCGACAGGCTATGGCAGACTCAGGATTTTTTTTTTTTTTTTTTTATGTTTCATGCCACTAGCATCCAGGGCCAATGCAGCCAAGGGGTCTTTTCAATGAACCTGACTTCCTGGTATTCATCAGCTTCCTTCCTGTACAGCCAGTTAGAAATGGTTGTTTGAGTCATATGGGAGGCCAATCAGTTTCTAGGCACTTCTGGGATATCTATGACAACCTTGACCTACTGTAGGTTTCTCTCTATTGTCTCGGCGTTGAGTGGACTGACGTGGTGGCAGCACAAAGAGGACGGAGCTGAGGTCATGCAGTGCTGTGTTGACAGCTGTTGAATGACTGTGTATTTTGATGTATGTGTGTTTAGATTAGTTGACGCAGTCCATCTGGGACGTATGGAAATAACTCTTCACGGTGAGAAGATTCAGCTAACAACATTTCACAAGTACCTCACACACATCGCACAGAAACTCATCAACTTTCAATGGGCAACAGTTTGACATTTGTATCTATAGAGCTATTTTAAGCCTTTTGTTTTACCACAGGAAAAATCAGGAACCTGATTCTGTACAGTAAATGCTGAAAGAGAACGAGAACGTAACTGCTCCCTGGGGAACCTCTATAACAGATAATTGATAGGTGTTAACGAAGAGCTGATCTAACACTCTGTACTGTCCTGAACCCGGCTCCAAACACCCCCCCACTGAACTGCATGTCTGATCCCTCACCCCTGATTGAGCCTTTCTGTCTGGGAACGTGTGGGCCTCCAAGGTGGTGTCTGAGGGAGGGAGGGACTGGTTCAGGCAGGAACCAGGACAGACACGGACATGCAGAGAACGGCAGAAATAAACACTGCACCGATGCAATCAGTAAAATCTTTCCTGAATTCATGGTAGTGAAAAGAAGTCAGCGTTATCGCTCTATCTAGTACCTGCAATCTTGTCGTCACCTTCCAGAAACAAAGACGTTCTGCTGGGTTACATCATTTGTGCGTTTATCTGTGTGTGTGTCTATGTCAACAGACCCGCTGCATAGTATGCTTCCTGTGAACAGGGTAGAATATGTGTGTGTGTGTGTGTGTGTGTGTGTGTGTGTGTGTGTGTGTGTGTGTGTATATATATATATATATATATATATATATTACTACTATTTATATTATTTATACCATTTAATGAGAAGATAATGTAAAGTACTTCATTCTGATTAATAGCAGCTGGTGTCTACCGGTGTGTAGAGATTGATAATGTGCACTTGTGGGCTGTGTTTAAGTTTAATTTTTTTTTAATTTTACAGCCTGAACTAAATTGTAAAATACACCGAAGGGGCCAATTTGTTCTGACATTGCCTGCACGGACGTATACACATTACATTTCATACACCTCCAGGGTATAA
This sequence comes from Trinectes maculatus, assembly GCA_016785345.1. NCBI lineage: Eukaryota > Metazoa > Chordata > Actinopteri > Pleuronectiformes > Achiridae > Trinectes > Trinectes maculatus. The sequence continues at coordinate 195,292 of JAFBJQ010003622.1, forward strand.
ATCAGATGACTTAAAGGGGGTGAAAGAGGGAGGTCTTTCCCCACTCTGCCTCTTGGTGTGTGGAGAGACTGGTTTCACCAAAGTGCTGCTGATATATGTTGGCAAAGGGGGCTTCGGAGATTCTGCACTGGTGTATGATCAGTGTGTGCATGTGCATGCGTTTCTTTGTGTTAATAGTCTGTAACCTATATAATAGATAATATTAAAAATCTGTTTTGTATCTGTGTTTAGATGCAGTGTGTAGATCTGTTCAAATAGTAATGAACACAACCCTAATCCTGCAGTCTTTAAGTTCCCCCCTATACAAATGCACTCACACCTGATTGCATAAAACCCACATTCCCTTTTCTAGACAGCCAAAGCCTGGACCTGTATCCTGACTTGGTCTTTTCTAACATGTCTTGACTTGATTCCGAGGAATGTGTGCTATGCATTGTGCCGGCCAGACAAGGCCTTTTTGGTCGTACATGCCCCAACTATCAACACTGTGTCCAAGAGGCCATTGCCCCAAGCTCCTTCCACCACCATCACTCTCACCAGCTACCAGCCCTTCACTCAGCGTGGGAAAGAAACACGCTGGAATGTCTTTAAGACAAGCACCAGCTCAAATAAACAAGTGTCCTCCTCTGCAGGTACTGGAGCAGATAATGTGGGGAATGTGTGCGCGCACGCGCTTTTGTCGAAGCATCAAGTTTCTTGTGTGTGTGTCCAAAGTGTGCGCATCTGTGTTTATGACCCATTCCTCATCAGCGAGCAGTGAGCACACACAGTAAGAGGCGGTAATCAACAGCAATTACCCTCCGACACAAAAGAAAGGAGCGTTCCTCACTCGCTCTAGTCTGCCTTGATTAATCAACATGTCTGAAGCAGCACAGGGAAAATTGTGGGAATTAAGCATTCAAAGGCATAACTTGAAATAATGTTGGTAACATGATGGGTCAGGTTTTAATCGGCCTAAGTGATAAAGCACAAGTTGTTTGTTAGAGCTGTTTTGCCATCAGAAACATGTTTATGTCACTTGGGATTCAGCAGACACAATTAAATCCGAGTGCCCCTGACACCCAGCTCTGCTGTGCTTCAGTTAGGACTTGGCCTGAGAGCCCGCATCTTTTCAGTAGGTGTCAGACGTTGCCAGTTTTCCCACCGTGGGCCGTTGCAAACACTACATGTCCTCAGTTTCTCAGCTGAAAGCAAACAGAGAAGCTTAGCAGTGCCACTGTCGGGCTCTTTCTGACACCTCTTCAATGGGGATTTTAGGAGCGAGTGGGGAGATCGATCACTTGTTTTTGGTCCAATCGGAATGAAAGAATGAGAGGAGAGTGAGGAAGTGCCTGATGTTACATTTCAATTTACAGAACCATAACGTTTCTGCAGATTCAAATGATATGTATAAATTTAACATTGCAGCATTTTGTACTATTAACTCTGCTGCATCCAGTAATGAGAGTTTTTCATCTAACTATGTAAAAGTAGCTATTAATAAGGATGCAAAGTGTTGTTATGAATCATTTGGGATAAATCCAGGGACTCTGTTATGGGAACAGCATAGCCTTCTAACCCAGGGTGCACTGTCATGGGTCATCTTCTCTTAATGATGCTCAGCAAGTTGAAGGTCATTGTGGTTAATAGTGGTTTGACCTCTATTCAGTTCTGTGCGGATGTTAAACAAAATGTTTCTGTTATGTAGCGAGCCACCACTTTCTTATCTCTTAAGATCTGAGGTGCAGACACTATCTCTCCCTCACACACACACACACACACACACTTAGAGAATATGACTCATGCTCTGCTTTGGTGATGACATACTTCGAGTGAAGCGTTGTTGTAACTCTGTCTGACTAACATATACGGTCATGGTTTCTAAGATCTTGCCAGGGCCATGCCTTTAACCAGCCTGATGGCGTGGCTTCACCAGAAACGGACAACACCCAGATTTGGTTTTCCTGAAATGACATGGTTTAGCCTGGTAGCAGAGAGAAAATGCCCATGTGCGCATGTGTTTATGGGAGAGGGACGTAGTTAAGGTTTGTGAAGAGGGTGTAGTTCACCCTCCACCCTTTTCCATTCTGTGTCTGCGTGTATCACGCGTACAGAGGTGTTTTCATTTGTTTTAATAGCTGGAGGGGCACCGACAGAAAGAAAAAAAACAGAACTGTGTAATCCTAAGCATTACTAAGGCACACTTAACACTGCTCATTTCCTGGTTGTATATGAAAACTGGCTGCACATGAGGAAAGATGGAAAAGGAAATGGAGATTTTAAGAAAAAAAAAATGTAACATTGCAATTACTTTCATCCTCTAAAAAAAACTGTAGACCCAATAAGCATCTGCAGGCTTTTTTAAAACTGTGTTTTGTTTGGGGGATGAGTCTAAGCAACTTTCTTTAGTATAATAATTATCATTGAAACCGGTGTAATCAAAGAGAGGACATGTTTGCAGAGTTGCTGGTGTTTTGGCTAAGCCATCATTTGATATGTGCGTAATCAGAGACTAAAATAATCTGTTTATTACATGACTACTAATTTACCACACTGTGACGCCAGACACACGACTCCCTGCATCGCTGTGTGGTCACACTGACACGTGCACATGCATTTGGATGCCATAGATAGAATACAGGGCACTGATGTGTCCAGGTCTGGAGGGTGAGAGGTTTTTCCAACCAGACCTGCAGGCAGCCAATGTCCCACATACGTCTAGTTGCCTGAGGCAGGAACCAACAAGCTGACTGACTGACTGTCTATGTACATACAATGTGCTGCACAGCAAACTGTCCCATGTGTCACAGTCCTGAGCTGTTTGATTCAATACCAGGACATCTGCCTCCACATTACTACATTTTTGCTCTCAGAACTTGACTGTCCATTTTAGCAATGGCATTCATCTTCCCCATGTGCTCTTTGGTGCATGACAATGGGTTTCAAGCTACTCCCTGCATAAGAAAATAATGACATTATTAAAAAGCAAATGGCTGTAAAACCCAAACAGTAATTTCCCAGATGCTTAAACTCTGATATTGTGGGTTTTGTCACATTTTAACAATTGTTAACATAAATAAAACTACTGGTTAGTATAGTTTTTTTTGTAGCATTGTCTGTTCACAGAGACAAAGTCCACAGTAACTGCTCCTCTTTTCTTCTTTGTTAACAAGGCCAGAGATAATCCTGTGCAGAGGGAGGGACCACCTGATTAGCTTGGAAGCCATTAGAGTATTTTCACATTATTATAATCCAGAACATTTGTCAAAAATATTACAAAAGGGATTCTGAAACATGAATGAGAAAATGCAGAGACTGCAAACTGAAAAAAACTACATGCATTTCTATCTAAATACTGCCATGTACGAGAGTATGAGAGCTTTAAGTGATTCAAGTTTAATGTTAATGTTTAATGTTACTTTTACTGAAATTAAATTTGTGAATGTGGTCTGTGGTTTTAATGCATCTCTGTAGTTGTAGACTAGATTGGACACTGACATTCTCATTTGTTGATTAAAGCGTATTTCTAATATATGATTTGATTTAATAATACGTTCAGTGCATGTGTCTGATTGGCTTAAATGTAAGAAATACGTGGCTCATGGTTTTATGCATGAAGCTATTATACAGAAATGATGTTTACTTGTTTTACACCCAGACAGACAGACAGCTTGAATCAGTCCAGATCGATGGTCCTTCCTGCATCACTGATGATAATTGCAGTGGTTTAATTTAGCTGGATGCGGCAGGGAAAGAGGATGGGAAATGATCCTGAACCCATTTTGACCTTTACACACATGTTGCAGGCAGAACTACTATTTTCATTTCAACATGGTGTTAAGGATAAAGACAAGTGGGTCCTTGTGTAACCTGCTTCCTTGTGTTTGCCGGGAAAACCCCAACCATGAAACGAATGGTAATGAGATGAACATCTACTGAAATGGAATGACAATGCTGTCATTTTGTGTTTGTTGCCGTTATCCCGACTCGAACTGCTTGTGTGTTTGTGTAAAGAAAGTTTGCTGGAAACAAAAACAAGCTCACAAATGTCCAATATTTACCTTGTGATCTTCCAACCACTGTAACCGTATATGAGTTATTTAAATGTCACTGTCGCTTGACATCTTTAGCCAACCACAAATATGACACTGGTTGTTCCAGAGAATTTTGTGGTTAGTTTCTGTTTTAAGCAGCGTTGCTGGGGACTAATGTGTGAAGCCGTCGCGTCACTCTGCCTGAGTTACCACGTCTGGGGTCTATGTTGATGTAAACAAACCCTCAGCCTGAATGTCAGAGCAGCTACTGTCGGAAGGGTTTGACGCAACTCCTAAACAATACATTATGGTGTGTATGTGGTCAATGCAGCACTTCGGCAAGACTACACCATATATAAACAACGTAGAGAGCTATTACCCTCCAGTTCCTGGAATGTAAATATGAAAACCTCATTCAAAATCCTATTGATTTTTGTAATTATATTCTATTGTTAGAATGTCAGACATTAAATAACAGTAATAATTTAACTTTAACTTTAAAATGAGCCTCACACATCACCTTCATGGGCTGAATATCATCAACAGAAACACTGTTTTAAATCGCTGTGATAAATTGAATGCATAAACACCAACTTATTATGTTGCAGCTCATGTCTGCCTGAGTTTGGCTGCGTTCACCAGACATATCTTGTTTAATCACGTTTACATTGGTAGGAAAGTAATTTACTGCAGAGCACAGAGAGCCTCACACACACATATATAATGGATCCTCTCAGTGGTGCAGTTTGATTAATGGGCCTGTAGGCTGCATCTTGCTCACCATCCCAAGGTATTTTCTGTCGCTTCACATATGCACAGCAACAGACATGCTTGAGCAGTTGTTTACAGCAGGCTCATACATCAGCATGTAGCGATGTCTACAATAGATTTCATGTGATTATTTATATGAATGTTTTAAAGGGTTATTTTCCTTTTTTAAAGTAAATTTATATCGACCTGAAAACACTTTTTCGACAAACACTAAATGTTTGTGCTCTATTTTTTTAACTACCTGTTTCCAGTGCCGCTTCACATATGTAAAAGCTTTTACTTAATTTGATAAGGTTTTCTCTTCACGGAGAAACCAGCACATCATCACCTGGCTTCACCCCTGTCTGTCTCCCTCTGGGCAAACAGCACTGGGGGTGTGAACGCAAGAGCCTCAGCCCAGTGGGACAAGCTATTGCAGCCACAAAGATAATTGAATGAAGAATCCAGTTGTTCTGAAACCCAGGTTTTATGATGGCCCCCAGAAATATGAGGAATGAGAGCGTGCCCTTGTGCTGTCAGTTATGTGGACACAATTTAATCCTGCACCACTGGGAGAATACTGATGAGGTGCTCAGATGAAAGAGTGGTCGGAGTGTGTGTATGTGTGTTAGGGCACTGACAAGCACTGAGCCTTGAACCTGAAAAACCTACCACCCTATAATATATTTATGGGAGGTAGCTGAGTCATGTCTTAAATGCAGGCCCTGGAAATAATGTATAGCTTCAAATGACGAGGCACCGTACAATGCAACAAGTTCATACACATCTGACTGCCCTGCTGCCTATCAACACAACCACAGGATTGGTTCTGGGTGTAGTTTCACCGTGAGTGTTGTTGTGTGTGTTAATGTGTTGCATATTAAACATCGGCCTTTTTCCACTGATACCAACCTCTGATAAAAGGATTGTGTAATCATTGTGTCAACTGTTTTGACATGCACACTACTTGTTGATGTGTGGCTATGTTTGAGTTGTATCACTGTGTGAGCGCATGCGGCAGCAGAATGAGAAATGTAGTGTAAAGTCAACTGCTGCCATCTAGGGGCTACATTTTCACATTACACCCTCTCAAAAGCTCAAAATACCACAATACACCAAATCTGATCTATTTTTTTAAATAAAAATTACCAGAACTTTATAGCTGCAACTGCTTGTGTTGCTAAGAGAAGTCTTATTGATTTATAATTTAAAGTGCTGGTATGGTGCCATGGTGGTGGTATGGTGGTGTTAAAGTTGACTTGAAATGAATAAATCGCACATGAAGCCACCACCAGGTGTCGTCCTCGCACCAGCCAGATTAAACAGAATGAGCTCCATCCTGAGTGACATACAGATCCATAGCCTACAGGCACAGCTTGTATGTGCAAGCTGCATGTGAACTCTGACATATATTCACTCATCATACAGGCCTGCTATATGTAAAAGCTGCTTTGACCCAACTGGACAGAGTATTCTATATCACCCAATGAAACGGATCACTGAATCTTCTGTATCACCAATTCCAGAAACTTCTGACCTCTGTATATTGAGGTCAAAAAATTTACAATACAACTAACTATGATATCACTGTAACATACATTATTAGATTCAATGAGACACATGACTGAACATGTTAGTTATAGTTATGGCTGTCTTGTGTCATGTGACAACTAACTTGAGGTCATTCAACACTATCCTCAACACCACAGTTGAGCTTTGTTGTGTTTAACGGGTTATTGCACAAGTGTGTTGACAACAGGGTCACTGCAGTTCAAAACTGTTGTTGTGTCTTATGTGTTATAACATAACACATAATCTAAAGGACCTTCCTATTGTGAAGGCAGAGTGCTGATAACATATAAATCAATGTACAGTTCACTCATTATTATTTTTGCTTGTTTTTATTTATTTATTTTTTATAGAGAGATCTGTGTTTTTCCATTGCTCATAAATACCGTTTAACTCATGTGAGTACATGCCCAAGAGGAGGAGGGCCATCCTGAGCCATGGCCATGTGAAATATATACTGTCCATTTCCGGGATAATTATGTAGCCTATCACAAAACCAAATTCAGCTCATCAGCGTTTTCAGTGCATTCATTGGCTTTAATGTTTTTTTTTATTTTATTTTGGTATTTTCTTACAGAAATACTTGCTTCACCTTGTGTCACCCAAATTACTTGAATGTTTCCTGTTTCCTGCAGTGTGTGGCATCGCCTCTTCAAAGCCACACTGACACACGATTGGCTCGTCGATCTCTAATCCCTCCAATCACAGGGCGGCTCGTGCGACGTCCCCCTCGCCGCGAGTATGGCGGAAGACGGAGCAGGAATTTCGCGAATGCGCTGACACCGTTCACACGGGGGAATACGGATGTTGTCCATCCTCTAGTGCTACAGATCTGTTGCCTGGCGACGAGTGGCGACCCCTGAACACAGCTAACCAGCTGCTAGCAGCCTGTCCGCAGTGCATCCCGGACCGCACAGCTGTTTTCGGCTTGTGTCAAAAGCTGCATGAAGTCATCTGTCACCTCTGATGCTGTGAATAAGACCTGTGCCTTTCTCCACTTCAACCCCTCGGTGTAGTTTACTGTCACCGAAGAGCTGTTAGAAATAAGATGGATGTGTTCGGACTGCTGCATCTGGACCACCTGGCCCACGGACTGGCTAACTTGTCCATGTTTCCATACTTTGACATAGCGCACTATGTCGTGTCAGTCATGGCTCTGAGGGAGCAGCCAGGTAAGCGACATCTCACAGCGGTTAGAGCAAAGAGTGATGGAGGAAAAGTGTCAGTAGTTAGGTAGTAGTTAGGTTTGATGGAACTTCAGCTTCACTTAGTGAACTTCAGCTTCACTAAGAAGCCAACAACTGAAATTTAAAAGCGAGGTACCTGAACGCCACGCAGCCATTAAGGTTGTGTTCAGAGACATCTATTAAAACGTTTTGTTATTATTTTTAAGTTAAACCGAATCGAACTGTTTGCTATTACTGTCAGGATTCATTGTTGAATAATAACAACAACAACATTATCTACACGGTTTGTTATTTACAACAAAGTTGATTGATTATATTGTGAGTAGACATCAAAGAAACTTTCTGATAATTGATGTAATCAGATACAAAGCAAAATCAATCAAGTTAATTTTATGTATCATTACCAACATGCTCTGTATACGTTCTATTGTATGTATACTGTATTATTATGGTAGAGGGGAAAGTATTCTACCTGTTCCAGGCTATGCAGTAGTTTAGTGTATAGAAACTGGTGGTTTATGAACTGAAATATTTTTGGCATTAGAGGTATATCAAAATTAATATAGTAGTTATATCATTGCTCTTAATTCTTCTGTACAATTGTTTGTGTAAATAATATGTAGCAGTAAAAACAGTTGATTTGTATATGGTATTGCATACATTCATTTTCTATATTTATATAAGTGAAAAAAATACTTTTTTGATAGGGTTTGGCAATCTATTACATTTCTTTGTCATTTGTTGTGTCTCATTGAACAGGTGAAATCTGAGGCCTTTGCATTATTAAAAGGACAACGTGTTTGTCTCTGTCCCCATGCTCAAGCCTAGTTCAGTCTAAAATTACTGATATGAATAGTTCTGTCTGTATATCTCCAGTAAACAGACTAACCGTCATCTACAATAATAAGCGATCTAGCTTTTACTTTGACAGGAGCCACCTCACTCCTTTTCTGATCTAAGTCAGTTGAATTAATTCCTGTCCAGTGTTCACTGACAAACTGAAACTTACATTACACACAAGGGCTGCGCAACAATGAGAAAAAACTATTAAACATTCAGTGTAACACCAGGCTTATTGTATTGACTCTGACTAAAGGCAGACACCGAGCTAGTGTAACATAATGTCACTGGGATAATGGCATTGGGACAGGTGGATTTTAAGTGTGCCTCAAGTTGACTTTCCACACAAACCACACACGCACACACACATCATTGTCATCCCGCTGCTGTGTATATACACGTCTATTTTCGAACTAGCCACGCAAAGCATTTGAACTGCTGTGACCTTCTGACCCTTTGTCCTCTACTACTTCCAAATGTCTGTATGTGGCTGAAAAAAAAGATACACAGAGAGTCAAAATATGGACAAACAAAGCCAGAGGTCAGCAAACACAACACAAACTATGCACATTCTGTGGATAGTGTGCGAGTGTTGGTGTGTGAATGACACTTGAGATAGTTAGTCAATGAATCATGTGCATAATATGTGACGCAGGACAAAAACAGCAACCTGTTTGTCTTTGTGTGTTTGTCCTCATTGCATTTTTGTATGCATGTGTAGAAAGTAGTACAGAACCGGTTTGAATTTAGGGGGAATTTCAGAAGAACTTTAGTCAAGCTGGAACAAAAGCCAGAAGACAAAATGCTCACGAAGCCATCTCCAGTTCTTCTTTTCCCCAAAAAGGAAAGGAATGCCATAAACCATTTATCCCTCCCTTGCTTTTGTCTTTCCTGTGTTGATCTCTCCTTCCTGCTCTTCACTTTGAGTGTGCAGCCCTAAAGCTGCTTCAAGTTTTGGGGGAAGAAAACAATGGTGTGTTACAGTTTGCTGTCCTGTTTCGAAACCTCACTGTGAACGATGAATATGCTATTTTTGGCTACAGTTGCAATAAGTATAATAAACAATATGGTACATATAGTACAGTAAACTCATGTTCGCATTAATCCAACAACAATTGCAAGTTCCTTAGAGTCTCGCTTCAATAGTTTTCAAACAATTTCTATAAAGACGACTGTGCTGTATTTGACCAGTATTAGTCAGATTTGACTTGTTGATGTATTTCCTTTGAATGCAAATATGTGGGAGCCCTTTTTAAAAGCACAGTGAACAGTCTCACACTATGTCTGCAGCACTGTGCGTCTTTGCCGGTGAACTGAAGTTGATGTCATGGCAACACTGTTGACTATGTAAACAGTGTTCTGCACTTGTGAACTTTGTGCTATGGCTGTGATAAGACAAAGGCACTAATACTATGGTTTCACATCAGGACTCTTGTATTATGCTTGTCAGGGTGTTACATCCTTCGCATTTTTCTAACGTGCACACTCTGCTGTTTTGGTGCTTCAAACGTCCTTCTCTTCTAACTATGGCACAACATGCTCCTCTTGTGCGCACAGAGGATGTGGCATTTGAGGTAAAGAAAGTAGCAGCTGTAGTATATTCAGATTCCTTTAAAACTGAGTGGAAGGTTAAATGTGAGGCACTCAGACTGAATCCAGAGGATTGTTCACATGTCCCAGATAGAGCTAAAACAAATCTCCTGGTCTACTGACTCTACCCAGGAGTCTATAATCTGATCTGCCTGTAATCCTCAGATTACCTGTACGGTCCTGTGTCCAGCCAGAGTGACTCTGTGTTTTATCTTTAACTGGCCGCTACCTGTGAGAAATCAAAAGAATTGAGTATTCATATATGTGTGTGTGTATATACATTTATATATGCATATATGTGTGTGTATGAAATTCCCATATATTTGATATTTTTATGTGTACAGCAGCAGTCATTTCAATTGATTAACTATACGAATTACAATCTGAGTAATTGAGTGCAGTGTTGAAAGCAGGGTGTGGACACAGGGTGAGTAATAAACGGTTGATTGTTATCTGTAGTGTTGTAACTGTAACTGTGCCTTCGCTCTGCACTTTGAGCAGCAGGCTCAGACACAAATAATGGAACTGTGCTTGACAAAACTCTCCGTCCTCCGATCCTCTCTGTATCTCGTAACTCTGACTAGGTTAATATTTATACAGTAAGAGGGACCGGAGGGGATGGATGGAGCTCTCTCTCTCACACACAAACACACACATAATAACCAACTGTGTCAACTTTACTCAGTGCCACTGGCCTATTACTGTGGTTGCACTACATTTATAATCTTCCACTACTTATGACTATATTCACAAAAACCTGTTTCTGGTGTGTATTGACGGATCTTGTATAATAATAATAAAATAAAATAATAATAAAATAATCATGTCTTTCACTAAAGTTTTTATACTGTTTTGTACTAGAGCTATTATAATGTGTAGATGATGATGCTGTTCTAAATATAGGAGACTGGATGAATTCACAGTAATAATTACACTTGTTTTTTCTGTGTAGGAGCGCTGGAGGTATCCAGAGTTAGTCCCCTAGCCTGCTGGTTCAGCTCCATGCTCTTCTGTTTCGGCGGGGCTGTGCTGTCTGGGCTCATGCTCGCCGAGCCCCTTGTGGCACCACTGAGCAACAGCACCAGCATTCTGCTTGCTTCGATCATCTGGTAAATGAAATATTCTTTTTTTTCTTTCGATAGAGAAAAGAACAGAAGGGTTTGTTGGGAAGTGAAGCGTGTCAGGATTAGGCTGAGGCATGTAAGTGTTTTTTCCTGGGTGCATCCCTAAAGCAAAACACTAATTCTCTGTAACAGGGGCATGATGTGTGGAAAAGATCCCATGAAACAGAGCAGGTTTTGTAGTGGTTCCATCATCCAATTACAACTTTGGTATCCTCTGCTGGTGGCACATAAAATTACACTTTTTTTCCCCCCAGAAAATAATACACACTGCCATCTGCTGGGTTAACAGAGTAGTTACAGTGCAGCAGATAACTGACATATGCCTCTGCAGGTACTTGGTGTTTTATTGCCCCATGGACCTGGTGTACTGTTGTGCTGCCCTGCTGCCTCTCAGGCTGGTGCTGTCAGGTATGAAGGAAGTGACCAGGACATGGAAGGTGCTCGGAGGGGTCACCCAGGCCCACAGCAAATACAAGGACAGCCTGCTCGTCATGATTGCCATTGGGTGGGCTAAAGGTCAGCGATTGTTGTCTCACTGTGTCACTCTCAAGGACCTTTTTATGGTAAATGATTTATTAATTACAGATAGTACTGGGCCTAGTTATTGTGTATCATGTATGTATTTTCTCACCAGGTGCTGGAGGTGGTCTGATCAGTAATTTTGAGCAGCTCGTTCGAGGCGTGTGGAAACCAGAGACTAATGAGCTCCTCAAAATGTCTTAGTAAGTTTTTTTTTTTTTTTTAATGGATTCTGCTGTTAAAAGAAAGAGTTTGACATTTTGAGTAACACGCCTAAATCATCTCAGAACATGAACATGAACTCAGAGATGGATGGTTATGAACATTATCTTCATTAAGCTCAGTTCTCGTCTTCTGGTCCACGACTATTTCTCACTCATAGCAGATGACAACTCAGGCGCTCCTGTGTGCAGGCTACGATACGATATAAATGGTTGCCAGATCATATAATATTATAGAACCCCTTCGATTTATGTTGTATGATAATCTTGTTTTCGTCATTGTGTAATTTAAAGTCCAACCAAGATCACCCTGATCGGGGCGGTGCTGTTCGCTCTGCAGCAGACCCACTACCTACCTCTCCAGAAGCACCACCTGATGCTTCTCTACACCCTCTTTACCGTGGTCAACAAGGTCAGTCTGATGTGTCTGGGCAGCTCATACGTGACGCCGCTGATCCCTTGGCGCTGTAGCTCCGTCCAAATGTGTGATGACTTGTCTTCTACGTGACCTTTCTCCCTCAGTTTTTTTTTTCTTAGTCTTAACTTTGGTGACTCACATTAGGTCTAGCCCTGTGCTATTACCCACAGGGCTGGGGCTTTTGCATCATTTTCATCTGCTTGCATCATCCTCCCCTCACATCTCTGGGAAACTTGTGCTCTTGACTGAGACACAGATATATTTACCATGTCTCCTCTTAACTCTCATTTCTGTTTGCTCCCCCCGACTCAGATCTGTCAAATTAACGCAGAACCATTTCATCACGCTTAGACCGTGTCTGCCTGGTGTTTCGTATTTTTGTTCCCAGTGATGCAGATATTATACACTGGCTTCATAATGAGACGTAAATACTAATGTTAGTCACTACCTTCGTGCTCAAATGCAGTATAATAATAATTATAACATACCATTCTATATGTGGCATAAGGGTTGTTGTTTTGTTTTACACTGTCAGCTGTATTTGTTGACTTGACCTGATCATGTGATGTTAAATGAGGTCACTTTTTGTGGTTGTTTTTGATCCAACAAACAAAAATGTTAAACCTGCAGTAACCAATTTTTGTGTATACGCAGTGATAGAATTGTGTGGATGGATTTACATCCATTGTTCAAGCTGTTTTCAGCCTGAAGGGAGTATTTGGAAGACGTCTCCCCCTTTCTTCACCACCACATATTTATTTTCTCTTGTTCAGTCAAGGATGATGCTAACGCGATCCTCCGCCTCACCATTTGCTGCCATCGAGTCAGTGGTCTACAAGACCCTCTTCGCCGGCTACTCCCCGTATGCCGCCCTCACGGGCGAGGTACAGGATACATGCACTGATGCGGGCACAAGCAGGATGTCCTCCACCGCCCAAAATGCCCAGTCCTGTGGGAACGGAGCAGCAGGGAAGCGCGACTCGAATTGTCCTGGTAAGGGAGAAAGTGAATCACTCGAAGCCAAAGACACGTCAGAGAACGCAGAGACAACAAACGGCAAAAAGATCAACTAGTCGGCCTTTGCTCTGTAGCAAACCTCTAAGCTGGGCTGTGAAGTCATTTCTAAATTTAGATCTGTCTTATCAGCACTTTACACTAGAACTTTCTCTCATCAACATATGTTTTTATTCCATTATATCAATTTATTTTATTTCTTCTGCATTTCTAAGAGTCAAAGTCCTTAGCAAAGCCTGGTGCTAAAGAGCCGACTCTAACTACACCTCTACCTTATTCTGGGATATTCCTTGAAGTACTGTAATATTTATGCTGTGGGGTGGGAACATCATACTATCCTTGGGATGATTGCACACTTGGAGTACAAATCGTAGCTTAATTTTTAATATATATATTTATAATGAGAACAAGCTCTTGATAATTTTATCTCTGGGTTTTGGGAACAGTACCACGCACCTGCTGATCTATGAATGCCTTTTTTTCTGTGTATATTGTGCTTCTGTGTAAATGCTATATTTCCTACTGACATTTAAAAAAAAAAAGAGATTATATTCTATGACACTCAGACATTTTATTGTACAGTATTTATACTGAATACTTGCACTTTTGAATGTATGGCATTCTGAAACAACTTTTTGTTGTTTCTTTGGCCAATGCTTTAAATCACATCTAAGAGCATGAGAATAAATAGCTTTACATACACTTCAAAATGTGTTTGTGTGATATCGTGCCCCCCCCCAGCATTTGCCTCACACATTTACGCAGTGTGTAGACAGGCGCTCTACATTTCACAGAAAGATAATTACAATTAAATATTCCGTGTCTCCGAATGAAATCTACCCATTAATACAGAGTCAAACATCTTGTCGCCCTCTTAACACATTTGTTCACAGGATTAGGTGAGGAGGAATAATAAAAGCTGCTATAAAATAGCACCTCGTCCAGAAGTAACCTCCTTTATAGGCTGAAAGATTGCATCAGTGTAACATCAGCACCTGATTGATACCTCACCCTTTTAAAAAGCTGCTGGAGAGAGATCCCTCCAAATCCCCCCCCAGTTCTCATCTATATAACCTCAGACGGTGAATACAAATTAAAAATGAAGGGGGGATGTTCGAATATGATCAAACGTGATACTGGTTGAGATGGAGTACCTGCCTTTTAATAATACGCCTGAAGTCCACAGATTTCAGATGTATGTACAGGATGTCAATTACAGGCGCATACACTGCAACACTACCCCGCGTTAGAAAATTAAAATTCCCAGACATTTCTCATAATGAGCCCCCCCTCCACTGTCAAGGCCCTGCTCCTTTCACCTCGGCCCCGTGCCTTGCGCTTCACCTGTCATTCAGCTCATCTCCTCGCATTTCTATCCACATGACTTTGAACCCATAGGTGTGTCTAACTACAGGCCATGCATATCGGAAGGATTTGGCAAACCGGGTCAGAGTATCCATTTTTCTTATCTTCAAGCCCACTACACACACACACACACACACACAATGAACTGCTTGTGCACATACACATAATCCAAAGATAACCTACTGTATGCACACACATCCCTATACATGTGACTTTGAATCCACAATCATGAGAAGTCAGGGACGTGTTAGGATGATGGTGTAACACGTAGAAACACACACAAACACACAGTATAGCCCCCCTCTTGAAAAGAAGTGCATGGCAGGTAATTACCACTTGGTGGCGTGAGGATGCGTCATCTCTGATGTCTTGATGCCTGGGAACTGACAGGCTGGCCAGCAGCTGCAGGCAAGAAGGGATGGGGACAGGAGGGGACCCTCTTTGCAGAGCCAATGGTAGCTGCCTGCACGTGCATGTGTGTGTGTAGTCTGGTTTAGCTGTGCTTGTGAGGACGGACTATAGCCAGTGCACCACACTTGTGAGGACGTTTTAGTTTGCCGGGATATTTAAGAAGGCTGAAAGGGCAAATTTTGGGTTTGCCCTAACACAAATTGAACACACATGTTGTAATGTTGTATGTTAGTAGGTACGTTAAAAGTCAAGTGTGAATAACTAAATATCAACAATGCAAAATATGGGACAACATATTTATTTTGGATCAGGTAAATCTTTTTTATAATTAAGGAAAGAAACATATTGCAAGCAAAATACAGCAAAACCAGGGCCTGTGTGTGTGAATATGTGTATGTGTGTGCGCTAACACTGTTTCAGTGCATGTGACACAGAAAGGCAACAAAGGCTGGGACCATCATAAAGGCACAAAGAGCTCTGGGACACACACCTGCAAACACACAGATTTTCACACACTCTCTTAAATCCCACACCAGAGCACTTTCTTCCCTTCTCTGTCCCCAGAGTAATAAACATATATGCACACTTGTGTCTCTTCTGCCCTGTAAGCAGGGATTATCTGAATTTAGATAAAGGTGGTGTAACCATTACTAATACTAATTTCAGTATATACATCCCATAAAAAAATGTATTGTGGTTATTGTTGTCAATTCCAGTCTCAGTCATGTGTTGTTGACATTCTGCCCAACCAGAACGTCCAAGGAAACGACCCTGAACGTGTCGAACCTGCCACCATATATTGGCTTGTGCACCTGCTCCAACACAGTGGCGTCTTAACGTGATGTCACATGCTGGACGTTGTGTGGCCTCTCGCCACACGCTTACATAATCTGTAGAAGGACTATTCCCACCCAATCCCCTCCGAGCAAATGTCTAGGTGTTTCATAACAATGAGACAGTAATCGTTTTATTTTTATCTGATGATGACTGAGGATACGGGGACTGTTTTGAAAAGACCGTTTTTAATACAGAGTTTTAACAACATTAAGGGTGATGCAATCAAACCCATTATCGCTACAAGTGAGATGGACGTGAGGTAACACACAGGAAGGAATGAGTGCAATAAAGAAAAGAGGGAGAGACGAGTATGAAAAATATGACTACCACATGAGTTCAGAGTCACATCAGGTCTATATGTGCGTGTGTGTGCGTTTGTGTATGAATAAAAGAAACATTGGAGAAGGGCTTTCTTGAACAAAAGGTTGCTTATTATGTTACACTTTCACTAAGAAACTCACCACAACAGAAAGTGTAAAACAGTTTCTGCAGTGTTGTAGTTCTGTTTCATAACCTGCCTCTAAATCTTTGTTTTATAAGAAACCGGATTCATTTGGAACAAGCAAGGCTTTGACTTAACGCAGTATATTTTGCCCAGTCGAGTAAGTTACAGCCTAAAAAATGACCATAGGTAATGTCAACAAATCTCTGACGCAGTGTCAGCGAAAAGCCTGATAAGCTTTCCAAATATGTGATTGATTGCAGAGGTGTTGCAGTGGATTGCATTAGACCGAACAACTGGTAATAAGTGCACCTGTTGCGGTGGCCCTGACTTGGCCAGACTTGATCTTTATATATTTTGAAACTAATAATGTCCCATTATTAAAACTCCTGAATGCAACTGATGCGGAATAATCGATGTCTCATTTCCCCACGGTTTAACCTTTAGGCCCTCTGACTCCTGGTTGTGTAAATATGCAGTGGTTTGCTGTTGTCGTGGTTCGTCCACATGAAACCTGCTGCTTCTTGAGAAAAAAAGAATGTTATTCTGCTGTGGTTTATTACAGTCCCTTTCAGTTTAGTTGAAATGGGGAGATTAGTTGAAGACAATGTGGTGAGAAGTTGAGGTCGGTTATATAAGTGTCCTCTGACGGCGCCATTTCATTTTTACTCCAGTTGGATGTTCGGCCGATGACACTGCGTTCAAACTGGTTCCTGCTCCACCTTGGAAACGAGGTGAGCTCAGCGTGTCGACTGTACAGTGCTCTTTTGTTCTCTGTGTTTCTGCTCACAGATGCATGGTCAGTACACGGTGTGCTTCTGTCACTCCCCCTCCTCCTCCTCCTCCTCCTCCTCCTCCTTTCTTCTTTCACCGAGGAAGCAGATGGCGTTTAGTGTTGGTCCTTTTGCTTTTCATAAAGGACCTACTAGATATTCTTATCCCAGGGTCTGTGTGGGCTCAACGTGACCTTGCTGAGGAAATGGAGCTGGAGTTATCACACACCCTACACTGGGTTATTTACAAAACCAGTGTCTGTCGGTGGATCTGCTTGTAGGTTGTGTGGTCCAGTGGCAGGGATCTGTTCACATCTCCCCATTGTTCCCAAGTCTCCTCTTTCTCTCCATCAGTCTGCCTTTTTTTCTTCTGTCTATCTGCTGTATCTCTTCCTCCCTCTCTTTCCCCTCCTCTTCTTCCCCTGTCTCTCTCACATCCTGGGGGACCCTCATTTCAACGTCGCCGTTCCTCCCCTCCTCTCGGCGTGGCCCCTCCTGTATGCAAAGCAGGTGTCAGCCAGGACAAGGAGGACAGCGACTACCTCACAAAGGAGGCGACAGGGTCTCGGGGCAAAGCACACCCATGGCATAACACGCACACACACACACACGCACTACACATCTCTATCTACATGCACTCCACACACATGCGCTCCCTTTCTCTCGCTGACACACAACCGCAGTCACACACAGCTTCCGTGGGCAGTGGCGGGGACAGGGAGCTGAAACTGTCTGTCTGTCATTAGTATTCCAGCAGGAGGCTCCTGGCCCGGCCAGACATCTGAGCGGAGCAGCCGCAGCAGATAAAGAAGAAGCCATTAATCCACGGAAGATTACCAGTACTGATACTTTATCCCACAGTAATACAGCAATGCAACCAGACTCATTCCATTTACAATGCCGTCAGTGGGAGAGAGAGGGATGGAGGAGGTAGAGGGAGCTAGTCAAGCTCACCTTGTGGATGGAAAGATGGCGAGACACAGCGTCCTAACTCGCCTGATTTGAATTTTCCTCTTTGCCGGAGCAGGCGCCGGGCGACTCTGCGGCGTGCGCGTGTGGTCTCGCATTTGATTTGTAGATGTTTTGAATTCACAATGGGTCACCCCCTCAATCGGCGTGCCACAGATGGCCACTGTCTCCGAGATATAAGTTTGGTCCAAAGAACAGCTGGCTGTCTCTGCTGCACCATGCTGTGCCTGTGTAAATCTAATATCCTTAATAAGTGTGTTTGCATGAGTCTGTGCATGCCAAAAAAACAACAACACCATCAGCCAACCAAGCCTCCCAGTGAGAACCTTACACCTAAAAGGGTGTCATTCTTTTAAGATGAGAGATTACACACACACAGGGCTGAGAGCATCAGTCATACGTTAGGCCTATCAGGCCAGCCTGGAGAACACAACACAATGGCAGGTTTAAGATACTGTGAAACAAAGGAGAGAGGAACAATAGCAGAGCAGATACAGGAGATTAGATCGGAGGTAGATTTATACGTGTGGGCTGATAAAGCCACAGTCATGGTTGGGATTACTGGATGATGAAACAGAACCAGGAGGAGGAAGAGAAGGAACTGTTGAGTCAACAAGCAGCGATGACAGATGAGCCGAGCAGAGGAGGAGCCGGATAAAGGAGACAAAGGGATCCCGGGGCAGCGAGCAGGAAGAAATGAAACATTCAGCAGAGATGGGAAGAAAGATCAAGGTGCAGGAGAGAAGGAGAACAGCAGCGAGGGCAGAGTCTCCACCGCTGGTGCAGTGCTGAGCTCGTATGTCCTGTAAAAATCCAATCCTTCAGAGATGGCAGATTGTGTTACCATGAGAACAGCAGTTGGGTTATTGTGAGGAGAGAGAGAGAGAGAGGGAGGAAGTGAAAGAGAGAAGGGGAGAAGCCAGACTTGCTCCAGCAACCATCTGTTACTACTCCAGCTAACCCTGGCACTGAGGCTAACCTGCCTCTGGTCAGGAATGTGTACAAGCCCAGCAACGAGCAAAGCTACACACACACACAAGAAGCTGGACACCAGGTGGAACAAAGACTGGAGCTGCGGTTGTCAGATTTCATGCTACAGATAAAGGCCTAGCTGACGACATCTATATGAAATTTATAGGCGGAGAGAGTTGTGTTTTTCGGCATTTCACCAAAAATGTCAAAAATAATTTGTGAACAGTCATAAGGGTTAGGGTGACCTGATCCAATAATGCAATGCAGCCTCCAACATCTACCAATTACAGCCTCTGATGGGAGAATGGGCACCTGAGATCTTCAAGTCAACCATCATTGGGGAGAGAAGAGATAACTTTGCCCTCGTGAAGGTCCAAAAAAAGAAAAGGTCTTAATGGACCTTCTCTAAGACAAAAGCGTTTATTTTCCATCAGGAAGACAACATAGATAGCAACATAATAAACAAGATGTAGTGTTGGCTGAAACTGAAGCGCTACATGGATCTACAGCTACCCCTCTACCTCTACAGCTACCCATAAAGAAAAATAGGTCAGCACATCACATTACAGAACTGATAGTGGTAATCGTTGCAGCTGCATCCTCTGATCTGTGGCCATGTGTCTTGTACGCTCAGATAAAAAGAAGTCTGGGGCTGTCAACTGATCACAAGTTGGATGGCAAGGCAGGCAGCCTGAGAGATCCGGTGAACCCAAACGTGCAGTGAGGGTGACCGGGGAAGATCTGGCCAAGGCCCCTGTAAATGTCACCTATAAATGATATAGATATTTATGGTATTACAAATAAACTCACTTTCCTTATCACTGCGTAGGAAAAGAGAGGCGAAGTTAAGAGTTTATTGATGTGCATGCGCGGCTCCAGCCTGATCCCATCTCTCTGAGGCATCAGTATTTATCGTTGTTATTTCTCCGCTTCACCCACTTGTTTTCAATCATTAATCTTGACTAGCCCGTTAACAGTTCTGTGCTCGTATATCTGGAGAAGTTTTCCCTGGCATCAGTACAAAGGTGGATGTGCGGGCATAAACCTGGATTAAACCCTCCGAGTCTGAATGGGATCAATTACCAGGAAAACCATAACATGCAATTAGACAGTTGCATTTAAATATCGACTTCATATGACTATGAAATTATATTATTATTGTTATCGTTGTTATTATTATTGTTATGAGGCTGCACATTGTTTCATGTCAAGAGCTTTCAATTTAGACTAATTAAAATAATCTTTGTTTATCATGAATAAATTATTCAGGAGTTTCATTCAAACATCATTCACACACGCCTCGTTGTGTTATCTCTGTAGCGGCAATGTTTGTTCAATCCAATTTTATTTATCCCATTTTCACGTCAAGCAATTACAGCTACTTTTGTGCAGCCGTCTCTTCTCCCCCCTAGGGAAGTTTCACTGTTCAGCTGTGATCTCACCTACAAATCCTTCATTCGAACATTTGAATGTGTCGTGGAAGAAGAAACCAACAGTCGGCAGGACAAGTTGGACTACTTGCTACAGTATACTAGGGATGAACCACAGGAGCTTGTCTGTATCATGAGAGGGGCTACCATGAGACCAGAACTCATGATACCATAGAACATTATGGGAGCGAATCAAAGATAGCCATGACTTTCATAGATAAGCCTTGAGGTGGCCTCAGATCAAGCCAGAAGATGGCGAAGCATTGAATGCCTATGCTCGCTTTTTGTTGGGATGTAGGAGTGCAATGGGTGATAGTCAACACATGCAAAGGACATCTGGGACATTCTGGTGGAGAATGTGGAAAAGACAGCCATGCGAAATCTGGAAGAATGGAGGCAAAGTTCTCTCACCTGGTGGACTTTATCAAGGGAGAAGCAGAGGTATATTTGATACCACTTGATGGACCAAGTGCCCCACAAATTACCAAGATGAAAGGAGACTACCAAAGAAAGACATGTCTGGAAGTCTGGTCGAAGGGAGCTTGTTTGCCACAGGCATACAGAACGCAAGTGTGGAGAGTTCGGAGGCATCCGAGCCTTCACGCCAAAGCCAAGGATGCCAGAAAAGAAGCTCAAGCTGCTCCAGTTTAGCTTTCACCTGTTGTTTTCGCCACTCTAATTCGGCCTTTTGCCGATCTGCTTCAGCTTCAACGTCTGCAGCTTCAGCATCCAACACTTGCTTCCTTTTAAAAGCCTCTAAAAGCATGCCCTCAAAGTCGCTTGCTCTGCTTTTTCTTTTGCTCCATGACAGCGGCTATTGATTGAATTTTGAGATATGCTATCTTCCTGTCTGTCATCCAGGCTAAGCTCACCAGGATCACTCTTCTCTTGACTGTTACCTCTGATACCTTCATCTTCACTGCAGTACACCAGTTTTTAGTGTTCTCCACAAAGGTCTTCAAAGTCGTGTCTCTTGGTTCGTACCAATCCTGTTGGTCTACTTGTCGATCAGTTTTGGACAGCTGGGCAGCGAGTGTAGCTTTTATATCCTCAAACGAGTCGTATACCGTTTGGAATATACGGCAAAGAACTTCCACTTGATCTACGTTTGTGTCAGCAAGCTTCAAACTTTCAATGAGCGCCATCAATGCTGTATGCTGAATGATCTTAAGACTGGCTGGTGTGCTTGACCGCTCCATGCTAATGGTGGCTCCAAGGGACAAGGGTCCAGCGGCGGTTCCTGCTTGTTATGAGCGTAGTTTTTGACCTAAAGTGTAGCGGCAATGTTTGTTCAATCCAATTTAATCCATCCAATTTTCATGTCAATCAATTACAACAATTACCACTACTTTTGTACAGCCTTCATGGCACTAAGCTTTGACTCCTGTTCTGTGAAGTGTATGAGGTTGTCACGACCCCAGAGGAAAGTGTCACCTATTAAAGCATTATTAAAGCCACATTACAGGAACATTGTCATCTTCAAAGGGAACCTATCGACTTAGCCAATATGGCTTCTACAATCTCTATCAGTATGATGTTCTGCAGCAGACATAGTCACAATCTGTCTTTACTATTTCAGCAATAGTTTACTTTTAATAATGCCATCTTCTTCTGAGTGATCTAGTTTTTGTCGTCTCCAAGGAAGAAGTTCAATTCCCCATCCAGCCGTGACCTCCACAATTAACACAGCAACCAATCATCTCAGTGAGAAATGGAAGTGGATGCGAGACACACAAGAACTCTGGAGAATACAGGTCCTCAATACTTCATCATCACTGTCATTATCAGACCCAGACTTCAAGACTTGGTGTCACCGAGAACTGACAGTGATATTATCACTGTGGAAGTGGACAAAGGACATGTCTAGAATTCATCTCTAATCTCCATGTTTTGCATGTTCATGTAAAATGTTCATTTGTTGCCAGTAACGCACTCCTCTAATGCCATCTCTGTCCATTGTGTCCAGCTTTCTTTGTAATTTGGTGCAGATTAGCAATATCAGAATATTAGACACAGAATATTAGACAATATTAGACTAGCAAGGATGGCTGAAAAACTATAACTATTATAATAGGTTGCATAGTTATGTCCCAGTTAAATATGAAACTATCTTTTGGATAAATATCTTAATGTTCACTTGTTCACGCATCCTGCGTTGTCGTGGGACTGGAGCGACAGGTTTACTCTTTAACCAAATGTTTTATCTCTTCCCGACCTCATTTAAGATCATCTGCCAGTGGCTGCTTATTTAGTGGGCTCTGCAGTCACTTGCGGCATATCTCCACCTCCCACAGAAGGTCATTGATTTCTTCTTGGGAGACGCTTTTGTGGGTGGAGTGGTGTGTGTGTGTGTGCGTGTGTGTGCGTGTGTGTGTGTGTGTGTGGGTGGGGTGTTTTGGAATTTTCTCTTTCATGAGGAAATTGCCAGTGCACAGTCTGAGTTTTAAGGAGACACACCTTTATTTTGAATGAGTTGTCTATACGTGAGTATTCATAGACATATTGTTCTTAGATCATTTGTTTCATCATAATTCAGCTTATGAACAAGAATCAGTCAAATTTCTTAAAGGTGACATAATGTTTGTTAGCCATTTAAGCTTTGTGGCATCATGTAGCTTTATTATTCTTATTCACTGATTTTTCTTTCCAGTCTATTGCGCCATTTTTGCACATTAAACATCAAGCGGGGAGAGCAGAGCTTTAAAACTGCATCATCATTCAAACTATGATCCTTAAATGTGGGATCAAGAAAAGTGTCTGTGACAGCAACAATCTCTCAGACACACATTAATAGCACCGTCCGTCGTCAGCACATCTTTTGAATCTCAACCCGATCTTCACTCCCCCACCCCATAATCTCATCTTTGTCCCACAATGCACTTCCTGCAACCTCACCTCATCCTGTTTCCTCTGATCCGAGAACATCTCAGCCTTGCTTTGAAATCGGGAAATGAAAGAAAGTCTCAGCGTTTGGGCAGTGTGAGGAACTGCTCTTCCATAAACACTGTATGATAAAGGTTACAGAGTCATGGTAAGCGATAGAGCGCCACTGTTTTCAAGAAAGGGCTTATTCCCATTGGTGGACGGCTTTTTCCCATTCAGTAAAGCCCCCGGTGAATGATATGGCCTGTCTGTGTTGACAGGCTGCAGATAAGGAAGTGCCCTCAGGTATTAGTTGTCATTCCTTTTCTCCAGGAAAAGCAGCTGAGAGCAACTACCTTCTCCCCCCTCCCTTTCTCCTCAGTGGAGCACCTTCCCTCCTCTTTGGATGAATAAAGAAATTCGCAACAACAAAGCCTTCCACTCTCATTAAGTCAGCCGCAAAGCCAGGCACCACCGAGGAGCGCAATATCTGAGGGAGATGAGTAATCCGCCCGCTCGATCTAGGAACCGGCACAGAATTTCAAATGTCCATAATAACTGCCGGAGAAGGTAGTGAAGGACAAACACACACACACACACGCTCGTGCACACAAACTTGTTAAACCAGCCCCATGCGATTATGCTCTTTATCCTAACCTTAACATCGCAAGTAAATACCTGACCTCAGCCTAAACCCCGAAACCAAGTGTTAACCAAGTGGATTTTTTTTTCACAGTGACATAATGTATATTCAGTTTGAGGTCCCCACCACGATGCAAGCGTAGTCCTACACACACAAACTCACATACTGTACTGTCGTGAAAATAAATCTCTTATTGACCATCAGCCCACTGCAGCAGAGCAGATCTAAAATGTCCTTCATCTCAGAACGTCGCCCCGTCTGTGTGAGTATCTGAATATCTGTCTGTGCCAAGTCCTTCAAACCAGTATCTTCAAAGAGACAGACTTCAATCTGATTCTTGACTATTTAGTCATCTTAGCTTTGAAAGGGATGGTTAAATGAAGGCTTGGGTCAGATAGGTAGACGCAACACGTATTGGGGTGCGTGTTGGGTGGAGGAGAGAAATATATTTGAAATATATTTGTGAATGACAGGCACACTGACCTCATTTGAATTAAGAAATAAAATTGTTTATTGAGGCTACAGATCTGAATATTCACCTACCGACAGAAATGACGTAAGATACAACACTATACATGTTGTGTATATCCTTCTTTTGCCTGTTCTGCAGCACAACAAGAAGGTCGCTACAGCTGGTAAAGTGACAAGTCTATTGGTAAAGCCATTTAGCTCCTGCCCTCTTTGAAAATATGAAGCGGAAATGCAGTGATGAGTCAGCTCTTTTAGCCGGGAGGAGGGATCATTCATCTTGGGCGCGAGCAGGGTCCAGGACCAGGATGGAGGGGGTTGATCAGGATCTGATGGTTCCTCTGCTGAGTGTATGAAGCTGTAGTCACAGGAGCTGCTGGTTCTGCTGGATGGTGCAAAGATAAATAGAAAAGAATTAGTCTTAAACACAAATGAACACCCCAGATTAACTCAGAGCTTTACTAATAGGTTGAATGAAAAACTGAAGATAAAGTCTGCAATGAGTGCACGCACGTCAGTGTTTCTTTGCCTGTTGGTTTCAAGTTTAATCCTGCAAGATAATAGTCATTTTCTTTGGACAATTATGTGTATCAAGGTGTTTCAGTCCTTATTTGTGGCACCAGTTTGGAAAAAGCTCATGACTGTGCTCGTTGGTAAGAGGCTAGGTCCCTGGAAACCAGCCCTTTAGGCAGGCAACAAATGTTAATATTGGAAGATTCGGCACATAGTTCAGCAATGTATATAATGTATATATAACTTTTCATACATATTAACCCAGAGAGTCTGTTTGATACGTGCATTGCTACCGAGCAGTGGCACAGCTACAAGTACCAGCGTTACCAGTTTAACTACATTTCTGGTTAGTTCGACTCACTGTTTTCAAAGTCAAATAGCTTTTAGGTTGCAAAGAATCTTTATTGATGACGCACATGGTGGCATCTGCACAAGCAACATTTCCCAGAACCTTCCTGCTGCAGTCAGAAATCAAACAATGGTTGACTGTCTGTTGTTACCTACATGATGGTGACATCAGGTGCCAGTCCTTGAGCTGATGGAAACACAAACACTTGAGCCTGAGTTTACTTTACAAGACTGGGAATCTGCAACACACACACAGACTAACACAGTACACAAAGAATACTTTCACACGCTCGATGCCCTTCGCCATACTTTTTTGTTGCCAAACTGGTTATGGAGAAGTGGGTATAACAATAATAGGTTATGTTTTTAATAAACAATATATTGGACTTCACTGAACTGAGGCCTTGTGTAATGTGGAGGTAGCTTAGCTCAGCTCACCATCACCATCAGTGTGATCCCTCTGAAATGTGCTATGTATAAGAGGGAGAGAGGAGAAAGAGCTTAGTTACATTCTGGTAGGACAACCTCACCCACAGGGCTGAGGAGGAGATGGAAGGGGAGGGGAGTCGGCAGAGAAGAAGAGAGATGGGAAAACAACATATCAGGGAATATGAGGAGAGCAGCTTCAAGCTTCAGAGAGGCATCAAGTGACCTCCTCCCCCTCCATTGTTAGAGAACAGAGGAGCGCGGCTGGCGAGAGGCCACCACAGGGGTAGAAAACATTAGAAACCAGACAGAAAGAGATGGAGGGAATAGAGTGGTGGTGGCAGCAAATATCAACACTGGGTGAACCCGTGACACTCTTCACGCAGGCATTTGCAATGAGCTGTCCAGCAGTTGCTCAGGTCAGGTTCAGTGTAAATTGTGGCAGTCGTGTTAAATTGTTATGTCTCATGTCCTTGAAGTTTTGCAGAAAGAGGAAATGGGATAGCGACGAGGAGAAATGACTGGGTTTGGATGGTTGATGAGAACAGGAAGAGGAAGTGCATCACGACACTGAGGAAATGCGTGGAGAGGACGGGGAAACACGTGGTGGGGCTAGAGCGTGAGAGACACATCACCACATGAAGATCGCCCTCAAGGAACGATGCTTCTGGAAAGTACTGCCAGCGACGTGCAGGTGATAGCAATCAACATAGCTGAGCTTGTTAGATCATTGTCTTCCAAGTCAGCCAGGTGATACCTAATTATCACAGGCCAAACTCTGAAGAAGATGAAGAAGGTTCTTTCCTGCAGTGTTCCCATCAGTTATGCTTAACTGAATCAATGTTAGAGTGCTGAAGAAATCACTCTGCTAAAAAAAGCAAGTCTGCCACTGAATTAACTAAGATCTCAGTACCAAAATGTGATTGCAAACATCAATCCCTGACTATAAATATGCCACAGTGGTTATGTCAGAGAGACTTTTAACAGCACAGGGCATTGAATGTAAAACTTGCAGGATTTTATCAACACTCTTATCTGGCAATAAAGTTGCTGCACCATAACGCAAATCACTCAAGATGAAAATAAAAAAAATAAATCCTCATGCATAGCATGTAGGAAAACCAAGTGTTTCTCTTCCCAGTTTGGGCCTGTTTATGAAAGTAAATGATTGAAAACATCCATGAATCTTTAACCACAATCTGGTTATAATCACTGACAAGCTCCAACATGGTGTCTGTGTTGATGAGTGGGTGAATGGCTGTTAGGTGCCCTCAGCGAAGGAGCTGCACGATGCCAGGGTGGTAGAAAAGAAAAGGGGGCAGGAAGGGTTGCCACCCAGCCTGCACACCCAGGCAACCATCTGTTCTGAGAGCCTTCCTGTGGGAGGCCGTTGTACCCTTCACAGCCCCTGATGGAAATATCTGCAAACCTACCGCTGTAACTGTTAACATGCCACTTGCTGTAAACTGTGAAAAGCCTCTGCAGCGTCCTCTTTTCACGACACTCCACTTCTACTCAAAATTCATCCTCTCCAAATGAAGCATCATTACCCCGACTGCGCCGAAATATGATGTTGTGTGGAGTGAAATCCAGGAGTGGCAACTGTGATTTTTGGGCCCCATGAAAAGATATGGTTCCCCATCACTACAGGCCACTCCGACCCCAATGATAACACAACACCATGCAGACATGCATGAAACATTCATACAGCGGAGGGAAATAGATGCAAGAGTGCCACCCTGTACAAAAACATTTTAAAGGACAACTTTTACAGTCTGTGTTTTTATTCCCTCTGTGTTTACCTTTAACTATATTGTGAATGAAATAATCAGTTAATAATAATAAATTAACCACCTGTCAGTCAGAGGCCCTTAGAATCATCATAACTTTATCCCCCAGTAGAAGGCGCTCTTAGTGATATGTCTTTTCAACTGGATTTCACAATTATTATTATAAGTCATGAATCCCTACACCCCGTTAAGCCCACACCACCAAATATAAAACAAGTTATGTAGTAAACATGGATAATAAGACAATACGCATCAGTAGTGAACACATTTTTGCCAACACATTTTAAGACCCGCAACAATGTATACAAAATCTCAAATTACTACGCACAAATTTTTTTCCATCATACCATGGAGCTTCCAGTGCTTTTGTGATCACACCAGAGGGAGCCCCTGTCACTGCTCTGCTATGTTTCACTGCTATGCTGTTTCTAATATCTCATCCCTTATGATGCATTAATGAAGTACTGTATAATGATGATGGATATCACTGTGCCAAGGTAACTGCTATGGTTATGAAACACTGATTGAGGACTGGCGAACCGAAGCTGTAGTTTATACTGTCTCCCTGGTGCAAAGCGCTGGTGTGTAGCTCGTGTGATGACAAGGGTCATTAGCAATGGGAAGGTCAGCGGTGTGGAGCTTGTGCACTTAAAGCTGATGAAAACGGATACTCACCAGTAAGAGGTGACTCATCCTTTCTCTAGGGTAAAATTGTTTCATATGCAAAAAAAAAAGAGAAAAAAGATAAAGGTAACACTTAACTTGAACTTACCTGATGTCGCATGTATTAAGAGTGTATGCTTTATATCAAATTGCTTATATTGAATCATAATGGTGAAATCAGGTACAAGGGCAGGTTTAAGTGGTTTCAGAGCGATGTAACTGAAATGACAGAGCGTATGAGATCAGTGCAATATCTGGTTGGTCATATCCCAGGAAGTACAACTCCCTCTTAATTCACGAGTGCAGACATAAGCTGGTGATTTACTTGCTTTTAAACTTTGTTTGATTTGATTGTCAGTGTGGTAGTCATAGACAAATAATTAAATCAATGTCGTGCAATGCAATGGAAACCAACCGTTGCATGATGTTATTTTCTGCCTTTGTCTTCAAGCTCAGCATTCGCATCACAACATTTAAAGCCTCCTTCTCTCCAGCTCTATACAGTATTGCTCTCTCTGTCATTTCCTCTGTTTTGCCTTTGCACAGTGTCACTCAATTATATTTATTCACCCATGTCTTTGTTGATATACAGTATGAATATTCTTATTAGAGGCTGTTGGTGAGATCCATTTCTTTATGGAGCACTGTGTTGATATTCATGACCACGGATGCACATTTGAAGGTGTGTAATGATGGAGGAATGCTCAACAGCTGTAGAGGAATTAATATTTGTTGTGTTTGCATCAGATGGGATGAGCCCGTGTTTCACACACTGGATGACACCTTGACTCACATAAAAAAGAAATATATTGCGTCTGTGTGTGACTCACCTTGGGTTTTGATCATTTTATCTAATATGTGATGCAAGTCACAAAGAAGACCTGCCTGTTAAATGATGAATATTGGATGTTGAGGGAAAACAGAACCTGTTGAAGCATATTAAGTAAGTGGTGCATTATGTTTACATTATAGGTTTTTATGAAGCCACTTGTGGGATGAAAGGCAGGATTTCAGTTCAGCTGATTAGGAGAGATGGGAATAAAGTAGAAAAAAAATTTAATTCAAGCCGTACAGTGTGACATCTTAAATATAACGCAAGCAACCGCAAACGGACCAATGCTGGTTTTATGGACAGAACATTTAAATTTTCACATTTGCTGCTTGATGATGCCTCATATTGTGTCATCCAAAAATTATTCCTCACGCCACAGCATGAAGTCCTCACACTAAAAGCTTTACAGTGCAATCGCCGGTTTCCAACATGTGAAAAAAAAGGGGTTCATACGTTACGAGCACTTTACAAATAGATACTGCCGACAGTGAGAGTACAAATGAGACAATAACACAGCAGTTGTTCTAACATCACAAAAATGAGGGACAGCGAGATGATGGTGGTTGGCTAAGAGTAAAAAAAAGCAATTGTCTCACACATCAGCTCTATGCTGTGATATTATCCCCAAAGAAATACGGTGTAACAAAGTTGAGGATGTAATTATTTCAAGGCATTTAGTGTGTGAATTTTATAACCACTGAGCACACACTGTGTATAATGAATGTTTGTCCAATATATTAGGAGAGTAAATATTTTGATTGATTTAATGCAGTTAAATTGTTAGAGTAAACCAAAAAAATTTTTTGAGCCTAATATGTGTTTGGTAACTTTTCTGAATATACTGGCACAAAAATGTTGAAAACATATTTATGGTTTTCCCATTGGATGAAGATGAATGATTTTGATGTTTCCCCTCAGATGCCACCATGTCGCTGACACCGCCATGAAATTTGGTCCCGATGGTTAGGTCCATTTCTCCAAGAGGTGAAATTTTATTTGCTTTCATTTCGTGTAATAAACCAGTAGTTGACCGTGTTCTTGTAAATCTAATGACATTCTCATTCAGCCTCTTTAAATGTGCAAGTAAGAATTAGTCATCTTGCATATTTAGAATGAATGTACTACCTCTTTAAGAGATCAGATACATCAACCCCTTTGTCATCTGCTGGGCTGCATAATGGCCCATTTACTCTGATCTGGGCTGCAGTGCTTTACAATAAAGTATTGATAACACATATGTTTTTCTAATATATGTGTTGCACTGAATCATTGTGGACATCCTTGGCTGCAGCGGAGATAGAGTCACTCTTTGTCAGCCATTAAGACATCCATCGTGGGACAGCCAAGCCAAACTGGGCCTTCATACATTAATACCAAACATCTGCTTGCATTCCTCCATTGGCTCATCGTGCTTCACTCCAGAAGCAGAGGGAGCTGGGGCTGGCCAGAGCAGTCATCCTGCAACATCTGGAACATCTACTCCTCTGTGTCCCCAGAACTTTTCATCTGCCCTAATCCAAATTCCTCAACACCACAGTGGTGTTTTCTTCTGCGTGAGGGTGAAGGTGCTGGACCAAAATCCCCGAAAAAACACGAAACCCTCTCGAGGCCATCGAGGAGGCTTGCTGACACAGAACTTGGGTCTCATGCCTCGGGTGTTTCTGCTGCTGCCTGGCCAGTGATGTGGAATCACAACTCTGCTTCAAAGTCCCCTCAGCATTTATAGATCAGAAAATTTTGTGTTTTGAATTTACGGCGTCCAAATTTTTAAATAACCAGAAGAAAAAAACAACATCAATGGATGCCAGACAAATGGGAATGCAACATGTCAAGGTAGGTGGGCAAACAAATAGAGGAACTATAGGTAAATATATATGGGTATTTATGAGAGAGAGAGAGCAACGAGGGAGAAAAATGTTCATTCTTCTTTGGTTTCAGAAAAAGTTGAGGGAAATAACAGCTCTTCACTTCCTTGTAGGATGGATTGTCATTATGACTACCAGCTGCCGCACAGCGACACCACAGTGACAGGTCGGAGATTGGAAATATGATTAGCTAATCCTGCAGGATGAGACGAAATACTGCGCCTTTCTGAAGACCAAGGTAAACTTTGTTGAGGACGGGGAGTTAATTGAAGTGTCACTCCGTTCCCGATTTGAATGACGTCTCGGACAAATGAGAATCACTGTTCCCTTCTCCCGCTCTCCCCCGCTCTGCATAAATCTCTGTTTGGAGGTCACTGACTCTGAATACAGCATCCGGTCAGTTAGTTCACACCAATATCTTAGTCACTCTTCAGTGTAAATTGGTCCCTCAGCTTTATCTGCTGCCAGTAGGCTTGACTGACATGCATATTAGCTCCTTTCTCCCAGAGCTCTGAAAACACATCATATTTTCCTCAACTTTCATTTTCTCCTTTCAGATTGTGGCCACACTCAGGCGTCTTGGTTGCATACTAATTGCGCCGCTGCTCGTCTCCGAGAAGGAGCCAGACGTCTGTGCAAGGGACCCGCCATTTCTTACTCTCTAGGTCGCAATAAAAAAAAATGTTGCCGAATATCTAAGATCCAACGTCATCCTTGGAGAACTGGCGCAGATCAAAACATGGACAAGATGTGATTGTTTGGGGACGAAAAAAAGTCTACATGGCAATATAAACATAGTTCTTCTTCATCTGCCAGCACTGAAAATCCACCTTTTGCTCCTCTCAGCCTCCGGTGATGTGCCACGTCTCAACCGTTGTTTCCTTTCTCTCCCAATTCTAATTCCACCACAATCACCTTTGCTTTTGTTTCTCAATCACATGACAAAATCAGGCCTCTTGTTTCCTCCCTGAAGGATATCAGACGAATCCTCTGACGCATCTCTCAGCCTTCACGCTCCCATTGTTGTGCTGTGAGATATGTTATTTCTTGCCTGGGAGAAAAGATTACTGCAAATAATGAAATGCTGGAGTGACATGTAAAAACATTACACTTCTGAGGAGGGAGACTCACTCCAGGTACCAGATGTGTCTCTCGCACATATGTAATTTTACAACAAAAAAAAAAGGCAACAATGAGCTTCGGGAACCCTGTTTTGTGATGAAATAGGGTCTACGCATATGGCTTGCGTCTGGGATGAAATGAGTAAGATGGTGGGTGTGTCTGTGTGGTTGAGGATGATCTGAGTAACATGATTGTGTCTATTTGAGCCAGAGGACATATGAGTCGCACTGGAGGACAGAGGGAACAGGAGCAACTGAGGACAGACATTCATGCACTATATCTGTACAATATATGGTGGATTGTTTGATGTGTATTTATTTAAGTGTTGAAGTTTTTCTGCAACCTCTCTATCCAAAATTAACATTCCTATGTGTTAGTGTGGATGTAATTGTTACTTATAGACATAGAGGTTTATTTATGAATGGACACAGTGACACATATGTCTGGCAGGTGCAAGAGGGGCCAAGTTGTCAGAGCAGCGTTGGGGTCTGTAAATATGAATATTAATGTACAGTACAGAAGCTGCATTATTATGCTAAAACCACAGTGTCCCTCAGCAGTCGGGGGTAGACAATGTAACAGCCCACTGTCCAATTTAATCCAGCGACATTTATTTTTCAAAATACTTCTAGAGGAGGAGAAGAAGAAAAAAAACAAACAAAAAAGAGGAATCTAGATTGTGTTCGAGAGAGTGTTTTAAAAGACATGATCATTTTTTTATATAATAATGTCTCCAGCCCCTGCTGGTGTCGTCCGACACGCAGTGTGTGTGGTACGAGTGAAAGAAAGACAGGGTGAGGGGGTCTGACAAAGGAATGTCTGAGAGGAACGGGAACTAAATCTGCCCATCAATAAGCAGCTTGGGCCTGTGCCACGAGGGCCACATGCCTCTCTGCAGATGCCGCTCCACTTAAAAAAAAAGCAAGCGATACATCTGGAGTGTGAGCGACTGTGTGTGTTTGTCTTTGTGCGTATTGCCACATGCAACTTGGTGCGCCTTCAAACAAGGATTAAACTCTCAGACACAGACTCATCTAATCACTGGTGGCCCAAATGGAGAGGGAAAATCCAGTCCCCTTCCTGCAGAAGCCACTGCAGCACAGAGCCTCCACTCTGCCAGGCCTGCCACTTGTGCCATTCACTGTTTCACCCAAATGAAGAAAAAAACAAACAAAAAAAAAACACGTTTTCTCACTTAGCAGTTCAAAATTCTCATCAAATGCTGCACCTTTACAGCTCAACTTAATTTCACTTGCCCGGCGCACACTTCCAAAAACAATTCTGTATCCAGCTGTCACATCTGATGTCTCTTCCATGTAGATGCTGTTTGTGCTGCACAGTGGACACAGTGCTGCTCCTGTGCCCTGTATCTGTGAGGCCTCTGTAATCATATGAGGGTTTGGATTTGCATTTCTGCGGGCATTAAAAAAAAAAAAATACTGAACACGGACTAATATGTATATTTAATGTTTTCACGTTTCCACACAAACCTTCAAAATCAGTAATCGCAATGCATCCCTGCAGCACTTTGCAGGCAGTGAAACCATATTGTAGCAATGCATTGTGTTCCACACTTAATTTAAGCAATCTTCCATGAGGGCGCAAACAATTTTACTTTCTGAGACCAAACAGAATTGGATCTTGCTGCTCTGACTGTGGTCGCGAAAGACAAATGTTTATTGTTACGTGCTTTGGCAGTACTGCTCATCTGTCATTCATGCCAATGGAGCCCAGTGGATTGAAGTAAAATTAAAAGAAATAGCAAGGGGAGGAAGAGAGGAGGGAGCTGGAGCGGTTATAGCTCGGCTTTGATTGAATTCTGCACAGACAGTGGCCAGATACACCTGGGCTCCTCTGTTCATCTGAATCCAGATATTACCCCTGAATATAAAACATCAGAAGCCTGACAAGCTGCCTCCAGTGTTGCTGCGATAAGGTGGAGCTCCTTAAGATGCAGGTCAGATCTTATTTATTAATTTATTTCTGAAAGAAAACGCTGCCTTTGTGAGGCACTGCTCCCCAACATGACTGCAAACATGCACACAAACAAAATCAGAAATACATTTAATGATAACTGTTCAATGTAATGTTGTGTTTTCCATTTTCTCGTGCTTATGTACAACGTAGCATTACATCATGGAGAAATGCCAGCAGACTGGGCCTGTTTATTTCAATAGTGACGATATTGTTGTGGAATTGTTTGGTATTTGATGCAACCTGTTTGATAAATTCATCATGGATTATGACTACTCGCTGTCACTTGCACGCACTGTGCCAAAGATATACGCATGCATGTATAAAAAGAGAAGGGAAAAATATATTTAAAAGAAAACTACAATGAAAGTGTCTGTGACATTCTTTCATTTCATGTGGAATAATTCTGACCAAACAATAAGAACGTGCCAGCTCCTATTGTCACTTCCCACAATCAAACCTGATTATGCCTCGTGCTGTACCTCCTGACTGTGTTCTGTGCTGCGCGCAGGTTCGATACCCTCAAACATCGAGAAAATAGTCTCTGTCTTTGCTGTGACATTCAGCGCAGGCAGTCGTCGGATCAATAACTTCATAACGATGCCCTGTGAGGATTTTGATAGAACTGGGGAGGATTAGACCTCTGCTTCTGCTCCATCTCACCGATTCAGAAGCCGCAGAAGCGGAATGTAGCCATAATCCAGATCCAGGCACTGCAGCATTTCAGCCATTCCCACACTTTTCTCAGATAACATCTCAAACTCTACCTGCTGCAACCCCCCCCAGCAGGTATAACTGGGTGTCATTTCCTCCCAGTTACATCAGCAGCTGTGTGTGTACAACCTAAAAGAGAGGCTCCTGCCATTTGGTCATGCAAAATTAATGACTGTAAACCTTTTTTATGAAATAAAATTTATGCATGCATATGTGTTGATATACAGAATGTAGTGGGGGGGGGGGGGGGGGGGGGGGGGGGGGGGGGGGGGGCTATGTGGATTAAAGTTCTGCTGCCTCTGCACAACAAAGATTGAAGTTCCCTCCTCATTCTCCTTCTATTTTCTCTGTCCCTGCTGAGTGTTTGTTGTGTGTTTGTGTTTGGGTGTGGCTTCCTGGTTCCTGTTCTTACATCGACTCACCTGCTCACCTGAGCTCCACACTGCAGTTAACTCATCAAACCTGACTCAGTCTTTAAACAGCGGTTCAACCCACAAGAATCCAGCAGACACACACAGTCGTGATCCGGACATGTTTTCACTGCGCCTTAATAATCGTCCTTACAACCTTTATCAGGTTTTTGATGAACAAACAAATTTGACACACATTTCAAAAATAAAAATATGTGAAATATACAAAAATAATATGTGGAAAAACGAACGCAAATATGCGAAACACAGACACACAAACACATTTTCTATGTATATAAATCATAGTATAAATCATAACTGTCTTCATAGTCCACAGGCAGAGATCACACAAATACATTTCATCACAGTACCAATGTTAACCCACAGTCACACAGACACACACAGGCAGGAGTGCAGCTACAGGACCATGTGAGTCTCCTTTACAAGTTCTCATATCGTTCAGTTAAAAGGACACGCTCTCTGAAAGGCCCCACTCGCAGACACACCATTTTATTTGTCCTTATAATTTCGGTTTACCCCGGCTGACAACAGTGATGTCCTTTCACACACACACACACACACACACACACACCGGCTGAGGCGGGAGAAAGTGCTGACATGGACCCTTGTCCCATGAATTTTGTTCCAGTGGCAGGAATCTGCTGACGCCGCCAAATGTCTCTGGAAGAAATCTCAACAAAGGAGTGAAATTAAATGCCGACAACTCCTGTGTGCCTACTGGAGTTACACCCCAGCTTTAATATTTCATACCTGCTTCCATATCTTCCATATATTTTTAGTAATGATTGACATGACCAGAATAGGTTTAAAGGAATTAAGGAGATACAACATAACAAAGAATAATTGAATGGACATGAATTTAACATTAGTTCAACCTCAGTCTTGGATTGTAAAGAGCTCTTTACTTATTAGGGAGCTTAAATTGTATTATTTAAATATAGGAAGTAAACAAGGGAAAGGGCGTTTTTACATATGTAAGGAAATTAGATTAAATTCTTTTCTAATACTTTGCTATAATCAGACTGTTAGAACCATTCTCACACAATTGTCTTCTTTAAACGCAATAACAATAACAAAAATGGCTGAATAATTGCTGTAATTGAATATTTGTGTGTTTGCTACAATCAAAGCCATTGAAAGTCCAGAACAGTTTCCAAAGAAGTAACAATGTCTGAGAATTGGCCACACAAAAATATGTGGGTCGCTATGTTGATGCTGGTCTTGGTTCCCAGTGATCTAACCAAATAGGAGAAGTCACCTCAATTCACAATACGGTCACTGTGGCCTAAGATTCAAATTCATGTAATACAGAATGATTTTTGAAACCTAATGTACAATCACAGTATGTACGACCTCTGAAGAGGCCCACCGTTTGTTGTGCCCCCCCTCAGGATGCTTCATGCTTTTCATTTATTTCTTGTGATTGCGTGACAGCTCTGGTGGGGAGATGATGTGTGACCTTGGAGAGGCTGTGGCACCTCGTTGCGCTGTGGGTGCAATGGAGATATGTTTTTATGCACTGTATCCCCTCAGATGACAGTAAAATGTTTTAAACATTGCCAGTACATAGTGCAGTGGAAACACACGTTGTCATCCAGACTTATAAAACTAAGTGATCAGGAGAGAGAAGATGACATCCTCAGTGATTGGAGTGTGATTGTTAGCTATGCACGTTCGTGTCTTGTTGCCTCTCTCTTGCTCTTTAATGCATCAATCGAGCAGCTTTAGGGACTGACAGCAAAATGGCTTAAATAGGGTCTGCTGACAGAATACATATCAAATCTGCGGGCATGCAATAGTGGGCAGCAGCTTTTGCCAGGCCTATGGCTTCTGCTGAAGCTGTGGATCTATCATGTCTTGCCTGCTCGCCTCTTCTCCTCGGTTTTCCGATGTGAGGGATGAGAGTGGAAGAAAAGCTAGAGGGAAAAGGAGAGAGCTCTTGATCACCTGCTTTGTCTGAAGTGAGTCACCTTGCAAATACATGAATAGCAAATGCAGGGAAAGTAATCTGGTGGTGCACTGGTACATCCTCCTATTTGCATACCTGCCAGCCCCTGTAGTTAGCTCCTGCGTTTCAGGACATGGCACCTCGAGCACGCAACGGCGTGCATACATTTTCCTCTTTTTTTCCACCACTGCATTCGTTTATTTTCTTCACCTCGCCTCCATTCATGTCGCCGTCTCAATCCTGTCCATCTTTTCCCCTCGTCTACCCCCCCTGACCCCCCACGCCCCCCTCCCCACCATTCACCCAACACATCCTTTTCCCTTAGTGTCCGTCAAACACCTCCCCCCTGGCCGGATGCATGACAGGGGAGCAGGTGGAACGACAAATCCCTGTCTTTCTCTCTCTTCCTCTATTTCTCCCACTGCCCTGCCAGGGGCCTTCCTCAGCCTTCTTTCCTCCCTCCCTCCTTCCTACACCTTCACATCCTATCTGACCACATTGACATTCAAATCTGCCCAGGCTGTATTCCACCTTCTCTTGTCGTGAAGGTCTCGCCAACCCACCGGGGGGAGAGAGACGATGGCTTAATGTCCCCACCCTGATTATTAATCCACAGCCAGACATAAAAGGACAGAGCTCTGCAGAGCTCATACCCAGCTCCCTGGTCTGCAATATGTGCTGAAAGGAGCTGATGGGGGTTGATAAATAAAACAGTTCAATCAACTCTAGCTTCCTGTTCCAAACTTTTGAGTACATTAGGCGTTTGCACGTCTTTGTGCATTTAGCTCTTTCTTCGAGGAGACGGCAGACGAGAAGTGAGAAAAGACGTTGTCCGACTGTTGCTGTTATTGACGTGGTCCCATGTGACATACGAGTGGAGCCACTGTCTCGTATCTGGCCATGAGCTATCATTACCGTTGCCTTCTTCTCTCTGATGAGTCTGCCCCAGCTCCTCAGCAAGGAGCTGGGCTTTATTTAATGGGCTCTTTCAGCTGTGGTTTGCTGGGCGGAAGCCTCTTACAAACCCATTTAAAGAAGGGTCTATGGATTTCATGGCTCCCCGGGCACTCTCTCCTTCTTTCAATAAGGTGAAGTCCAAGGCTTTATCCATCCGTCAGAGGACCGGGGGAAAAGTGGAAGCAGCCGTTTTTAATCCCGAGATGCCACTGTCCACTGTATGCTTGGCTGTATCCGGATAGCGGGGCCTCCTTGCGCACCTCTCACCTGGGGACTTTTTTGTTTCTGTGGCAGAGCAGATTTATTGTTACATAGATGGAGATAAAGACTACACACCTTGGACATTGTCTGAGGACAGAAAGGATGGAGAGATAGGCTAAGTCAATGGGAGCAGATGCAGATGTAGAGATCATACGAAGCCATTGACTGTTCAATGATCGTGTAAAAACGATAACAATAAAATACATTTGCATGACACGTTTCATACATAATTCATCATGCTTTTCATGCACTTACATTTAATAAAACTGGGTTGTTTAAAAGCCATACCAAGGCTTTAAGTTTTATGCTAACATTACAATAATAACAAGCTCACGATGATAGCGTCAACATGTTTGATCATTACAGCTGAGGCTCATAGAAATGCCATTACTTTGGCAAGTATTTGCTCGTTAACCAAATTGCAGAACATCACTAATATTAACTACAATTCATCCGGAGGGTACAATGGACGTGGCATTCAAATTTCACGGCACTCTGTCCAACAGTTATCGAGACCTGGCCAAAGGGTTTGAATGACTGACTGGCACATAGTGTCACTTTATAAAACAGACTAAATGAATGTAATAAAAAGCTCAGGTCATTAGCGCACCAAGCTCTGTTGCTGTTTACAGTAAACAGCATAGCAACATAGCTTTTTAACATGCGCAATTTGATACCGCTGTTTCATTTCACCACCTTTCACTGCCTCGGCCCTGGCATACAAATGAAAGGCTTAGTAGGTGAGGGCCGATCAATGTATGATTCCGTTAGTAAGAAGCAAATAAAATGTCATCAATTTTTGACCTTTGATATGAGGAGTGAGCAACATCCACACCTCTTTCAGGAAAAAAATGTCTTTTCTATCCTCAGCCTCTTCACTGCGCCCCAGAGAATTGCAGGGCATTGGTTAATGGCATTATCAGAGGCAATCTCTTCACTGAGGTCGGAGAAAGAGGACTTGAAAGCAATAATATTCCCCATGATGAGAAATTGTCTGCCAGCATACATGCAGAAACACATGCATGCACACTCGCACAAAGGTATTTCCATTGTGCAGACATATGGAGAGACTGTATTGTGGGAAAGTGAGTGTTGGCCAGCCCACCGCATTGCTCTCCAATGCATGCAGCAGCATCAAGATGTATGCAGTTAGGGTATCTGGAATAATTCCTAATTTTGGCACCATTTATCAGATTAAGGTTTTGCCTATATAGTGAAATATCTCAACGCTGACATATACTAATGTCTTTGGCAATGGCTCTGACATTGGAAGTTTTAGACCAGTGGCCTCCAGCCATACAGTATGCACGGACATTTGCAGCCCATGCATACAGATCTGCCCTTCAGTACCATCAGTATAGCAGAAGAAGTCACAGTGAGCTGTGGAAAGGTTATGCAAATCATTGGGCAGTTGCCAGTCTAAAGCCATATGGTTCTGTCACCTTTTGGCCCATTTCTCACAAACTGTAGCTACATGTCTCTATCAAAGGTTCTAATATGTCTCTAACCGGCTGAGTATGTGAACGTATGGCCTTGATATTTGTTGTGTTACTGTGAGAAGTAGCATAAAATGTTCATCTGTCTAATCAAAGTATTTTTTTTGTATTGTGCTGAAGGCCTGTTTAAAAGAATTGTATTGCCATAAAATGTTTTGAGTGTCTCCCGATGTTCCTTTCCAATTTGCCCCTAATAAGAAAAGATTTGTTTTATTAAAATGAGTAGGGGCATATTCAGTATGCATATTTTGATGGAAACAGCATTTATTGATTTAAAAAAAAAACAAAAAAATCCTTCTGTCTAAGAGTCCTTCTGTCTCTTATTTTGCCTGCTATCACAAATTGTTGCGTTCAACAAAATATAAAAAGCACTCTCACACACAAGTACACAGGCTGCTGAAAATTTCATTCTACACAGAGGGGCTATCTATTGTTCGCAGTGATATTTCGACATCCACTCAAAGTGCTGCATTATCATTGTGCTGCCTGTTCTCTTTTGATTTAAAGCTACACACAGCACAAAACCACCAACTAAATAAACAACCAGGGACACCTGAATGACTGAATCGTTATCTCTCCACTTCAGATTCTGCCTTTATGCCTAGTTACTATTTTCTGTACAGCGTCCTCACATTTTCCTATTCTTTCCCTTATTGTTTTTTTTTTATATCATCATTCGGAGTCATGAGCTACAAAGCTACAGCAACACACAGGTCACTCGTCTGCAGGGTCAACTTAGGATCACATGCTTAGTTTAATTGCATCTAGATCCATACTCATGTTATAGTTTCTGAAAATTCAGTTAAGTTAAAGGGCTTATCTGAATGAAATAGTAATTGAAGCATTAATAATTCATAACTATTTCTCCACTCAGGCATGTGCCATGACAATTTGCTGGTGGTAACGTCTCTGTCTAAAACTCCTTTTAGAGTATATAACAACAACAACAACAATAATAATAATAATAATATCTGTCTCTTCTCTTCCCCCCTAAATACGGTTCTATCTGACTTTTCCTCTTATTAAAATTAAGTTTTTTCTTCATGTCGACAAGTGCTTTCACAATGGGAGAAATGTTATATAGAGAGAAACTCAATAATATCGTTGGGTCTTGATCTTAGGCTGTAATGTGCCCTGAGATAATGTATGTTATGACATGATGCTATACAGATAAATTGAGGTGAAAATTCCCGGCAGCAGTGTAATTTCTGGAGTAAAAACTATTCTGTAGAAGTGCGGAGGATGCTGACAGAAGAAACAATATGTGTTGCCATATGTTTCATCATCATCTCATAGAAAAAAAAATCAATTTCAATTAAGACGATGTGACAGTATCTGTCCGTCTGAAGGAAGAGTTCTTTCATTCTACTGTCTGTCTGACTTGATTATAAAAAATGACTTCAGATTGAACTGATGCAGACGATTCAAATGCAATGTGTGTGTGTTGGGTTGGCTGCGTTTTTTCAAAGAACTGGAAACTGTATAAAAAAAGTGTGAAGGTGTTTTTTTTTTTCTATTAAACCACTCGCACAGTACAGCAATCTCTTTGTCTCCCTGTATATCTCCTCAGTCCTCTCTAACACGCCAGCACACATATCTGACCTCTGGTAATGTGTGCTGACCCTTGCAGGAGTCTACTGCGTCTCAGTTCCAGTCCTGGGAACTTCTCAAAAGGTCACATGCTAAAGTTCACACCAGCACACAGAGTCAAGATTTGAATTCACCTCTCAAATGTCAATCGTTAAATCGAATGTGTCTGCAAAAACCAGAAGAAACGAATACAATTTAAAACTATTTGCTTGTAATAAGCAAGAAAACAAAATAGTGACACGTAAAATATTAGTGTATCCAAAAGTCACTAGACACCTTCTAAATATGTAGTGCGCCCCCCTCTCTTCTCGCTCTCCCACTGCTTAGTCCATCTGAATCCCTGACGACTGGTCTGTTTTTAGCCGTGCTGGATAGAGGCCTGGCATGGAGTGCGGGGGAGGCCGGACCAGTGGGGATCTCCTGGTGCAGTCTGTGCTACATGTACGCTGGACTCCTGGCCATCCCATATTAATCAGATTTGCCGCAGCAGCCATATGTCCAAACAGCATGATAAACCCTGGCTGCTACCTGGCACCCACAGGATGCACTGTCACCACAGTGTGTGTGTGTGTGTGTGTGTGTGCGCATGTGTTTGGGTAGCGCAATTCACACACTCTTCCTCTGGAGACATTCCTGTTACGACATCAAATTTAAACTGGAATAATTTTTTGTTGTTTTGTTTCTAAGGATGCTCAGAAGTAAACAAAAGCATGAATGAAAACAGGATGTCAGAGGTATTCCTGATGGGAAAGGAAGTCAGCTTCGGGCCAGGTGATCGTTTGCCACAGTGTATGGAAAATACATGGGGCTATGTACGTCACTGCATCAAGAGAACTGGCACTCTGAAAGTGCTTTAAAAAAAAAGAGAGACTTGTTCCCGTTTCCATCTGTCACCTTATACTTACATCACATCGTATATTTCATATTCTCACACGTTTCAGCTCTTAAGGTGTCACATATTTTAAAAATGGTTTGTTTCGCACCATGTAACTACAGCCCTGCATTAACACTGGCGGCACAGGCAGCAACTTAGTGATACACAGAGTGACTGGAGATAATTTCCTCTGTGAAAGTTTCCATTAAATTACATAAAATATATGTATTCAACAATCCATAATTCATTACCGAACCTCGCAAGAGGCAACACCTGTCAAACATGATTAACTGTGTTTGTGTCTTACACAAATTTAATTCCTCTCAGAGTCTTTGCCTGTAAATCAGACAACAATCAGTAGTGAAACTGCTCTCTTGAGCTGCGGCTGGATGGTTTTTCAGGTATATAATGTCACAGATGGAAGAAAAATTCTGGGATTTAGACAGAACTTTTTTTTTTCTGAAACAGAAAGAGAAACCTTGCTGTTTCCCCTAAAAACCCTTCACTTCTGACGAATAACAGTTGATATGCATTTATTTGACCAGACAGGGCAAATGTTCTTATTGCCATCTACTGTTTGCAAAAGAAAAAAAGCTGCATCTCACTCACAACTAATTCAAGTATACAAATACTAGTACGTAGAATATACTAATATAAGATACAGTTCTCACCATATATGAGTACACTCCCTGTGAAAGCCAAACACAGACCGCAAGTTCAATTTCCAACTGCCTGCTGGAAACGAATGAATAATTAGACTCACTTGTGGTTGAATTCTCTTTCATTAGAATGTTTGATTCTAAAATGTAGCTTTGCTTCCATTGGGGTTAGGGTTTTGTTAGAGTTTGTGCAACATGGTCATGAATGAATTTGTCAGGAAAATTACTTATTTACTTACTTAACTTTGTGTGCATATTCACTGGACGTATTTTGTTGTATAATATCCTGTGGAAAAATGTTGATTTCTGACAAATCTGTTGGGTTGTACTCATTTACGTTGAGCACTGTTGTATACTGTATCATATATATATGTTAGAATAATATTTACCACAACTCTGCAAAGTGCAAAGGTCCACAGAATAACAGGAGTTATCATGTTCTCCATGATGCTTGGAACCAACTATCTGCCATGTACACTGGAAAATATGTGTGTTCACTGCACTGACATTTACTGAAAAATGACACAGGCATCCTCACTTTACAGCTTTCCGCTGTACTAAAGCTGCAAAAATTAATAACCATCTGAAGTGAGTTATGCTGCATGATGCATTAAAATCTCCAGCCTTAAGATAGTCTGAGTGCATAATTGCGCTTGGCATAAGAACTCTGAAGTCTACATTTTTTTGGATGAGGGTGTCAGGTACAAAATATTTCTTACAGTGCAATAACAGGAGCGGGGCACTTCCCTGTCTCAAATAATATAAATGTATCCTAGGGCATCAAGGAGCATAACTAACAAACATTAAACTATTTTTAACAAAAAGCTTTCAGATGATCTAACACTCAGTCGCCCTTCTCCTCCCTAACCACCCTCCCCTGTGTGACCCCCCCCCACACACACACACACACACACACATCCTTTACACTGACATACATTTGAGCAGGACCCTGCACCTTTTGTCTTGGGCTCCCTCTTTGTTAGCTGCCGGTGGACAGAGCAGCAGCCCGCCGCAGCATCATGTCTACTTCCACGGTGGCTGTGTAATAACAACATGCTGCAACACATCAGCATTCATTTATGGATTTTAATTCAACCGGACAGGGGCGGAGTGAATTAACACTTGATTTGACTTCGGCTTTTATTTGAATAAAGGTCAATGGGGTTGATGATCAGTGACTCGGTGTTGTGAATGATTTATTATGGATATATTTTATTATCATTTTTGTTTGGTTATTTTTCATTGATATCCATGTATGTATTTATATACTGAATTGGTATTTCTATCTATCTATCTATCTATCTATCTATCTATCTATCTATCTATCTATCTATCTATCTATCTATCTATCTATCTATCTATCTATCTATCCTTCTGTCCATCGATCCATCCATCCATGTTGTTGTCTGATGTGTGAAGCAGCATCATCACCAGCAAAGTGAACTGCAGATAACCCCATGACGTGGCAGACACCACACTATGGATAGCCTATATAAAATTCACGGTGCCCGCATGTATCTGCTGGTGGTCTGAGCCGCAGATGAGGCTTTGCAGGCTTTGTGCCTTCAGTCCAGATGAAGGATGAGCTTCTC
The DNA here is from genome assembly GCA_016785345.1 of Trinectes maculatus. Classification (NCBI taxonomy): domain Eukaryota; kingdom Metazoa; phylum Chordata; class Actinopteri; order Pleuronectiformes; family Achiridae; genus Trinectes; species Trinectes maculatus. Next base: position 239,764 of record JAFBJQ010003622.1, read on the forward strand.
AGACATAGACGTTGTCCATCCTGCTGATGCTCCCTCGTCTCATCGCAAACTCTTGTGCACCCTCTGGTGCTTGCTAGTCTCCCAAACTTCTTTGTGTAGCCTGCTTTGCAGATTGTCTTCCTTGTCTGTGTGGTTGCTCATTATTCAGAGACAGACGGATCTCAGGTCATCTGCAGCTGCAGCGAAGGAGAAGCAGGAAAGATGGCGATCATCCATTAGACCGACTGGGCGCACGCATGAAATACGAGGACAACTTTCGGGAGGATCGCTTGAGGAGAAGACTGTACCAGTGAGTTTTTTCCCCCCCTCTTGCACTATAATTTCCAGTTTCGCCAAGATTTCGGCTGGTCTCTCAAGGTCTGCGAGAACGTCGGTATGGTAGATCATGGGATATAATGTGGAGAGCGCCTCGTGAATGACCTGGATCTCCCCTGCTCTCCTCGGAGTCCAGCTCCAGGGACTTGGGGGAGGAAGCCGGGAGAGGTATTGGTCGGGTGGGCGCTCCGGCTGGCACCATGCAGCCAAAGTCAAGTGGGTCTCCTCGCTTCCTCGCTATGTCGCCTCTCGGTTTGTTGTCAAAGTGACACAAGGAAATGGACGCGGCGGTGTAGCGGCTAGGTTGTGTGTGTGTGTTGGTGTGTGTGTGTGTGAGAGAGAGAGCAGCGCCAGAGCGGAGTGTTTTGTTATTCTGACATGTCTGGTCAGGGGGATTACTGGCCCCGGCCGTGCGTCCTGTGTCCGGGCGCGCGCGCTGCTGCTGCCGCTGCTGCGTTAGCTTCACGGAGGAGCCATTGCACGGATTGCTCTCCTCTCCCGACCCGCCTCCATTAGCGACACAGAGGAGCTGGCATAGCCGCTGGTCCAGTCAGTCAGTCAGTCAGTCACACTCATACACACACACACGCACACACACATATATATATACACACACAGTCATCATGAAAGCCATGTCCAGTGTGAGGAGCGTGTACTAGCTCCACGTCCTTCACCGCTCCTCTTTAATGTTAAAGACGGAAACCTAGTGTTCTGGTGATTTGGACTCGGTTCTCCACAGGGTTGGAGCTCCATATGTGCGGTGTGGTTGTGTTCGAGATGAATGTACGGCTGAATGAATGTAAAACGTGTTGTTTTTGTCCCTGGTGCTTGTTGCTACGTTTGTTAGCCGCGCTGTCTGGATGGCTACGTGCTGTCACTGGTCTCAGGTCAGGTATGTCACACTGGTTGGGCTTCAGCATAAAATGGAGGAGGGCAGATGAGTCTCCAAGGAGAGTCATACAGACAGGATCCCACACGCCATGACAGTTTTCTTCTTCTTCTTCTTCTTCTTCTTCTTCTTCTTCTTCTTCTTCTCCTCTTAACTTCTCTGTGTCAGAGGAAGCAGAAGAAGTCAAAAAAAGTGGGGCGACTGTAACTTCTGTGTTACAACAACTGCAATGTGCAGCTCTCATTCATACACATCATAAACAACCTGTCATGTACACATGTGGGGTTTTGTTTGTTTGTTTGTTGTTTGTTTGTTTGTTTGTTTAAGGAGACACAGATCCAGTAGTCCACCTTTGTGACTGTGGCTGAGCGACACTTGAATGAGATTGGAATTTTAATGCTGAATAATGCAGCGTTTTGAGCCATGCTGGAAGTTAATGTTCAACAAAGTGGTCTCGGCACACACTCACACACACACACCTCTGTGTGTGAGAGTGGAGTAAGTTCTCAAGATGATTCTCTGTTATCGGCACTAATCGGACACGTTTATAAATAGTTTGGTTTATTACCTGTAGTCTTCTCTGTATACTGGGCAGCACACTCTATGGTTACACTGAACTGCTTTGCATTTCAAGTGTTTTCGGAGTTATTCAAATGAATGGATTAAACTCTTGATTGTTTACAAACAGGTTACATGTTGTGATACACTTGCATGACAACTGAACAACCTCATGTGACTTCTCATACAATACATCCTTAAGGTGTCTCTTGACCTGCCTGTCAGGATACTGGGGGTGTGTTTTCACGATGTAGTGTGTTGTTAGTTAGTGTGTGTGTGGGGTGTGTGTGTGTGTGCGCTGCTCTGCAGTTCCCCTGGCCACTGTGTGAAATCTTGCTGACAAGGAGACTGTGAGCTTGACACACTGTGCTGCGACAACGCCTGGGCTGAGAAGAGCAATCAAAATGGTGGCGATGCTCCTTCTCCCTGGCGTGGCAGGGCAAACAGGTTCTCTAGGAGGAGCCGGTAGAGGACGGCTGGGCAGGAATCTGCTGCGGTCGACACATTTGTCTCACAGACGGGTGCAGTGGAAATAGTCTGGTGGATGTTCTTCAAATTAGCCATCTGATGTAAACCTGGATGCAATTGCGATGTGTTTTTTTTGTGACACAGACCCTGTCTGACCCAGTGAGCTGTCTCTTTGCATTGAGACTTCCTGCAGTAACTTTCACGTGTCTGCAACACATTCTTGGCCGTTTATCAATTGTAGAATTGTGTTCTTGCTACACCAGTAGCTATATGTGAGCGTAGGTTTTCAGTGCAGACATACAATTAAGAAGGTCATGTGGGTCGGGACTGTTTGTTTCGACTGTGGCAGAGATGGCACCTCCAGCAGTTTGTGTGATGATGAACTAAGGCTGGAACACTACCAGGGAAAAGTGTCCAACTGTTGAGAGGCTCTCATGTTGTTAGGTTGTGTGTGTGGTTACTTACGTTATTGTGATTTTAGTAATTACAGATTTTTTTCAGGTCATTGCACAGTTGTAAATAAAAGAACTAAAACGTCTTATAAAAGACCAGTGTCAAAATTGTGAAGCCAACACATCGGGTTAATGAATCCATTTTTTGAAAATGGATAATTTCAATAATGTTTCTGTTTACAGAGTCCCCCGCACAATATTTTGGTGCTTTAATGAGATTCATACCAGACTAAACAAAAATTAATGGCTCTCATTTATTATGTCACAGAAAATGTTATTGCTTTGGATTTTAATGAAAACAAGACTTTTTAATATATTGTCACGTTGATCAGATGTTTTCAGGCAAAATACAAACAAACATTGATTACCAAAGATTGTGTAAATAATTGATAATGGAAATATCCATTGTCTGCGCAAAATATGAAATGAATTATCAGTTTATAAATATGATTGTGATTATCATGATAATGATGCAACTCCTTGGAAACATGCTATAACAGACTGCTCGGTCACATCATGTTTAATAGTAATAATAATAATTAATTTTTAATATAACTTATTTGTTTATAACTCAGTGGTCCAAACCAAATATTTTAATCACGTATGAAGCACTACAAAGGCTGTCAGCAAGGATGGGATGGTTGGTTTAAAGATGTAATCAGTAACTCTAAGTATCACAATATATAAAAGTAATATACCTGATTACTTTTAGTTACTTTTCGATTACTTCAATAATCCAAAAGTTATCATTGAATACAGCTCTGCTCCTGAGCTGACCATTGATTCAGACTGCAATTAAAGAGTAAAGATCAGTGTAATTAAATAAAGAAGTTTAAAAAACAGCATAGACTTGTAACACATTACTACAAGTGTATATTAGTAATTAAGTTATAAACTTACTTAGTTTAGTAAATCTACCCTTACCACTGTATAAAGGGAAGATAAAGAAACGTATCAATAACTTGGAAGCATTCTTTAAATTCAATACAGACCCTACACAGTGGTGGTTTGAAACAAAATCTCCTCCCTGTAATGCATTGCAATTAAAATCTGACCAATGAAACATCAGCACAAAATCCCCGCCTACCCCTACACACTTTAAAAGCCTGACATTTATCACTTTGCAGCTTTATGGCTTCGGAACCAGGCCCCATCTCCCAAGGCAGTGGGTCTCCTTGCCCAGGGTAATGGGTCCTGGCTGGGCTGGAATGCAAAGCTACAGAGCCTTGCTATGGGTCTGTGTTCAAAAGAAATACTCCAGACCACACTCGGGGATGCTTGGGAAAGGGTCCAGGCTGGAAAATTCTAGCCATGAGCGCAGACCCTCCCTGCCCACGGGGCCTCGAGAACAGCGGTATGGGGGTGTAAAGGTTATGAGGTGGGGCGGGTTTGCAGGAGTAAAGGTTATTAAGTCAGGGTCTAAGGAGGCAGAAGGGTGGGCGGTTTAGGAGATTAAAGTATAGAGGGTGTAGAGCAGACCTGGGCAAATTACGGCCCGCGTGAAGCCAATCATAAATTACAACATAAATTAAACAGATATCTGTGTCATGCTTACAATACAACTGTGCTGCTTTTATTGTGAAATTTGAAATTTTATTTTGAAAAGCGTTTACATTTACGTTTGTATTACTTCCGTATCGACGTATGTGCGTGCGTGTGTTGTGAGTGAAGGTGAACAGTGATAAGTGACGCTAGCCAGGTTAGCCTCAAGATTGGTAACAAATGCCATGTTTTCAACAACACATGGACTGCCAAGTATTTCTTTCTCAGAAATTAAAGGTAACGCTTAATCTGTGGTACACAGGTCGTTTTGTTTAAGGATTCGAATTTGAATCGCCACTGTATGGATGAGAGTTGCGATGTACGTGACACCGCCCAGCTACTTGGTGTGGCCCTCTGACACAAATCAGGTTTCTCATGTGGCCCCTTGTAAAAATTAATTGCCCACCCCTAGTGTAGAGGGACTAGATTTGTAAGGGTTAGGATGTTAGGGGGTAGAGGGGTGGTTTAGGGGACCTAAGAGTTAAAAAGTTACGGTGTAGGGAGTCTAAGGGGTAAGAAGTGAGGGGATAGAGGGATTAGGTGGTCTAAGGGTTAGGAAGTTAGGGAGACTGAGGGTTAGGAAGTTTGGGGATAGAGGAATTAGATGATCTGTGTCAGGAAGTTAGGGGGTTCCAAGGGTTAGGAAGTTAGGGGGTAGAGGGATTAGGGGGTATACGGGTGCAGCACTTACAGTCCCAAACTATTTTCCAGTAGTAGTTACATAGTACAGAAGCATAGTAGCACGAGTAGCAGTATTGACAGGTTATTGATGGGTTAACAAGCTAACAAAGTTTAGCAAATGTTAGTGGTTTGTCGTATCTGTAGATGTTTCTTTAAGGTGGATGTCCAGTCTCTGGATGATGACAGTCGTTTCACAGCTGGGAGGTATAACTCGCATTGTACTGTGATGTTGTTCCTCCTTTGTGATTTAAAAGCAAAATGATGCCGGAGTTTCCATCCAGCAAAAGTGTTTTTCTCCCCTGCAGTGGCCATGGTGATGAACACAGCTAGGAGTCCAGCAACCGTGCATGTGTCTGATGTGCTGTTGTAGAGCCCCATTTTTGTGAAAAATACTGGTAATCTGATTAAAATTTTTTGTACCCTAATTATGTCCACACAAACTCCCAAAGCCTGGCTGTCAGAAATAAACTGTGGAAATATACCTCTGTTTCAAATATTTGACCATGCAATTCAGCTTTGAAGTGACAGGGCAGAACTGATCTATGGTAGATACAGTTAGAAATAAAATGACATAACTGCATTTTTCGCAAGGTATTTCAGAGTTACGCAAAAACTCTCGTCAGATAGGACAGAGGCGAGACCTCTGTGATGGTTTGAACAGTGGAAGGAAGCAGTTGTGAAGCTCATCATTCACTGTGGTTCTCTTTCTGTCTCTTGCAGTTAGACACACATACTGCTCCCTCTCTCTCTCCCTCCCTCTCATTCACTCAGTCACATTGGGTGATGCACTCCTCCATTCTTCTCTACCTGGGGCAGGGAAGAAGGCTAGGGAGGCGCACAAAAGCAAATTGAAATGCTCCAGTGAGTGCTTTCTTGACATGATGCATGGCTCATGAGATGCAGCCTGGCCCTGCTGCTACAATTGTAAGAGAAACACACACACAAGCCCCACATCTACAACGCTAAACTCACTGCAGGACAGCAAAATCTCACTATACTTGTTCTTGCTTCTTATGTTGTTATGACCCTTTGCACTACGTGAATACGTCTCTTTCTGGATTTAGCATCGTGATCTGATTGTGTTGTGTTTAAACCTGCTGCGATCAGGTGAATAATTTAATGCTACGCGAGGAGCAAAACGCAACATCATCTCGAGGTTGAAAAGGGACAAGGAAGTGGCTTGCTCGAGGTGTCATTCCAGTTTCTGTTGTCAGTTGCCACGTTACACTGCTGCAAAACTGGTTCCTCCTCTCTGCTTTCCATCAGAACATCAACAGTTCAGCTCTGTTCAGTTCTGCTTTTCCCTTCTGGAAAAAAAAATGTCTGTAGCTCAGACAGCTGTGTCTATCTTTTGGCACAAATATAATATGCAAACGGGGGGTTAGTTTTACAGGAAATTAACACTTTGTGTATAAAGTGGCCATATTGATGAGACAATCCGGCGATATAAATTAAGCCATCCATACAATGTCCTTGGGGTTGCAGCCAAAACTTTGGATTTATACGCTTCTTTAAAGACACACAGTGAACCTACTCTGTCAGCCTGGAGCTGCCTGTGGTGGAAAAAAATCCTGAATTCTTTGGAGACGCCCGTTCCTTGGGCAGTGTGGTGCCACCGGACAAGGCCTTCATTGAGCAGGAACAGGAGTGGTCTTATAGAAGGGATCCACACATGCTCGGCCTACGAAGAAACAGAGCTGTCCAAGGACGATTAAATATTTAGGAGCTTGGAAAGGAGGTCTCAGTGGTAAGTTAATATTGATGGGTCTCTCATCTTTCCCTTCTCAAACTTGTTGAGTTGCCTTGAGAGGTCAGTTTGGTGAACCGTAGGAGGGACCTCACTTCTTCTCCTAGATAAACTTCCAAGTATATTGTATCTTTACAAACATTGCCATGGCACTGTCTTTTCTCCATTTCTGCGAGTAAACCGAAAAGACGTTGACTTTTCAGCTGTTTTTTTCCCCTGTTTCCTGTGTCCTCACTCGGTCACTCTGAAATACTCCATCCTGACTAGCTTGTAACCTCAACCACCCCTTGTAACTGTAGTAGCTGCCATGTCAGGCTTCTAAAGGAAGTCTGCATTGCAGATCTCTGGCAGTTGTCCTCTGAGCACCATTGACACGAAACCTTTGAGTGCATCTCACAGTCTTTTACTCCCCATTTTAGGTAAATGTGTGGAATTACATATCACTGATGGCATTTTAATGGGGGAAATGAAAACAGGAATGAAATCAGCGTTTTAGACTTTTGACCGAGATAAGGGTTGGGATTAGTTTGCAGACTTTCTGTTGTAGATGGTCAGAGAAGAAGTAACCACCTAATAGAGCAGACACTGACTTTGTGTGGTTTTGTCTCTGTTCTTCATTGTGAGATGATAGTGAATTTATTTTATTATTTCTTGGTTCAGCAGATGACAGGGCCATGTGGTATGTAAGGTTTCCTGGAGTAATTGTCCTTGTGGAAAAACACTTCCTGGTTTCTCTCCAAGATCTGTCCTTGGGCATCCTTCATTTGCCTGACTCTTAAACTGCATGTTTTAGCTTCTGAGCCAGTGTCTTACATTTGCAGGAGATATGAATGAAACGTATTTCCAAGATCATGTGTCTGACTGTGACACAAAATATATTTTTTTGCTATAGCCTACTTGTCTACAGCACCAGATAAATTTCTTTTTCTCTGTTTTTTTTTTCCCATTCAAGCTCGGGGGAAGAAACCTCTCGAGAAAACCAAATATATCCACCTATTGCTTTCCATGTAAAATTGTAAAAATAATCATGCCTGAGGCTATTAATTAAATTATGCGCTTAATCTTTTTTGGATGGAATATTTAATAATGTTGCAGGGGGTTGCCCTAAGTTTGATCTTTTGTGCCTTTTCAATCGAGAAAGAACAATCATTTAAACTCTCCAGGATCAGAACATGTGGGGTCACCTGCATTGTTATCTGCAGACGCAAACAGACAGCCCCTTTAAGTTTTATTTGACAGGGTGGTTGACAGGTCCATATTTAGAAGTTCTCAGATCACTTGAGCTCGGGGAAGATCATCAGAACCACCCTCTGTTTGGCCATCTTTGCAGCGAGCAAAACCACACATCTCACTTCTGCTTTTGCTGACTGTCATGACAGACTGCAGCGGAACCAACAGGAGGGGAAGCTGCTCGCTCAGGTCTGTGCTCTTAAAGTTAAACACTTCCATCTGTGTAACAGGATAGCAGGGTGAGCGCAGGCAGCTCCACTCAGCTGAGCAGGACAGTCAAAGACCTTGAGGAGCACAAAATGGTGGATGGCCATGCCACTGATACTCCAGCATGATTGGCTGTGTCTCCTTGGCCACAGTGGGGCTGGCTGTGTGAAATGGAGTCCTCTGTGTGGAGCGTTGGCCCAGCGTCAGCTCTGATGCAGAAGATAATTCTGTCAGCCCCGAGAGAGAGAGAGAGAGAGAGAGAGAGGTAGAGAGGGAGGGAGGGAGAGAGAAAGCAGCCAAGTGAGGTGACTATACTAAAAGAAGGTTGAGCAGGATTGACATCCAGCGAACTCAACCCATGCATGTCTGCTCATTCCTCCTTTTCTCCTCACACAACTGCTAGATTTCGGAGGATCTGCTTGCTTTATTGACTGCATTTTGATATTCTTTGCTTTTAGCAGACACATAGTGGCTATGAAAGGAAGATCAGCCAAGATGAAAGGTTCATTTTCCGTATTGTTAACAGGAATGAAGTGAGTGACTATGTATGGGTATTCATTATCTAATCTTCACCCCCAGCAGGCTTTAGCTGAGGGATTTACCAGCCCACTGTTTGGTTGCTTTGTTAAAATCTCAGGCATCAAGGTCACATAACTATCTCTGAAGGCCTGTGATTAAAAAGTAAATGCAGGAGGTGTAAGGGAGTGTAAGCTCTGCACTTTGAACGGACAAGTTTTCCTTTTCCACGGTGAGTTTTCACCATGACAACCAGAAGACAGTAGGCTCACGGAAGATGGCGGTTAGTGCTTGTCTCAGCTTAATCTGTTTGGTCATTATCTTCAGTGCAAAAGAGGCCAAATGTTGCTCATGAGTGCTCTCCGTTGCAGCCGTCCGCCTCCTTTGGAGGAAACACAAAAGCTACCCTTGGAGCAAGGTTACGTGTACCATGATGGCCGGCTTTCTCATTCTGCACAGCTTCCGAGGGACACATGGAATTAAAAAGTTGAATGTGTTGGATTGAGAAAGAAAATGGCTATTTTTGCAAAGGAAGAATATAAAGAGGAGAGTGACTGCAGTGATATAAAGTATTAAAGGCCTTCTGTCTGGGTGGGTGATGTCTGGTAACCATCTGTTGGTGAGAGACAGGCTGACACAGACACCATCTGACCTTGAAGTATGGACGACCGAGACATACAACAGAAATGCATCATCTGGTCCTGGGATTACTATTGCAACTAAAAGTCTTGCTGATGGCATCCCTCTCTCCCACTTTTGGATTCTTTGTCTTTCTTTTTGAAGTGAGGACTTTCTTGAAGGCCTCAGTCAGCAGAAAACGCTGAGGTCCAAAAATCATCATAATAATGATATTGAGTCAAAAGATCTTCTGTTAAGTCAGTGCGGCATAAAACCTACCTGCCATAAAACCTGCATTCAGTCAGTTTAATAGGTTGGTGGTAGGGCTAAATGAACTTCTCGTTAACCGAGAATCCTAAACGGTTGCTTAAGCCTGCTGCTGTGAGGTTTTTTCTCTTTTACGGCCTCCGAACGTGACACAAGTGAAGGTCAGGCTGCAGACAGATCAGCAAAGCTCGCTGGATTGCAGTGTCTGAAAGGCTCTGTACCTGTATTTACTATTCCTCTGAGACAATCAGGGATTACTGGTCTGGTTTCACAAAAAAAACATTCACTGAGTTTAAGTAACAAGTAAAAGAAAAACTGAGAATTGGTGCACATTTCAGTTGTGTAAGTATGCACATGGCTAATTCAATTTGGGTTGAAGTTAGCTCATTTGAAAAAAAAATACTACACTGATTCTAATGCAACCACGCATGTCTCCAAAATAAATTGTATTTTTGAAAATATTTTATAAGGAAAAGTGAAAAAAAAGGTCATTACTCTTTTAAAATAAATACCTGGGGGGGGGGGGTCATTATTTTTGCCCAGTGGTACTGTGACATGCAGACTGGAGCAAGGGATTGAACTTTTGACTCTTAAATTAGTGTGGAAAACCTGCTCCTACTACTGAGTCACAGCCACTCCTCAACACCTTGTGACAAGTCTTGCAGCTTTTTGAACAAACCTTTGCAACTTAGACTTTTAAAAGAGTCGCCAATCCTTCTTATTACTGAGAGGTTTGTTACCCACATGGAGGCTGAGCGACAAAAGCTTCTTTCAGACATGCACTGCAACACTGAACTTTTCTAGTAATCACCCAGAGGAGCGGCATATTTTAATGCAAATGTCCCAGTTAGTTGAACTGGACATTACTGGACTTCACCCTACCAACTCCACAGTACAAAGTCCATGTGATGTGCGATTAAGCAGATATGCAAAGAGAATAATGGCTGAAACTGGTTGAGAGAATGTAAATCCAACTCAGTGACATCATGACATCAATTATATATATCATAGTGTCATAACACATTAAAACTTATCCTCAGTTCTCCACATTGAATGAGGGGTCCAGACTAAGTTTTGACCTGGTCAGACAAACAAGGCACCACCAGGACCTTATCTGGAGCACGTCATCTTTTCATGATGGACGCATCTTTTCATGTAAAAAGAAAGCACTGAAGGAAAAACTACCAAGAGGCCAAAAACAAGCCAAAAATAACTGAAGGACTGTATAACGCAGTCAACCCTCAACACACACTGAACAAGAGCTTCATGTGCTATGTACTTCTCAGCTTAGTGGCAAGGTAACAACACAAAGACTACTCACAGAAAAGCATGTTTATTTTGACATGTAACAAAAAACAAGATGGAATTTTGGAATATTAATCTCTGAAGTGGTGGAATATGGAGTACGGGACATCACCTTTAAGAAATGCCTTCTGTAATCCGAGGTAGAATAAAAATAATAAATATTTAATTACAAAATGGGAAAACTTACTATATTTTTGTGGTTGAAAAGCACATAGAAAGAGGATTTTTTTTAAACTAAATCCACTACTGGAAGATATAATATGTAAATCAATTAAAAAAATCTATCAATCAAGAAAATATAACACTTTTAAATGGAAAATTCTTTATATACTTATACCTTCAATGAATCTGTGAAGTTATGAAAGTAATAATAGCGAAATGGAAACGGTTTGGAACTAGCAGTGTTTCAAGAATTCAGGCAAAATTAGCTAGCAAGCACATGGTCAGGAAGGTTACCAGGAACAGTTCTAAAAAATCCTCAGAAGTTCTTTTCCCAAAGATGGGAGAACCTACCAGAAACACGACCACCTGCGTGCCACACCATCAATCAGGCCTTTGTGGTAGAGCAGCTAGACAGAGGCCTCTTTGAGTAAAAGGCATATGAAAGCCAGCATAGAATTCACTGAAGAACCTTAAAAGGACAGAGATCATGAGGAAGAAGATTCTCCTGTCTAATGGGTCAAAAACCTGAATTCTTTGGGCATGTGGCCTGCAATTGGGCAATTACCAATGAAAACAGATTTAAACACCAGAGAACATCTGCTGATATCCAGGTGTTACAGATTTTTTTAACATAGACTCGATGAGTTAAAATATTGCTTGGGGCTTGTGATGAAGGAAGGCTAGAAGGAGGTTTCTGGTCAAGGCTCTAGATGGTTAATGGTTGACCTACTTCTACCGAATGCCATATGTTTCCTGTTACAGATTTGTTGTGAGATTATCGCCAGTGTTTTTTTCCTCAAGTGGCTGATAATATGACTTGGTTGATGATTTTGTGCAGTATCAGGGACAACTTATTGTATATTCTATTCTAATAACATGATGTATTCTGAGTTTTACTATGATAAGAATCAAAGTGTTTAGTAGCATAGCTGGTGATCTAGCTCAAAAGATAATTTAACATTGTTACCCTCTTTTTATTCATCATGTTGACCCCAGAGAGCATTTACAGAATTGATTTAAATTATTATTATTGTTATCGTTGTCTTGAAAATGCGCAAGCGTGTGGTTTTAATCTGAGCTTGAAATGACATAACCATAATATTGAAATGTATGCCAACAACTTCAAGGGAAATATTTGCTCGTGTGTTTCCATCTTCCATGTTTTTTCCTTATCTAGTGTACTGTCCTTTGAGCCCTCCTCATGCCTTTCATTCAGTTCCAGCAGAAGTCTGAAGAATGTTATGACAGAACATTCAGACTGAACATTATTGATTTCTTGCATCTCATCTGAAAGGGCCTGGTCCATTGATTGGTCAGGTGGGATCGATGTCTCATTTCTGTGTATTCAGTCTTCCTCAAATGAGCAGCACCCTGTGATCATTTGAGGAAGCTTTGTGCTCTGATCACAGACAGGGACGTGTGAGTGTACTGTATAACTCACCTTTGTTGTTATCACCAGCAGCAGCAAAGTTGCAACAAAGCAGATATGCTCATCAAAACTAGAAGACATCAGTTTGTTTCAGGTGGTTACATTGTCATTTCAGAATCTGTTGACTCCACATTTACTCTCATTTGTAGTATTGAAAGCATTGAAGTCATTGTTTTCTAATTCTGTTTATGACTTATTAATGGTTCAGCCTGATGAGGATATGAACCTGTCCATAATTGATATTATAGTCATAAGCGTTGAGACTTTTCTCTGTTTTCTTTTTGGTTACTAAATTGAAAGTGATTTTATTGCAACCCCTAACAGTGAAAACATTCACGACTCATTTGCTTTCACTTATTCACATTCTTACCTCTCATCATTATCTGAACTAATTTTGTTGCATGACAACTCTGTTTACTGTCAACGTCGATGTCCTCTTGTAGCAGGAAACCTAAACCTTCAGTTCGAGTAGACCGTACATTTGTAAATAGAATAAAAAACAGCATTATTGATACACAGTGTTGACATATCTCCACTTTGCATGCTACCCAGTATAATTCAATACTCCCATCCACTGTTGTTGTTGTATCTGTCAATATGTTATTCTTCAGTAGAAGGAGGAGGCAGCAGCATGGTATTGGACTGTGAAGGTCAGTCAGGTTGGACCTGCTTTTCTCTTTTGCACCAGTGTTGTTATCTGCCACAGTGCTGACAGATAAACACCTAACTGTGAGCCAGGCAGAGTGTGAGCAGCACACACACCAAAGAAACACAAAAAACCAGAAAACATAAATTAGACTTTCTTATATAGTAGTTACATATTTTCAGTAGATACCTGGACTGTAGCATCCTTATGGCAGTTAATCATAAATATTGAAATATTTGATTCAGTACCAGGTAAAAAGCCCTTTGGCAGAACTTAAAGCTTCAACTCTTCCTGGGCAAGAACCTACAAGCCCTGCGCACCTGTATTTGGGTAGTTCATCCCATATTACCTGGCACACCTCTCAAACTCTATTAGACTTGATAGGAAGCGATTGTACCGCCATCGTCAGGTCTCACCACAGCTGTTCTATGGGGTTCAAGTCTGGGTTTTGACTGAGCCACAAAAAGTCATTAAAGGACTCGATAACGCATTAGATTTGATTGTCTTACTGAAAGGGGAACATTCCTGGTGGTTCTTCATCTATTTGACTGTGTGCATTTTGTCGCAGTCCTGTCCAGACTTCTTGTCTCAAGCAAAATGCTGGCACCGACATGGTTCACTGTAATAAGGCATGAGCCAAGTTGGGGGTCAGTGGAGAATCACTGTTTGCTCAGTTTTCCTAGGCAAAGTTTCTGAGTATTTTGTACGGGAGAGATTTAGTGTTTGATTTATAAAGGTTAAATAGACATGGAAAATGGCAGTTTTATCCAATTATAATTTAACTGAGAAGAGAAGTTTGGCAAGGGTTCAATACATTTTCGTTACCGAAAAAAGTTTCCTTCAGAGGCTGTACAGTAATACTGTACAATGTCATAATTGACTCTCATTATTTTCTATCCATTTTATAATTATAATAATGGACATTTTTTGTGAATTTGTTATTATGTTCCTTATAAATACACAATGTTTAGTGATTGTGAAACTAGTATATATTTATATTTATATTTTCAGGTTGAACTATTTTCAGGTATAAGAACCTTTTTCTGCCAGATCACTGTCAAATATAAGTGTTGACAGGCGTTTTATTTGAGCCTAAAAAACAAAAACAACACTGTAATTAAATGTAAGATTTTAGGCCATTTGTTTAAACATAACAACTGTAATCGATATTCTTGACTGGCTCTAAAAGCACTTTAAATCTCACATAATTACCAATAGTAATGTATGCTACAAAATGTACTGGTTATGATGAATGATAATTAATGCAATGATAAAACTCTTCTGCAAGTGAAAACAGTTAAAACTGGTTGGCACACACGTAGGTGGATTTGACACTTTCAAGAAAAGCGGGCTGTGCAGTAACTTTTTCCCTTAACTTAAAAGAAAACAAAGACAATGGTGAGTGAATGAGCTTGTACACAGCATGGGAAAGACCAAGGGTCCTAGTGAGAGAAATGTAATAAGACAAAAAGACAATTGACAATATGATATTAGGGGTTGAGGTGACAAATATCCATAGGCACGAGGAATTTTGGGCCCCATGACAAAAAAATCTAATTGCGCCCCCCCCCCCCCCTTGCACAGAGAGTATATATATACTCTCCTATTTTGGGGGGCCCCTGTCAGTCAGGAGCCCTTGGAATTGTCCTGTCTTTTCCCCTCTATGCAGCAAACCTAACAATACGTCATACTGCCTGCTCTTCAACCTTAACAGTTAACTGCTTATTGTCATAATTACCTATTTTGACCACAAAGTTACATCATTAAAGTATCCTATTACAAGTTGGCACTTTTCACAGCTCTTGGCTTATAGAATTAGAATTATGTCTCCAGTAACAAATGCATGTTATGTGTATGAGGAAAAGCAATGGTGTATGGCATATGCTGAGCAGAGGGAATGACATTGTGTGGGATTGTTATGCCTGTAGGAACTACCCAATCAGATAACCTATTAGTTATTTACACAGGGAGTCAGTGTGCCAACGTGCAGAAGCTGCTACTCTGCGGTGATGAGCCTGTTTGCTTTGCCACTGTAGTGTGGACCAGACATCTTGTCTCTTGTGATTGATGTATGATAAAATAATCAACCTGAAAAGCTCACCAGCCTTGTACCAATAAGATGGTCAGCTATCCAAACCTCTTATGTGCTTTGGAAAGGTTGGTTTTTCAGTTTTGGATTATACCCATTTAGCTTTGCGGAGACATCTAATACATGTTTTCAATTGAATGGTTTTTCTGAACAATAATCGAATATTCAGAAGGTTCGTAATCTGCGTTTTGGATATTGAGGATTCTTAATGAATATGATCATCGCGTGATCTTAATATTTAGATTGTGGTCCTGCTGAAACCTGAAACACACCTGCTGTCTAGTTTAATCATGAAGCTGCAACTTTATATTATGCTCATTTGTTAAACAAAGTTTCAGGATGTTTTGTTCGTACACCCACATGAGTGGTGAGCTTTGCCTCATACATGGTATCTCCACAAACATCTGTATATAGCTGGTTCTTATATGAAAACAAGCATACCACCTTATCTGTGAAGCCTTTTGTTTTTTTGTTTTTTTTTGCTGAAGCTTTCATTGAGGTGCTGTTTAACCCTCAAACCAAGACTGTTTTTGGCATCTCTCTGTTGGATTAGATGATAATGTGCGATGTTGGTTATTTGTGCAACAGTTAAGCACACCCTCAGATCCGGTGTGTTGAGTTCTCCAGGGTTGCTGACATCAGGGGATGGGAGTAGCCATCTTGATCTCCAGCTCTCTATCTTGTGTTTGTGCAAGAGGCCAAATTCTCACTGGTCCTGTGACGCAGCATTTTCTGTTCCTCTGCTGGCACAGTTAGATCATTCTCTTCAGAGTGAACCACTTGGGCCAAAGAGATCAGCAAATTTAGGTATAATGCTGTTCCCTTTGCACGTTTCTCTATGTTTCTTTCTCTCTTAACTTTCTTGAAACTAAAAAAAAGGTATTGATTTTTTTTCTGATCTTGTCATCTCATCACTGCGCAGATCAATTTCCAAGGCTTTGGGCGCCCTGCTGTTATCGCCACTGTATTTTTCCTGTGAAAAACAGGCTGTCATTTTCAATCAATGAGTCATTAATTATTGAGGCCGCGCAGGTTGACAAGATCCACGTACCTGCCTTGTTTGGCAAATAAATTATCTGTAGCTAGGATGCTGTCCACAACACATCCGTGGACTTTTTTTGGTTTTTTGTCCGCGATGGTAGCAGTAACAGTTAAGGACGAAAACCTCTGTGCACCTAATCAGCTTAATGCTGGCTTATTCAAAGGCCTCCTTTCAGGCAGAGCAGCTGCTGTCAGCCAGTTTGAGTAGAGGGTGTGACTGCTGGCAGAGCTCACCGATGCAGAGAGACCGGTTGGTGATTAACAAATGTCAGTAGACTTTGGAATCTGGGGAGCCCAGTCTGATGGCTTTGTCCTCCGTTGCTTGCCACTGAAGGTCTTCCAGGTGGCTCTGTCATGCTCTCTCGCTGCCTCCCTTCTCCTCCCACCCTTCCCCTCGAGGCCTGCTCTCCCCTTCTGCTTCTCTCCACCACCACCCTCCCTCTCTCTCTTTCTCTCTCTCTTTCTCTCTATCTCTCTTTCGTCTTCTCCTCAGGGCTCAGGGTTGCAGAGCTCTGAGATAAAGAAGTTCAGACATGCCTCACATTTTTTGACCCCCTTGTGGAAAGCAGTTGGCAGGTCCCACACGACACAACGGCTGTGCTTCTCTCCACACAGTGCCGATGCATGGCGCTTACTCTGACCTATTCTCCGGCTCCCCGGAGCAGGGTTTTCCGACGTCTCTCCGACGGTCTCTCTGTGCGAGAGATAATGTCCTTGAGAAACGAAAGGAGCAGGCAAAAATCACGCCGGTGAGAGGCTGAGATGTTTTCTGCTGAGCAGTGTGAGAAGAGGGCCTGGGTATAGTGCCGTGCATCTGGCAGATACATTTCTGTCAGCAGCTCTCCAGTGACAGGCTGCCTGCCTTTGAGGAGCAGGATCAGATCCGTGGGTCCATGTTGTGTGCTGGCTGAACACCTAAGCACACATAGTCTGCTCCTAAAATGGCTGCCCTTGAAGCTCAGCTCAGAGGAGGATCTGAGCAGCTCAGCCGCTGCCTGTCAGAGCCCCAGCTGACTAGATGAAAGCAGTGACACAATCTCAGCCATTAAGTTGGCGCGGTACAGAGCCTGACTGGCTGAAAAGATGCGGCCAACTCGAAGGCAGATGTTCATGGTGTCGGAGGCTTTTCCCCCTCTTCCATTGCAATACCTCTCCCCTCCTTCTCTGAAGGGATTCTCTCGATATCCATGTCAAGGAACCAGGCATTAGGAGGCAACTTTGTTCCAAACTGCAGTGAACTGCCAGGAGAGCAGGGTGGGGCCTCGTATTGAGGCTGTAACCTGACCCTGAACAACAATGGATCCCCTGGTTGCTCAGGGACATACTGGCGGCTTGGCCGGCTCACGTGGAGCTTTCCACTGGCAGACCAGTTGGGTGTGGGAAGCAGGGCGGGATTCCCAACCGTCGCAGCCTGAATCGCACTTGAAATTTCGTGGTTTCACTGTTCAGAGCTGTGGACTGAATTACACAGTGGTATTAAAGTGATCTTCTGATAAAATCAGAGTCGTCTTTGTTGCATTGTATTCAGTTTCAGTACATTCAGTCTATACTGTGACTGTGATTATTATTGATTTTTCAATTGGAAATTAATTTAAATGAGTTTATTGTATTGGATGTTTTTTTATATCTCCATTCAAATCATTGACTTGTCTTGACTTGCTTTAATAGTTAAGTCTTAGTGAGGTTGTCACCAGGATTAAGCACAGGTACTTTTAATTATAATCTTTATGGTATTATATATAATATATTATATATAGATGGTATTATATAAAGATGGACAAAGTAAACACCTGGTAGTTCATCAAGGAGATAATGATGACAAGGCCCACCTGTACATTCAGACCAGGCTTGACAATGGCGTTAATGAAACCACTCTAAAACGCAACGTTCAGAGGTTGGAATCACCTTAAAAATGGAAACATAATGACCAGTGTTTGTACCAGAGGATTCATCTGTTCCTGTTAAATGGCTTCATATTGTAAATGCTGTTGATGTGGAATTGTGAGCCAGTGTCAGCTAGAAAATCCTCTTGGAGTAATTTCAAGACACACAAAATTGACAATTGATCAGAAAGCTGTGAAATGATGGCCACGTCATCAGCTTACATTTTTCTGGCCAAATCCAAAACCCAAAGACATAATGCCTTCATCTCTCGGTTGATTCAGTCAGTCTTATTTCAAAGCATTTGATACAATCTGATGAAATAGTCCGCTCTCAATACTGAGCTGTGGAGCTGCTTTCCAGCTGTTGCTTATCCCAAGGTAATAAAAATGGGACAAATCAACCTATAATCCCTCCCCAGTCCCTCCATTGTTCTTTGAATGATGCCATGGTAAAAAAGTGGGACCTTCATAGTATTCTGAGTAAAATCACCAGCAGCCAAATTCTCCACTTTGTCATCTTTTGTGGCTTTTTTTAATCAGAGCTTGTAGACAGTGCCTGTTATTTTAGAGCTGTAAAATTATATTTATATGAATTTATGACTCGCTCTCAATGCAGTGCATCAGAACAATAATTTGCGATAATTCTGCATACATACACAAATGCATCTTTTCCAGCAACAAAACAACTCAATTTGCATGGGTTGTTTGTAAAGAGTTTCAATTATATTTTATTTAGACTAAAAGAAATACATCACAATGGATTCAATTTTAAATTTCACCATTGAAAGAAATCAGTTTACATTGGTGCACGTAGCCAGCCAAAGGGGTACAGCATTAAAACACATCTTTTGAATCATAACCACGAACATTTGCTGGCATCATATATTATTTACTGGTAATCGTCTCACTTGTTATGTGGGAGAGGCGTGAATTTGATTATTTTCTGGTCACAGCAGGAATTGCCATTTGTAATCGTGTAATATCGTCACCAAGCTCATTTGTATGGGAGGACATATAACACTGAATATTGATGCAAAACAGGACAATAATTGTTCTGAAAGGAGTTTGGCGTTACAGCTCTCTGATGTTTCTGTACATACGAGACCCCCGCTGTAGAAAATACCTCTTAATTTGCATAGTTAATGGTTTCCCATGAACTGTGTTTTCTTTTCAGTCACAGCCGCTTGAATTAGACATTATTTCCACCATAGACTCTTTTGAGCGTGATGTGTTCTCCTTGTGATTTATTTTCTCTCTCTCTGTTTCTCCTTGTCTGCAGGTTTCCCTGATTTTCCAGGGAGTGCTCCCTCTTTTCAGTGATGGAGGTACTGCAGTGTGATGGCTGTGACTTCCGTGCCGAGTCATATGATGACTTAAAAACCCACATTCAGGAAGTGCACACTGTTTTCCTGCAGCCTGCAGATGCAGATGAGTCCGACTCTCTGAAAGACGAGGATGACGAGGAGGAGCAAGGGGGGGAATATGAGGATAAGGATGACAAGGATTATACCCCTCCTAAAGCTGGAATAAGTATGTCGTCACATTCATTCAGATGTTGCAATTAATTTGCTGAGGATTAGGAGACAGTTGTACTCTTTATAGTGGAAATGATCATATATACATATTTTATTTTTTCCTAAATGTAATAACTGAAAGACTAAAGAATAACAGTCACATGTTACTGTGTTAATCCTCACAATTCATTTACTCTCTTGTTTTTCAGGCCCTAACGCTGCTGAAAGTTCCAACCAGGCATCGGAAAAGCAGACCACAGAAACCCATCTGCCATTTTACCAGTGCAAGTTCTGTGTCCGTTACTTCAGATCAAAGTCATTCTTGAGAAATCACACCAAAAAAGTGCATAATGTTGTGGAAGAAGAGTCAGATGCAAGTGTCCCCTCGCAGACCACTAAGCATCCCAGCTACACTGTTGTAATGCACAATGACAACTCAAAAGTGTATTCCTGTCAGTATTGCACATACACATCTCCACGCAGAGCGAGGATAATGAAACACCAACTAATGTATCATAGCAGAGTTCCCTCAGAGAGCGCTGCAGATCCTTCGGAATACACCGAGACTGCAGAGGAGTCTGACTGTGCACTTGTGAAGGGAACATTTGCTTGCGAATGGTGTGACTATGAAACAGACCAGAAGGACAGCTGGACTAATCATGTGGTGAAGGAGCACAGTGACAAGGTCAAGATAGTTTCCTGCATTGCAGAGCTGGAAGGGGAGGCAGGTGGTGACTCACCCAAACCAGATTCCCCCTCCTCTTCCCATAGCCCAACTAGATCGAAAATGGATTTTGTTGATGTTAATGAGGAGAAGGAGGAGGAGGCAGGAGGAAAAACACTAGAAAGTACTATGGAGAAATCAGTCCCTGAGATCTCATCTTTTCAGTTCTCACAGATTAGTGCAGTAACACCCAACAGCACAGGTTCCTCTATATTGTCCAAGAGATTTCCTTCAACTGATATCTCCAACAGTGTCACAGAGATGGATGCCAACTTACTCAACAAGGAGGACTCTAGGAGCAGCTTAGAGGATGATGTTGATGATGGAGAGTTGGGTGATATTGATGATCCCAGCTACACTGGAACCCTCTCAGCTGATGCAAAACAGCTTTTAACCGATGAAGATAACAAATTACTGGAAACTAAAGGAATACCTTTCAGAAAGTACATGAACCGCTTTCAGTGCCCCTTCTGCTCCTTCCTCACCATGCACAGGCGCAGCATCTCCCGTCACATTGAAAACATTCACCTATCTGGAAAAAACACAGTGTATAAATGTGATGAATGCCCATTTATTTGCACCAGCCCTCACAAACTAGGCACACACAAGCAGAGCCACAATACCTCAGATTTAGAGACTTTGGACCTAACGAGCGATAGTCCAGAACCTCTGAATGACAAAGCTGAAGAGCTAGTTAATGGGGGCAACGTGAGCTCCAAAGTCAATGGAAAAAAGATAACCAGCACACCAAACGACCAGCAGAACCCTCATCGCTGCACACTCTGCAGCTTTTCTACCACCACTCTGAAAGGCCTAAGGGTTCACCAGCAGCATAAGCATTCCTACTGTGATGACTTTGATCACTCCAGCTTCGAAAGCCAGCTCACTGACCAGCCAGACTCTGAAGTAGACGCTTCTCCAATCTTTCTGCAAAAAACCCAGACCCCCATTTTGGGACTTGCCACCAAAAAGCCCCTTGTAACAGGGAAAAGGGCAAGGAAGTCCATTAATGACTTGCCTTTGGACTTATCCTCTGTCAAGAAGAGAACCAGAATCGATGAAATTGCCAGTAACCTTCAAAGTAAGATAAGCCAAAGCCAACAGGACTTAATCATAAATCTGGATGACATGGATGATGAAGAAGCTGGAGAAAATCATACCAGTGCTGATATAGAGGGTAGAAACCATGAGAGCAAAACCCCAGTTTTTACCTACAACACACAGCAGCTTAATGTGAGAGAATCAATGATCTCTCATGAGCTAGGCAGAATAGGAAAAAGAAAAAGCAACCCCAGGTCAAAACATAGAAACATTCCTATATCGCTGACTTTATCAGATGATTGTGAAAACATTTCTGGTGATCCCAGTGACAGCACAGTGCAAGAGAACTCGGAGTATTCAGAGGAAACTGGGGCTACACGTTTCTACTGTAAACATTGTGATTACCACAACAAGTCGGCTCGTAGTGTCAGCACCCATTACCAGAGGATGCACCCTTACATCAAGTTCAGCTTTAAGTACATCCTGGACCCGGAAGACCAGAGTGCAGTCTTTCGCTGCTTGGAGTGCTACATTGAATACACAAATTACAATGATCTACACCAACACTACATGGATCATCACCCTGAAGCAAGCAATGTGCTCAACTTCAACCAACCACACCTGTTGTACTTATGCCGCTTTTGTTCATATACAAGCCCCAATGTCAGGAGCCTAATGCCCCATTACCAAAGAATGCACCCCACAGTGAAAATCAACAATGCCATGATCTTTTCTAGCTATATAGTGGAGCAGCCTCATAAAACGGGTGAATCACAAACTCTAAGGGAAATACTTAACTCCGGCCCAAAGACTTTTAACTCAGCCACATCGACGTCTAGGTCCCCCTCCAGCCCAGTGCACAAAAATGTTTCCAAGACCCCTGAAACTAGTGCTGAGGCAGATCCTCTTAAAGAAGCTATGGGTGGTAGTGTTGTTGTCTATGATTGTGACATTTGTTCCTTTTCTAGCCCCAACATGCACTCTGTCTTGGTTCACTACCAGAAGAAACATCCAGAGCAAAAAGCGTCTTATTTCCGTATACAAAAAACCATGAAGGTCATGTCAGTTGATCAGTCACAGTCTGCAGCCAACTCTTCGTTTAATCTCAACATGTCTACACCGCAGAAACAGTCAAGTGCGGCACTGTATGGATCAGATGAAGAAATGTACTACTGTAAGCACTGCGTATACAGCAACAGATCTGTTGTTGGTGTGTTGGTCCATTATCAAAAAAGACACCCGGAGGTGAAAGTAACAGCAAAGTATATTAAACATGGTGCTCCCACCCCGGGTTTAATGAAATTAATGGATGAACTGCAGATTGCAGCTCCCAAACAGTTTTTGAAGCAGTTTCAAAATAATGGTCATGATGGATCCAATAACTCAAGCCCGAAACTAGGAAGTGGTGAGAAAGGTGAGGATGAGCTGTTCTTTTGTCAGCACTGTGATTATGGCAACCGCACTGTCAAGGGTGTGCTTATTCATTACCAAAAGAAGCACAGGGAAACTAAGGCTAATGCTGACCTCGTACGTCGCCACACTGCAGTTGTCAGAAGCCAGCGTGAGCGTGCACAGATGGTACAGTCAGGTAATGTCTCGTCTGCCGTGATCCAAGCCCCTTCTGAGCCTGAGAATGCTTCGCTTCTGCGTTCCCTTAAGTGCAGACACTGCTCCTACACGTCCCCCTACGTCTATGCCCTGAAGAAGCATCTGAAGAAAGAGCACCCCACTGTGAAAGCCACAGCCATGACAATTTTACACTGGGCTTACCAAGATGGCATTCTGGAGGCTGGCTACCACTGTGAATGGTGCATTTACTCCCATGCTGAACCGCAGGGCCTGCTGCTCCACTACCAAAGACGTCATCCAGAGCATAATGTTGATTATGCATACATGGCCAGCAAGCTATGGGCGGGACCCGAAACCATCCAACAACAAGGGGGCAATATGGAAGGTAAACACTACAAATGTAGAGACTGTGCCTTTGAGGCCTGTACAATATGGGACATCACTAGTCACTACCAGGCAGTACACCCCTGGGCCATCAAAGGGGATGAATCTGTGCTCTTGGATATCATCAAAGGGAATGGCTCAGATGAAAACATCCACCAGATTGCCGAAGAACATGCAGCTTTCAATTGTCAATCCGTTGAAGATGACGGAGCTCTGGTCATTGCCTCCCCACATCTAGAAAGCAATCCCCATCCTTCCCACCCACGTCTTTCCATCTCTAACAATCCGTATCAGTGTACTGTGTGTCTTTCAGAATACAACAGTCTCCATGGCCTCCTCACTCACTATGGAAAGAAGCACCCGGGCATGAAAGTAAAAGCGTCAGATTTTGCACAGGAAGCAGACATCAACCCGAGTTCCGTGTATAAATGTCGTCACTGTCCATACGTAAACTCTCGCATCCATGGCGTCCTAACTCACTATCAGAAAAGACACCCGTTAGTAAAAGTCACCGCAGAAGATTTTGCTGATGATATAGAGGAAATCGCTGACTTAAATGAAGGAGATGACAAGTGCAAAACTCAAAGGCAGGGATATGGTGCATACAGATGTAAAATGTGTCCGTACACACATGGTACACTGGAGAAACTCAAAATTCATTATGAGAAGTATCACAATCAGTCGGCTTCTGATATGTTCTCCGCCTCTCTGACTAACTTCACTTCCAGAAAAGACGCAGAGCCAGTGGCTGAATGTAGTGCTAGTAATATATCAAGTACAGCAAATGAGGTCAGTGAATTGGACCTTGCCCTCTCCCAGTTACCCATCAGTAAGTCAGAAAAACATGCTGTATTCAAGTGTCAGCTCTGCAAATACTTCTGCTCCACCAGGAAAGGCATAGCTCGACACTACCGAATTAAACACAACAATGTCCGCGCTCAGCCAGAGGGTAAAAACAATGTCTTCAAATGTGCTCTTTGTTCATACACCAATCCTATACGCAAAGGTCTGGCAGCACACTACCAGAAGCGCCACGACATTGATGCTTATTATACTCATTGTCTGGCTGCGTCCAAGACCTTAAGTGAGAAGCCTAATAAAATTATTGCGCCCCCTCTACCAGATGGAGAAAACTCAGAGATGAGCGAAGACCTGCGATTGGCTGTGGAGAGACGAAAGTGTTCCCTTTGTGCCTTCCAGGCCTTTAGCAGGAAGAGCATTGTCTCGCATTACATTAAGCGTCATCCAGGTGTCTTCCCCAAGAAGCAGCATACTAGCAAACTCGGTCGCTACTTTACTGTCATCTATGCCAAAGAAGCTGAGAAGAATGCCGTCGGTGCAGTGGCAGAGGAAGACAAGGAAGTGCTGGAGGTGCCACTCGAAACCGAGCAGGACAGAGAGGGTGAATGGTTGCCATTCAAGTGTCTAAAATGTTTCCGGTTGTCCTTTAGCACGGGCGAACTGCTCTCTATGCACTACAATGACCACCACAGCAATGACCTGAAGAGGGACTTTGTGATGTCGCCCAGTCCCGGGGACGAGGACTCTGAGTGGTACCAGTGTTCTCACTGTGAGCTGAAGTTCTTGGCTCTCCCGGTTCTGGCCAGACATCTGCTGGATCACAATGAGGAGTTTCAGAAGAGGGCCATGAGACAGGAGAGGAGGAAGCAGCTTCTCAGCAAACAGAGAGCCACAGAAGTACCTGACAACAAACCTGACAAGGTGAGTAAAGATGCATCTCTCCCTAAAATTGAGAGCATACTGCAAATCCTCTGAAGAGGTAGACACACATCTGTAATACTGTATGTGCTACTTCACTCCTGGAGGTTTTTTTAGTAATAACAGCTCGTATAAACATAATCTGTGTGTATGTAAAAATGATCATAACATGACGTTATAAGCAAAACCAGAGTAGTTCACGTCTGCCAAAGTGAAGAATCAATCAAAGAGATAACTTTGTCACTATTACCAGGAGTATAGAAATGTGCACGATAATGAGGTGTGATAATTACTTTCATAATTAGTTCCTTTAAAATTCCATTCATCTCATTTAATGTACTGTATTTGTGGGAGCAGTAAAAGTCTGTAATATCATGGAGATAAGGCAAATCTCAAAAGGAGATAGTTGTGCTGTGTGTTATAAATACAGCTGGTTTAGAGTCATAGATAAACTAGACTGTAATTGGCCTTAAAAGGGTAAAGGAGAGCATTTATGATAAAAAAAAATCTTTATCACATAAAATGTTTCAAATACATTTTAAAATATCAAACAAAATCATATAATAACTGTGACTCTTTGTACTCTTCCGTACAGGAAAGCCCTGTAAATAAAGCTCCCATAGGATTCAGGTGTAACTTCTGCGTAGAAGTGCACCCCACCCTACGGGCCATCTGCAACCACCTCAGGAAGCATGTCCAGTACGGAGAGATCAAAGAGGGACATGTCAAGGTAAATGAGATTTTTTTTTCTTGTTTAAAATGTATTAATATGTCATACAGGACTTGCTTAATTGAGTCAAGAATATTTTGTACCAAACAAGAAATGAATGTAAATAGCAAATAAAAATTACATTATTTACATGTATGTATATTTTATGGTAAAAATAATACTTTTACTATAGATACTTTTGTTTTCAAAATAGGCCTGTGTAAAGTGGTAATATGCAGTGGCATGTGCTGCTTACTTGCCAATAACACTTATTAAAGTGTAGGAATATTAAAACATTGTGAAACACTTTTTTGTTAGATAGGAAGATTAACATCACTTTCATCATTTCTTCTCACTCACTTCTCTCACTTTAAAGCTTCTTGAAGTTAAACCAAATATATAAAATGTATTAGTTACACCTATGTTACCATTAACAACACTTGAAAAAAAAAGAAACACACTTTTTTTCCCTGCCCATTGTTTTTCTGTCTTCTGGCTCTGCAGCAATCTGTTTTACCAGGCTCGGGCTCTGTTTCTCCATTTGGTTTATTACTGACAGAGGCTTCTGGGTAGACAGTCTGTCAGCTTCCCCCAGAGAAAACAAGCAATGCTGTCCCATTGCAGTGGAGTATCAGAGGGGGTGGTGAGCCATAACTTTTAGGGCAGCGGCGGGCAACCATTCGAACATTAGTATTCCACTGAGGCTGCCAGTGAGGGGAGTGAGCCAGTGGATCCAACGCCTCAAACGGAAGCCTGCTCCTTCCGTCAGACGCTCACGCTCTCTTTTATATATTTAAGATAAGATGGTCTGGGGCCACTGAGAGTGAAGACTTACTTAACTTACTGTGGCAACTGAGATCTGCCCATAAGAAAGGATAACTTTTAGAAATAAAATGTTTTTATGTGTAGCTAATGGCAGTAACCCTGTCAGGGTTTGGGTTACCTGTAAACATTTATGGCCAACAATGGCGTACAGCCTTCTCCACTACTCCGATGGAGTATATAGTATGTTTTACACATCGCAGAGGATAAAAATAAATGTTGTTTTTATAGGATCACAAGCACAGTGTAAATTCTAGAGCTGCAATGGTTTCTAATAGAGCCAGCTGAAGAACATGGTGACAGCGCAGTCAGGGCAGACTGGCCTGCAAGGTTGGTCCTGTGGATGCCACATCTTATTTATGGCTGCATGAAGTGAAGGCTCAGGTCTTTCCACCCTAAGACTGGGCTTTGCTTGGGCAATAAAAACATGGTGATCAAGACATAGAAACTGGTTTTATTTTGATACTGTTTTTGGATGTTCATATATATGTACAGTGCTCAACGTAAATGAGTACGGTCCAACAGATTTGTCAGAAAACCTTTTGTTACCTTCCAGAATTAACATTTTCTAAAGGATGCTATATAACAAAATACTTCTAGCAGTCCGGCATGATGTTGGAAATTGAACTTGCGCTCTGTGCTTGGCTTTCACAGGGGGTGGACTTAAATATGTTGAGCACTGTGTATGTGGTGAAATATAAGATATTCTGCTTTTGTTCGTTAACTGCTTCTTTATGCAACTTGTTTTTGTATAACACACATCCACATAATGAGAGACAACTAAATGAACAGACCTCCTACTTCTGTGTGTTTTGCAGCAGGAAGTCAGTGAAGTCCCTCTGACGCTGCCCTCCGAGAGCCTAACTAATGGCGACCTGGAGGACGAGGAAGCAGTGGGAGACGATGGCCTTGGCATGCCTGAGGCTACAGGAATGGGTCCTTCCTTGTCCTCTGATGGCGTTGCTCTCACCACTGACACTGAAACAGATGCTGTTGAAGGAAGCGCAGCAGCCATTGTGGCCGCCATGTCGGAGGGCCAGCTGAAGCAGCGGTTAACTGCAGGTGGTCACCCATGTTCCCAGTGCGACCGAGTCTTCATGTCCATGCAGGGACTGCGGTCCCATGAGAGGAGCCACTCAGCCATGGCCCTGTTCAGCAGAGAGGACAAATACAGCTGCCAGTACTGTCAGTTCGTCTCACCCTTCAGACACAAGTAAGTAGGAAGGCACAGGGTCTATGATTTGAACCTCTAACACTGTTATAATGTGGTATAAGCTGTATATGCTATATGCTATATTAAACAGCACCCAGATAAACATGTGGTTTCTTATTTCTTTTTGCTGGTGGCACAAGTTGCTCCCTGCTGTTGCTTCTCAGCCAACTTTGACTATTCTTCATTCCTTTACTGCAAAAATGAAAAATAATCTACTCATGACTCATGTGGTGTCGAAAAACAAAGCGTGGGAATGTCTGACTCTCCCACAAACAATGAAAGCGACTTCATAGTAAATTAAATATTAAGTGTAAATACACTGGTTAGGTAATACTGTGAAAATGCCAAATAAACAAACAGTATTTTTTTAAAAAAAAGATTTGATTTTATTCTGACTTTCAAGGTTCTTTAAGAGTTTTCTGCTGCTAGTGATAGTGATAGATGTTAATACCCATGCATAATACAATATTGACAATGCAGCCACGGTATACATGAATTATAAACTGTCATCCTTACATGTGTTACAACTGGATGTTTTGAGCACAGCACGGTTTTCCACCTAGCTACATGTTCACATTTGCTCCTTCAATCTCCTCAAAGATTTCCTGCCTCAGAGGGGTGCAAGGAAAACATTGCAAGTGGACAGACAATTTGGCCAGGCGATTCATTTTATCCATCACAGAGACGCAGAGCATGAAGGAAAGAGCGAGTCCTCATCACCTCGCAGCTCCCAGGTGTAATCCCACTGTACTGCATGTGCCCTGACCCAGAAAGAAGCCGCATTCCCATGCCACCTAGGAAGCCAGCATTAAAAACACAGCCACTGTCCCCACAGGCACTCACACACTCATTCCCACCAGGGGATTGTGGGTGGATGAGTTCACCCCATGGCTCCTTGTTCTGTAGTCATTGGAAATGTGCAGCTGTTGTTTGTGAGCTGAACAGAATGGAGTGTGTTCGATGGTTTTGAAAACCGCGCTGTTGAAATCATCAAAGCGGATGCTGTCGTGTTTTCTCTTTTCCTCCTACACCCTGTTCTTACCACCATCTCTCTTTATCTGCGATCCCTTTATGCTCATTTTATTTCTGTGTTTTTATGTGCACTAGTCTGGACAGACATGTACAGTCCCACCACGGGCACCATAAGCCCTTCAAGTGCAAGTTCTGCCCCTTTAAATCTGCCTACGTGAGTCGCTTGAAGAGCCACCTGCATAAAGCACACACAGGTAAAAACACACACACACACACACACACAGAGTAAATCACACAGTAAATCACACCTTACAGCTGTGTCCATGACTAACAAGGTATTCCTGAGCAAGAATAGCAGCACCCTGATCATCATCTTCCATCCAGTGATGCTGTGCTTACCCAGCACAGTGCAACCAATGGATAAGCTTGAAATGCAGTTTCAACAATTACTGAATCCATCAGACACAGCTAATTAAGCACAAGCAGCCCAGATTATCCAGATCATGTTGTTATTGTTTATTTAGTAATATGATTTTTTAAAAAAAAAAACAGCAGCGTGCAGCAAATGTAAAGGGATGCGGGGTCTTTTTGCTGTGATCCTGTCTGATTTCAGAGCGAACCAAACGGCAACATTGATCTGGAGACATGAGAATTCAGGAAATGCAAAAAAAACAATCCACCTGAGCAATCAATACACAAGCAAAGAAAACTAGAAAGGTCAATTTTAATTTGGCGTGTAAGCGCTCTCATGTGTCTGACTGGAGAGAACGAAATGCAGCATTAGGAGAACGACTGCAGTGGAAAATTGACACAAACCAGTTTTGAGTTGCAAACATTGGAAAAGGGGAGTTGCTTTGTAGTCCAGCCAGCTAGAGAAACCTTGGGACTGATGCAACCACATCCAACAGCTGTCTGAATGCTATTACTTAAAGCAGGTCAGTTAGGGTGGACTTATTTACCATGTGGGACAGAACATTCATACACTGGTTGTAAACACAGCATGATGATGCTCGAAGTAAGTTGTTAAGCAAACATATTAAGCAGGAAAATAAACACGTTGTTATCCCATCATGGGAAAATTGAAAACCCTGCCGAAGCATTTGCCAGAAAAAAAACATAAAATCCACAACGGCTCAAGAACAGTCATAAACTGGAGCATGAATCAGTGGATCACTGTCACCAACCTGCACCCAAGTCCATTTAACCCCAGTCTTTGTGTGAGAAATAATGAAAAGCAGTATTATTTTTGACTGATTGCTGTGCTGATTTTTTGAGATATCTAAATATGGACATTAATTCATATGTTTCATATGTTTGTTTATTTGTGTATTTATTTGCCAAAGACAGGCTCAGAGAGGAATAGCTAGAGATAATGTGTTTATTATAACTAAATCTATAAAATGATTTATCGTTCTTGCTAATCCTCATCTAATAACTATTTTAGATACTTTATACAGTTGTTGAGTTGATGACTTAGGGTTCTTGTTTATTTTCCAGGCGAGCAGCACACATATAAATGCCTGTCGTGCCCTTTCTCCTCCGCGACCATCAGCCAGCTGAAGGAGCATTCTCTCAGAGACCATGGTGAGGCCCTGACCCTCCCCAAACTGCGGGCGGCTACCCACGGTGCTCATGCCAGCCTCAGACCCTCCCGGGTGCCCTGTAACACAGAGCAGACTCCTCTGGCCTCAGATGGTATGAGATCGTTTGTCGTATCATTTCAGTGCATGTAATGTCATATGATCGGCGTGTCAGACCAAATCTGGAGAAATCCCAGTAGGGCAGTAAAGCAGAATCCAATGTTGCTCCATGTTGCTTTCAGAGACGTCCATCTTGCCTCCGCAGACATGTTTTATATATGTATAATTCACACTTTCTGGGGATATTATTATCTCTCAGGTCTGTCACAAATAAGGACCATACATTTCTGTTTACATTGCAGAAATCACTATGGAAACCACAGTTCCAAGATATGATTATACCCCACAAATACAGTGCTCAACGTAAATGAGTACACGCCAGCCTTTCATTTCCTTCCACATTTTCGATTCAGGAAGCACGTTCACTGTAGGTTGGTGAAGCAGCAATGTGCTCGATGTTTAGCTTGCAGACTGTCGTCGGCAGCAGCTGTTACCTTGCTGCTGGAGCTGTGGAATCTTCCCTGGAGCTGAAACAGGGCAGCATTCCTCGCTGCACCAGCCACCTCCGTCAGCTGTGTCTTCCAAAGACAAATGAGGCATTGAAAGAGAGCAGAGCTGACATATTGAGTGTCTCTCTCACACGCCATAGTAGCTACTTTCAGTTGAATGTCTGATTTTTTGATGTTTGTACTAGAATACAGGAAGGGTCGCAGTTTGATTGTCTCTCATTAGCAGAGGTGGTTACTTTAAGTTCCATTTCATTTACATTTCATTTTACTGAATTAAATGTTCTTATTTCTTTTCTGCCTCCTCTCCAGACTAGAAAAGTTCTGTATTTCCAGGTCATCACAACAACATCCAAATGTACTCATTATAATAAACAGTATGTTTTCCTAATTTCTCTGTCCGTCTGTCAGAACCATCATACCTGGAGCCAGCCGATGTTCGTCAGCAGCTCAGTCATTACCAGCTGGCTTCCCGCTGTCAAATGTCCTCCGTCTCAACACCTGGTGGCTTAACCGCGGCTGACAATCGTCCAGAAGGTATCCTCACCTGCGAGTTCTGTGAGTTCAGCTCTGGATACATGCAGAGCCTTCGCCGGCACTACAGAGACCGCCATGGTGGCAAGAAGCTCTTCAAGTGCAAAGACTGCTCCTTTTTCACCTGCTACAAGTGAGAAAAGATTTCACCCAGACTAAATAAATAAGGAAAATCATTAAAGTGTACTGTACTTTGCTCCAGGCTATTTCTGACAATGTAAATGCCATGAACTAAACTTTGCAAGCTATTTACATACTTTTTACACATTTCATGAATTATAACGCATGTAATAACACAAGTTTTTTCCTGTGCATGTGCCTCAGGAACACCTTCACCATGCACGTGGAGGCTGGACACAACAATAATGCACCGGAGGACATCCCTAAAGACCTGCGCTGCCCTCTCTGCCTCTACCACACTAAAAACAAGAGCAATATGATAGACCACATTGTTCTGCACAGAGGTACGCATCAGATGCAGAGGGAAAATAAATTACGGAATAGTTTGGGACATAGGTTTATTTTAAGTTTATTATAAGTTATGATGAGTTGATAAACCCTTTGTCTTTATTTGGGTAGTTTTTATTTTTTTATCTCTAAAAGTCTGTGTAGAAACCAAGAAAATGACAAAAATCCCTAAAAAATAAACATCACTGTGATTTTGTGTGCATGGGATTGGGTGACAAATGTCATGTCATATCTTGCCTGCATCCTTACATACCCCTTTTCTGTCATTACCACTCATTGTTTTTTTCCCTTTCCCCTGTTCCAACGTTAT
Organism: Trinectes maculatus; assembly: GCA_016785345.1. Classification (NCBI taxonomy): domain Eukaryota; kingdom Metazoa; phylum Chordata; class Actinopteri; order Pleuronectiformes; family Achiridae; genus Trinectes; species Trinectes maculatus. The sequence goes on from JAFBJQ010003622.1 coordinate 271,934, forward strand.
TTCCCTTTCCTTCCTCTGGGCTAATAATGCATATCACTCTCTTCATTTCCTCCAGAGGAGCGAGTGGCTCCATTGGAGGTCAGCCGCTCCAAGCTGTCACGCCACCTTCAGGGCCTGGTATTTCGTTGCCACAAATGCACCTTCACATGCTCCAGTGACCAGGCCCTGCAGCTGCACCTGCAGAAGCACGATGAGATCAAGCCTTACCAGTGCCAGCTCTGCTATTATGACAGCAGCCGCCGGAGTCAGCTAGAGGAGCATCTCCGCCTTGAGCACAAGGTCAGCCTGGGTCCAGATAGGAAGCACATAAAGATTTCAGTGGTTAAATTAAAATTGATATACCTTATCCAATGGTTTCCACTGCAGAGCTTGGACCATAGCAAGAGTAGAGAGTGGCCTAATTTTGCAGGTGAAAGACTTCACTGTCAGAGTTAGTGGGTAGGAACAAGAATAGGTTTTAATTATCAGTCTGCTTAATGGCTGTAACATGAGTTGTTTACAGCGTATTCACTCTGCAATACAGTCTGAGGAAAAGATCAAGCCTGAGCCAGTCAAATGTGATCACATAATATATCAATGACCAATTTGTAAAACAAACTTTGCGTTTTTAAAATGTAATGATTTACAAAATCAAACAACTGAAAGTAGTTTTGTTTCTGGCCAACAAAGTCCAGTGGATGTATTTAAATGTAGCAGCATAGTAAATGAACCTACTATACATACCAAAAAGTGCTTCCTGTAATTAATATTGTGAGGTGATGCCATGCGGCAGGTAGGAAGAGAATAAACAGTAAAACTCATCCAAATAAAATGTTTCAGTTAGAGTCATCATATTTACTTGTGTGAAGCGGATCTCGCAAAACAATAATGAAACATAAACATCCCATAACAATGTGTTTACAAGAGATCTTTAAAACTCAACCTAACATTTAACTAACATTGGTTGAATGTAAATAAGTGACTCCTAGTGACTATAAGAGAACATTTCCTGCAGCAGTTTCCCCATTAAAATTCAAATCAGACCGCCTTAAAACCTGTTAATGATTCCATTGCAGCTAACATTTTGTGTGTGTGTGTGTGTGTGTGTGTGTGGTATTTTAACATGTGCAGTAAAACTTTATTAGATGCAAACTCATTAGGGGATTCCAATTACAATGAATTTTATAATGTATTTAATTTGACCCAACACCTCTTCTCCTCCCTGTCTTATTTTTACATGCAGACTTTTGTGCTTTTAAAGACAGCAAGTAAAATGCCTAATGAAACAAAGGAATAAGACGAGTAGGCAGATATATATTCGATTAATATATTGTTTAAGCTTCAGTCCAGGTTAACCACATGGTTAGGAGGGAAGAGACTTTATCGGTCAGAGTATGAGAGCTCTGTGACGGAAAAATGTGTAAACTTAAAAAGAAGAGAAGAAAAGGAAAAGTCCTTGACGTTTTGCATCCTCAGAACAGTTTTTATCTGTAGAGGAACAATTTCCGTGTGCTCCTCAGCAGAGTAAAGCAACATCCTATTTGGTATCACCGTTTTGTAAAGAAGTGGCAACATGTTTGGTAGATGACGATCAAAGAAGGTCAAAAACAGCTAAAGATGGCAGCCTGCAGATATTTCTAATCAGCCTTGAGCATGACTGCTACCTTCAAGAAGGCAAGCCATCATTTATAAGCACTGAATCATCCACTATATACAGCAATCATTTAGCACTTCTCTAGCTCACTGAGTTGTAAGTAACTGCACACCAGGCAGTAAATTACTCTTATCGTTTTGACAATTGACTTATAGCATATACTGTAAGAACAGTATATGCTATAAGTTCAGAGATGAATGTGGACCAGATTGCACAAACTGATCAGTACCTCCCTTTATTGATCAGGTTATCCGCAACTTTGAGCTGATGGGCCGCGTCAACCTGGACCAGCTGGAGATGATAAAGGAACAAGGGAGCAGTGCCGAGGAGGAAGAGGAGAGAGAAATGATGCAGCTGGTAGTAGATGGGAAAATAGCTGAAGAGGAAGAGGAGGAGGATGAAGGAATGGAACTCATGGGAGACAGTGTAGACGAACAAAGAGAGCTGGATGATGAAACAGAGGACAACATTAAACAGGAAGAGGATGAGGAAGAGACCGAAGAAGAGGGAGTTAAAGGGATGGAGGAAGAGAAGGCGGGGCCACAAGGTGAACACAGGCGATCATCATGATCATGATCAAGTGTTGAACTGTTCAGGATTCAGTACATATTGTTACTCACTATGCACTCATACAGACATCAATAAATACCTCTATTGTCGAATGTCGCTGCAACAGGAAATTGCAGTGAAATTAATGTATTCTGAGGCTAACCAGCAAAAATTGTTTGATTTCCCAGAGGTCCTTGCATCTCCAACCAGCAGCAGCAGCAGCAGCAACTCTGGCCCAGGCGGTGTAGAGAAGCGTCTTCCCTGTGAGTTCTGCGGCCGCTGCTTCACCAACAGCCTTGAGTGGGAACGGCATGTCCTTCGACATGGCATGTTAGTATTTTAAACTTTTTAAACTGTTTTTCTGCTCCTCAACTTCTCTGCTCCCATTGCAAGTGTAAGCTATGTGTTGTTTCTTACCCCTCAGGAGGAAATCAGTTAACTTTGATCCTCCAGTTTTTTTCATCCAGCACCATTGTCAAAACACAATCAATCAATCAATCAAATTTTATTTGTATAGCCCATATTCACAAATTGCAATTTGCCTCATAGGGCTTTAACAAAGAGTACAGGGTATGACATCCTATGACCTACACCCTCAACAAGGGTGAGGAAAAACTGCCAAAAAAAAACCCTTTTAACAGAAAAAAAAAAACGCAGAAACCTCCAGGAGACACTCATGTGAGGGATCCCACTCCCAGGAATGGACAGAAGTGCAATGTATGCCACGTGTACACAGCACATTAACAACATGACTTATAATTATTAATTATACAAGTAGAATAATATAATATAATATAATATA
>JAFBJQ010003622.1:275290-298826 GCA_016785345.1 Trinectes maculatus
CATCCAGGTTTTAATGTCTTTGAGACATGCTTGGAGTCTAAGTAGTTGATTAGTTTCATGTGGTTTCATTGAAATATACAACTGAGTGTCATCTGCGTAAAAATGGAAATTTAAAGAGTGTTTTCTAATGATGTTTCCTAGTGGCAACATGTATAACATAAATAACATTGGGCCAAGCACAGAGCCTTGAGGAACTCCATAGCTGACTTGTACGTATTGTGACAACTTATCATTAATTTGTACAAATTGATGTCTGTTTGATAAATAGGAGCTAAACCAATTTAGGGCAATTCCTGTTATGCCAATTAAGTGTTCGAACCTATGAAGAAGAATGTGGTGGTCAACAAGCAAAATTAACTTTCTAATCAGCATCAGCATAGATGTGTATGAAAAGCAAAAGTTTGCATGCTAACATAGATGGGAAGCACTGCTGTATCTAAGCACAACCTGGAAAAAAATACCAGTATGGCCGTTGACCTTTTGACCTGCATTATTATTGTGTATCTATGTCTCTGAAATGCATCCCTCTCTGTTATTAGTCCTGTTTTTATTCATATTAATCTATATGCTATAAGCACATGTTTCTGCTGCCTGCGTTTTTCAGGACACTTAACAGCAGTCGAACGGAGAACAACACAACTTCAGCAATAGAGGCCTCAGCTTCATCTTCCACCAGCTCCTCTGTCTTGATGGACACTGGACTGGACCTGTCCAGCAACAGCAAAGAGGAGGGGGGTCATGCTGATCTGTCACTAACAAGTCCAAACCAGTATACGGAGGACAAAGAAACGCTCGACACCAAAATGGATCAACAGTTTGGTTGAACAGCATAGGCCCGATACTGTTATAGGGCCTATACTATAGGCCCCCGTGGGATGTTGCTCTTGAAAACAGTAACACTTTGGGTAGGATCGAGACTGATCTGGCTCTTTAAATAGGACGTCAAAGGAAACAAAAAGATTAGAATGGAGAAAAGTGACTTGTTATGAGTTGGAACATTATTAGATTTTAGGTGTTGCATATATAAGTATTAGGTTGTGCTGCATAAAATGGCTGAGCTCTTTAAATGAGTGGTCCCCTAGGACAGATCTTTAATATATTGGTAACCAATAGTGAACAATACTCTTTATTGCTGACATTCTGGTCAAATCCACAGTGAAAGATCCCACCTAGAAAAATGAAGCTATTTATAAAGGATTTTGTCCAAAATGATTACCTAAATTTAAGCATTTTATTATTGAAAGCACCTTTTACACTCCCCCCTGCTCACCCAAAACAGGGTTACTGTAAATTTAACTAGAAGAAACAAACAAGATAAGAAAGCATTTACAACCATGGCCCGCTGTCTTTTATTGTTTCTTGTTGAAATGTAATTCTTTCCGCATCTTAGCCTTGTGTTAAATGTGTAGAGATATTCCTTGAGGAAGAGTCGCACCTTATCTGTTTTAGCAAAATCACAGCTCGTGTTTTATTCATTGGCAGAAAATACTGACAATTGTTCCCCCTAATGTTTTTTAGCAAATTGCTATATTTTAAGTCCCTTAATATTATACTGCGTATAAGCCTTCAGCCTGTGGCGCCCTTCACATTAATGACTGTAGTATTTTATTGTCCAGTGATTTCAGTTAATAAAAAAAAAACATGGTAACAGTTTAAATGTTCGTTCCCCTGTAAGACTGGCTGTTTGTAATCCCAGTTACCAGTGACACGGTCAACTATACAGTGACTTTACCCATATGAAAGATGTGTCCGTTAAGGGTTATACTGGAAGATAAATACAGGTTTTAACATTAGAGACATCTTGACCAAGGGCAAAATACTGTATGCACTTAGATGTGCCAGAATCCACCTCTCTCCATATGCTTTTATCTGTATGGCGTGAACCTCTGGGTGTGGTCATATTCACTGGATTTTATTGTGCACGGATCATACTATGCTTTGTAGAGATCTTGTGTCAACCACCATGTCTGAGAGCTGTAGCCAACATGCAAGTGCCTTAAAATGTAGATCCTCCAATGGCCACACTATGGTTTTAATTGCTTTAAGAAAACAGTCCAATTAGAATACACAGATACGTATCGAAACAAATTCAAATCATATTAAAATGGGCATGTTTAGAGCCATGTTTGCATTATTGTCAGGTGTCCTGATCCTTCCATGCTCAGCGTGATGATTACCTCAGCTCCATGTAGATTCCTCCTCAGGGTCCACAATTGGATCTTCAGGCTCTAAATAACTAACAAGCTGGCTCCGAATACCTCGACAAACTTAAATCTAGGCTTCGGAATTTGCCTAAGAAGCTCATGGCTGATGCTGCAGACATGGTCTAGTGTTGACATGGTGGGTTACACTAATAAGACAAGTCTAGCCAGGTCAAAAGACCACAAAACTATTAGTTTCCTTCCGCTGAGGCTAAAAGGTGTCATATTCGCCAGTTTAAACCCCTTTTCATTCTTACGCTTGTATTGGCACAACTGTCATAGCCTGGTTGGTGTGCTTCTTTTAAGACAAGTCATGTTAGTGTTGCTATTGACAAAAGGCAGAGATTGTATTTGCTGGAATTTGCTGCTTGAACGCCCTTAAGCCTTATAAGAAGTGAAGAGCAATTAAGTCAAATTTATATCCAATTCCAATAAGATCAACAAACATCATTACACACGATTTTAAAAGGAACACGATCGATCTAAATGTGTTTTTGGTACCAAAATAGTTACCAAGCCTGCTGTGTTTGCTGCTGTGATTGTTGTTCCTGAGCATTAAACCTTTGATGGAAATGGAAAAATCTGGGTTTAGACCATAGAATTTTAGAATTCTGTGGGTAAAATCCAGTAAAACTACATGTCTGCAGCCATGTATAGAAAAACAAAACTACTTGTTAAGTGTTTGAACTGTGGTGTTTCAGAAAGGATACTTTAACCCCTTTTTTTCCTTTAGGTGTTGTTACTTTTAAAAAATAAGAAAAAAACAAAAACAAATCTGAAACTGATAGATAACCCTTAGGGGCTTTTTGAGTCCCCGATCCAACATTAATACTCTGTTGTAAAATGTCTGGTTACAATGAAAAAAAAAAAGAAATCTCCTTTTTGTACTGTAATGGGAATGGGCAGATAGAAACAGCAGTGTGGTTGTAAAATATTTAAACACATAAAGGAAAATGATGCGGTTCCCTAAATAGTAATAGCCAGAGCTTTTATTTTCGAAAAAGAAAAACATGGCAAAGTAAGGAGAGAAGAAAAGAATAAGTACCTTAGGGATCATTTTCGTAAACTGCTTGGTCTTTTTGTGGGCTTGACCACCATGTGAGTTAACAGTCAGCCTATAGATCCCTCTGAAATCCAGCATGCTTATGTCTAATCCAAAATCTGACACTCCGTTCTCTTTTATCTGTGGCCAGTAAGGGCATCGACTTGGAGCCCTACTCTTAGTCTACCCGGTCAACAAAAATTGGGCCTCTAGCAGCCATGTTCTGCTTCGAAGCCCATTTGTTTCCTTGAAAAAAAACAAACAGATGAGTTGGTGCTGAATCTTTTTTCTGTTTTCCAGGACAGCTTATAGCTCTTTTGAAATTGAAACTGTTTGAAAACTGTTGTAGTAGTGATAAGCTTTGTGAGGCAGCTTGAAAGCCCGTTGTAAACCAGATGATACAGTTGGTACATCCTGGGTAATGAAGCTGTTAACCCAAAATTATTTGTTGTTGTGTGATCATTTTAATATAAAAAGACTATGAATCCCTCACTGTGTGCAGTCCGTGGACTGTAATATCCCCAGTTTACCCAAAGTTCAATCCCTGCTGACAACACACTGGATTCTTGTATATATGTTTACTTTGTTTCTGATGCATTTCTCTTTTCAGACTGTTGTCTTCATAGTTTGACACTAGAATCTCTCCTTCTTGCCTTTCTTCCCATATAAATCTGATTACCTGATGGTGGGTTGTGATGTTGCCTAGAATGATTGTTTACAATTTTATTCCATTTATCTCTGGATATTCTGTAAATATTGTAATTCATTGTCTTTTTTAAACTTGATAATAAAGTTATCAGATAATGGTTGATTGTGTTTTCTTCTCTATGAAGACATGTCATTAAAATGTTATTACTATTTTGATCATGCTCATTCTTGTCTTACTTAAGACTGAGCGACATCATGTGACAAAAAACAAAACATAATTCTATCAGTCATATATTTTTATGTGAAATGTACCTTCTTCTGCCCTCTAAATTAGTGAATTGTGCATGTCTAGTGTTAATATATAAAATTCCATGATGAGCAAGTATCCTAACAACATACACAAAATGTGTACGTTTTGTTTTATATTTCAAGGGCACGGTGATGCCAAAGGAACAACTAGTAAGTGCAAATACCACAATCGGTGGTATTGTTTGGAACCATGAATGCAAAAGACTGCATTTGAATATTATTTACTTCAAAATAAAATGGAAGCGTTGCTATGGAATTGCATGTTCATTTTCGAAATTTACATTTTTATTTGAAAATAGTCCCCCAAGTTTCCATAAATAGTACTTTAGTACACTAAAGTACCTTACTTACAGTTTATGTTGGGTATGGTACTTGTAGGAAGCGGTAAGTTTACAACAGTTACTCCCGTTGGGGAATCAAATCCTGTCTACTATACGAGGAATGCTGTACAAAATAAATAAATAAAAAACACCTGCTAAACATTTATATTTTAAAATAGCTACGTTGATGTTAGTATTTACTGCTCTGGTGTGTATCAACTCATATGTCCTTGTCATCTGGGAGAATGTAGTAGTAGTATTTCACAGTGATAGTGAGTGAAACACTCTGGTTTAATCATTCATTGATATCTATTCTAGCTTTTGTGCAACACGCTTCCAACTCATGGTGACATATATATTTTCTTTGCTACTTGTCCCCACAGACCTTGGAACACCAGTAATAGCGCCAGCTGCTTGTCCACAGGAAATAACTCCAGGCTGAGAAGGCATCTCCCTGGCCTTTACTCTATGTTACACCCTCCCACCGTCATGTCAAAACCACAAACCTTGCAAATAGCAAAGAATATGTGCTTTTGTGTCCGTATATGTACATGAATAAAATGCTGAAGCTCCTGCATCCTACATACAAGATAAGTTATATGTTTTCATCTTTCACTGGTCAGTGATCTATCTCTAGTCTCTTATTATTTAAAGTCTTTATTTCTCACATGTCCTCTGTATCTCTTCTCCTGCCCATTTTAGAAGGGGCAAAGTCTTTATTTCACATGTCTAACATCATCACTTAAAAATATCTCAAAGTCACCAGAGATCAGACTGTTATCTCTGTGTCTCAGTGTCTCAGTGGGGGCCAGTGGCAGACTGACGACCCCTGGAGACAGGACGGTGAGGCACAGCCACAGCAGGGAGAGGGGAAAGGAGGACACTGCTGGAGCTGCTGCTTCAGAGTAGAGCAACATAAGGAAAGCCTAGTGAGTGTGTGCTTAGGCTACGGCAGCATGTCAGAGAGTGAGAGAGAAAGAGGACTGAGAGAAGCAATGGAATGTAAAGAAAGGTAAAGGGAGGTGTTAGATTTGTCAAAGCTTTGTCGCTAAAATGAAGATTATGGTACATTGTGGCAGTAAAAAAAAACAACTTTTCGTGCTTTTCAAATTAATAGATTTTATTAAATACTAAAAATTTAAATAATGGCAAAAATACTGAACATTTTACTCATTTTACTCTCCTGCATATTTTCTATATTTGCAGTTAGTATTCACTTTGCAGATACATATGAAACATGATCAGTTTATATATGAGATCTCATTGTTTCATGCTATATGTGTATGACGCAACTAATGAGCTTTGCACTGACAAAGTGCTGGATTTTTATTTTTATTCATGTATCTGTAATAATAATCCTGTAAAATAAAAATAGCATAACAGTATTATTGATTGTTTCATATGTAGTTATTGGTATATTTATTAAACAACACAATTAATATATTTCCTCACAGATAATTGAAGGAACATGTCATTGTGATGCTACGGCTGACCACCAGAGGCGCTGTAGCCTGGCTACTACAATAGAAGAAGACAGGCGGGAAGTCATGGCGGCTGACAGTTTGTAATGAGCAAACAAAATCAGCTCAGACACTTGCAAGTTTAATCCGAATATAACAGAGCGAGGGAATTATAAACTCGTTTCGACAAAATGCTCATAACTTTGAAAACCTTACAGCAGCAGACATTCAAAGTCGACATCGACGAGGAGGAGACGGTAAGTGTTGAAACCAAGCATTGAAGCGGGTGGCGTGGGGATTGGATATGTCCTGAAAACGAGTCGCTCAGTTTTTGAACATTTCAAGAACAAATGATAACTGTGTACTGTGCCGAAGTGCAACTTGTTCATTTTAAATGTGTGTTTATGAGTCTGTGTTTTTTGTATTTGACGCGCAACAAGAACCAAAATCAAACTATTAATATCCTGGTAGGAAAGTAGTTTGTAATGTCAGCACTTAGCCGTAGCCCACTTCAGGTTTTAGATGGGGTAAAAAGATAGCAGGTCAGTCGGGTCGAGCGTTAGCATTAGCTGTAAGCAGTAAGTTATGATTAATGGTCACTGTTTATTTCCTCCTCAATATGTCAACATTATCGCGTTTGTTTAATGTGTTATTCAATGAAATTAGTTAGCTTTTACCTGTAACTGTGATAAACAAGTTTGAACAGTTCTAACTAGCCACTGTGAGGTTAATAAAATTTTATCTGCTTTTTGTGTCATGTCTATTCTGATTTTATGTGTCTTCCACTTTCACAATTTTTACTTTGTTTTTGACAAGCGCTAACGTTTGTGTGTGTATAAGTGCTGGATAAGTGTAAACTAAAATCACTATTTTTTTTCTCTCAAGGTGAAGACTTTGAAAGAGAGGATTGAACAGGAGAAGGGAAAGGACAATTTTTCAGTTGCTGGACAGAAGCTGATATATGCTGGTATGTAAATCTTCTTGACAGCTATGACAACAACATTTTGATTATAAACAATTAATTTTTCCATTTGACCATGTGGTGGTACAGAGGCTAAAGAAATTAAATGTACCTTTATTACACATTGAAAATCAGGTGTAAACAAGTTGGAATTTGTGCTTGAAAGATCACTTAATTGATTTACTGGTTGTTGCCAATTATTTTTCTTTCTTGATTAAGTAATTGCTCAACAAATTTATTCTCCTAAATGTGTGAAAGCAAACAATAGTAACAGTAGGCTACTCTACATAGTTTAATCGCAGTTACAGCAGTGGTAGTAGTATTGAGGAGGGATATTAAAAGCCATACTACTAATAACAAAAGGCAAAAAGACTGAAATTGTATACCATGTAGAGTTTGCTTTTTGTAAAATCTGTCCTTGAGAAACAGATTGGGAAATGCTTCAGGCCCAAGGATTATCTGTGAAAATTGTTGTGTTAAGTGACTAATATGTGAAGTACACCGCATGAAGTCTGCCAGTATTCATGAAGTAACATCATTTTCACAAGAATGCAAGATGAATATTTGCCTGAGAACATGACGAGAAGCCTGATAAATGTTGGCAGCATATTCTGTGGTCACATGAATCATAAACTTGTTTTGATCAGCTCTGGTCCTAAACAGGATGACCACAGTGACTACATGGTGATTCCTTTAAAACGTGGAGGGAGGAGTCAGGGAAGTGACTTTTATAGCAGGTCCTGTCAGTGCAAATTTGTAGATACAAATATTTATTGAGTTGTGAATATGACTCCAGGCTCAAGATGGCTGGCAGCAGAGCAACATTCCAGCATGACAAAAAAATTCCCAGATGGACTGCCAAAAGTTTTTTTAAAAACTAAAGTGAATTTAGGACCTCCAGCAAAAAAATAAAAACAAACCTCCAGCAAGGAGCAGCTAAAGAGAGTCATGCAAAAAGGCAGTACATCTTACCACAGATTTATCAGAGACTCGAGATCACACTGAACGACACAATTCTGGTAATGTTCTTTTGTCACAGAAGAAAAATTAATTGCTGTTTTGAACAGTTGTTTCCTTTTGTATTTATGAATTGCTTCGCTGGCCTGATCAAACTGTATCACGGTTTATTTATGGCCGTGGGGCCAAAAACTCCCCACCCCTGCAATAAAAAAAAACAAAAAACAGATGTGGTCACAAAAGCAGGCAAACTTCACAGTGACACAGTATGATACCATCTTTTGTTCCATCCCTGAATGTTGTCTCGGAGTTAACAGTATATTGAATCTTTCTCTTTGTTTTCTTTCAGGTAGAATCCTCAATGATGACACGGCTCTCAAAGAGTATAAGATCGATGAGAAGAACTTTGTGGTCGTCATGGTGACAAAGGTTCGGAAATAGAAATAAAATATTATTTTGTATATTGATTTTGAAACATTTTTTGTACTTATTTTTGTAGAATACTATGAAAAACTCTGACAGTGAGTGTGATGTCTCTGATTTACTGATGTAATTTACAGCTACAACAAATTCTTCTTTAGTCATTGTCTTGTTAAAGGAACAATTTATAGTCTTACATATGTATCATCCTGCTGTACATGCTCCCTCCTATGAATAAATATGCCATAGGGCAGTGAGGAAGGTAGTGATAAGCGAAACTGCTGGGCAGTCAAATTATTAAATTGTGTCACAAATTTATTGTATGCAAGGCAATGTATCACAGTTACAAAAATAAAAAATACACAGTGCTGTATGACTGCTGATGCACACTATTGAAGATAGCTGAGACATTGTAAACATTAAAGTGACTTGTTTTTTTATCTTTAAAAATCTCACAGCCTAAAACAGCCTCAGCTACCCCACAGCCTTCTCCTTCCACCTCACTTCCCAGCACGGCTGCGTCCTCAGTACCTCCTGCCTCATCGTCTTCCCCGGTAAACACAACAGAGCGTTCTGCCACAGAAGACAAACCAGAGGAGAGACAGCCTTCGACTTCTGAAACAGTTGCCTCTCCAGTCGGGTAAAGATGGGTAGATGCTTGTCTTAAACTATTTCTGTCTTATCGATGTATCTTGCTTAGACAAGTGATGTGTTGATAATGCTTCACCCAAAGCCTGTTTTCTTTTGCAGAAGCTCTGAGGCGTCAACAAACACAAATCTAATTGATGAGGCAGTTTCAAATCTAGGTAGGGCTGCTTCTCAAACATCTAATTTGTATGTATTTAACTATACCTTTTATTAGTGCTTGATCACAAAAATATGTAAATATGAATTACCGTAAATTCCGGACTATAAGCCGCTACTTTTTTCCCACACTTTGAACACTGCGGCCTATAATATGGTGCGGCTATTACATGTTTTTTTTCATGGGGCGATACACTCATTGTGCCATTGTGCATACATTGTGCCACCAGATGTCGCCACCACGCTAAACTAAGAGTTTATTATGGTGAATTGCCTTTTGTCCCTCTTGACACACCGTAGGGGTTGAGACCCCTCCCCCGCCGGCCGGCCGGCCGCCGGCCATTTTACATAAGTAAACACAGCTGTGGAGGTGCCGGCACTCTGCATCGCTGAGAGCGCTTCACAGTCAAACTGATAAGTTTGATGAAGCGGTTTACATTTAGTTGTGTCCCATTTCAGGGTTTTACATTCTCTGTCTCTCTGCAGCACTGAGAGACAGAGCGAGCGCTCAGCAACTCTTCCAGTGTGAAGTCTGTACGTCTAATTTGTATGTATTTAACTATACCTTTTATTAGTGCTTGATCATAAAAATATGTAAATATGAATTAGATCTTTTTGTTGGTTCTCATTATTTTTTGTTAATGAACATAGCGTGTTGTTGTTACTGTAATCAATAAACATTCTGATGTTGCAGCTCAGCAAAACATAATCCCACAGCTTCTTGTGGCTACGTGTTCTGAACATTGCTTTGCTCTGAGCAAAATCTTCAGATGTTAATTATTCTGGTGTTTTGCGTGTTTGATGTTTGTTTTGTTTTTTGTATAGGACACAGAAATTTAGCTGTGCTTACCTGATACAGTATATTAAACTGAATTTTACTTGTTTTATTTGTAATGCTGCCTTAACCTCTGCTTCACTGTATGGTGTGATATTGTATATGTTTTACTCTTTTTTTTAAGGGCATGTTAATATGTGGAGATTAAAACTTCAGTAATTGTCTTTTTGGTAGTTTGAGAGTTTCCCATAAGGATTAACACACATTCAAAATCCAACACTGAAACACAACTTTGGTTAATTTTTTAACATTGTCATTAACTGATAGGAAGTAATTGGTCTTATGTTTTTCTTAATTTAGATATGTGCAGTTGCTATAACTTAGAAAACACAACTTGACAGACTCTGTGGTGCGGCTGCTGAATTGTGTCGCTTTAATGTGTCTTTGTTCCTTTAGTGACAGGCCCGTCGTATGATGCCATGGTTAACGAGATGATGCTCATGGGCTACGAGAGAGAGCAGGTAGTGGCAGCTTTGAGAGCCAGCTTCAACAACCCAGACAGAGCTGTGGAGTATCTCCTCACAGTAAGAATGGTTTTATGTCTGTGGCAGCATCAGGCTGTGTGCCAATTCAGTAATGTACTCCTAAATACATGATGAGTGTACAAGTGGATTACACAATAATTTGAATTATATACAATCATACCTTTTTCTCTGTGTGTGACCATTTTTAAAATTGTTATATTCAATGACATTTCTGACAGGGTATCCCAGGCAGAGATCAGGGCCATGTGACTGCACCTGATCCTGTGGCGCCTCCAGCGAGTGGGGCTCCAGCTGCACCGATGGGTGGTATTAGCATCCCTGCCAACACTGGTTCATCACCGAGTGCTGGAGGTAAATGACCCACGTTGTTCTGCATACTCCATCTGCCTCAGTGAGCTAGTGTTTGAGGTCTGTTATCTTGTCAGTCCTGCTGCATCTTGCCGTTAATGATGACTCATACTTAATCATTTCAGGCAATCCCTTGAGTTTTCTTAGAAATCAGCCTCAGTTTCATGTAATGAGACAGCTGATCCAGCAGAATGCCGCTCTGCTTCCAGCCCTGCTGCAGGAGATCGGCAGGGAAAACCCTGAGCTGTTGCAGGTGAGACAGGGCTTGACCTGTTTGTCAATTATGGGAGTGAGTCAGTTAGTATGGATGTATTGGTAGGGAATAAACACTTTTGTGTTATCTCATAGCAAAAGTAGAGACTGGGACTTAATTTCCAGCAGCTTGACTCATTATGAGAGGCACACAACTGTGATATGGTTGTTGTTTTCCTTTATTTTGTTTATTTTATTTTTTATCATGAAGCAAACTATTTCTCAGTTTCAGAGTAATGGGTGAATAGCTTCTATGACTCCAAAGTAACGCGTAGCCTGTTCCATTGTAGGAGATAAGCAACCACCAAGAGCAGTTCATCCAGATGCTGAATGAACCCAATCCAGAAGCTGTGCCAACTGGTGGCGGCAGTGGATCTGGGATCGCTGGAGGGGTGGGGGGAGATGCACCTGGGGGAAGCCATACGAGTTATATCCAGGTCACACCACAGGAGAAAGAGGCCATAGAGAGGGTGAGGAGGAACAAAACCCTGCCATTAACCTTTATCATCACAAATGTCAGGACTACTTTTTTTGTATTGCAATATGATGCACAACTCTGATGATATTGCCTCTGCTTAGACACTATATCACACACAGTGGAAGCATTTAGCACAAACTGTCTTTTGCTTAAGGTATATGTTTTGACTAATTTGCAAAATTTCTCTCTCATTTACAGCTAAAAGCCTTAGGATTTCCAGAGGGACTTGTTATACAAGCCTACTTTGCTTGTGAAAAGAATGAGAATTTGGCCGCCAACTTCCTTTTACAACAGAACTTTGATGATGATTAAAAGAGTTATCCTAATGTTTTGTTTTACTTCATTCTTCCTCTATTTTTGATTGCTGATTAAACATGTATACAAGCCTTTTACATTTCCAAACAAGTTTTATGCACCACTTTTGTATTAATTTCCCTCAATAACACTGAATCATTATCAGAAAAAACAAGCTGTTTGTAATCAGGTTCTGTAACCTGAGGGACAGTACAGCCCAGTAACTTTGCATCAGAAATCACTTATGTGCTATTGATTTTTCCCCTCACACTATTTGTTCATTGATTTATTTTTTTTATAATCAGTGAGGTTTGCAATGGGAGTATATTTCATAATTAATGTTATTTCAGGGTATATCTGAAAGTTATTCATGCAATCGTATTCAGTTTTCTTACTGTGTATGACAGTTATGTTCCTGTCTAACAACCCAAATCTGCACATGCATCAACAGGGTCATTGGCAGGAGCTGTATAGTGAACTCTGCCCTGCAATGCATATATGAAGGCATTTATTCATATATAAAGTTTACGTACATGTAATAAGGTTTAGTTGGAATGACTGTAATTTTTACAGAAAAAAATAAAGTTTTGAAGATATATTAAGACTATCTGGCTTGCTGTGTTTTGAGTGTGACTGTGAATACATGCACTGTTACTTGGCTGTATAGAGAAACTTACCTCTGATTGGTCTTTTAGTGTTGATACATTGCGTTTATAGCCCATTTATTGTATTATCGTATTTATTCTGGTCTCATTCTAAAGGTTACATCAATGACACCTGAAAAGTCTGTTGCTTGGTTTAGCATTGTGTTCATACTCCATACTGGAACATTGAACTCTGTAGACTAATTTAAATCAAGTGAGAACACAATAGAGTAACTGTATATTTACTATAAAAATGTATTTAATGTAGACTGTAGGTATTGTGTGAGTATCAACCAAACAAAATCTATTATTCTGATGTTCTTACCCCACAGGTGTAGTGAGATGGATTACCTTTCAAGGACAAAGTGCAGTTTCCAGTGCTCTATTTAGAGATATGAGTGTTTAAAACGGCCTTTACCTGTAGGGGGCAATCTAGACCACAGAAATTTCCAAAAGCCAATACAAAAACTAATGATCAGCCAGAAGACATTTTTATTTGAGTACCACAAAATGGGCCAAAGTCTCTGAATTTAACCATTGAAGTATGTGTTGCAATAGTTAAGCTTAGACTTCATTACAAGGGAAGCGGACATGTTTATGAGTAAACATGTCAGCTTCATTTCAAACATGCGCTCTCATTCCATTTGGGTTGATGAATAAGATGTCAGATATTATACTTGCATTATAATGCTTCTATGTAATGTATATGTGATAAATAATATGTAGATAAATACTGTAAGGTCATACACTGTAAACTATGATGCACTATCATAATAATCGCTGTGCAGAAACATATCAAGACACTATCTCACTGCACCATCTTTGCAGGTTTCATTCATATTGTGCCTTAGCCAATAGTGGCAGTCAGATCTGGTGTCACCCTTGAATGTCAGCCAGTAACTCAGTTGTCCTGTCCATTCTTCCCACTGACAGGTGGAAAGAGAACCCCATGGAAACAGGACATTGTAGGACTGCATTTTCTGAAAATCTTTTTAACGGCAACATTGTGTTAGTTTGCCCGTGGCAATCTCGAAATTATCAGGAGGATATTATGTGAGCGCTTACTGAGAGCTATTGGTGCCATTGGTGTGCTTCTCCATTACACTACCAGGGATATATACAATTACAATAACTAATGATGTTCTGTTAACATGCAAGTCATTTTCACACAACCACTATTGTTTATTATGTTTTTCAGGCTTTGCTTTCAATAAGTGAATGACAGCAGTGTCATGAAGAGTATAAACACCATTATGGTTTTCTTATTTCAAATACATTTTTATTTTATTATACTGTAAAATACAAAACAATAACAAAACAATTTTATTTACAAATGTACAAAATTCAAGATTATATTACATATTTAGGCTATAAACAAAAAAAATCTTTGTTCAGAGTTACTCATTCCATACAAAAATATGAACGTCTCATATAAATTATTGCACTTTGCAATCGCAGTGCATTGAAGATTGCCATCACCATTTTTAAAAAAGTGAAGTGTTCACCTGATTTTAGTCAGATTGTGGAAGAAGTTTCCAAGAAAGACACAAACAATATGGCACTTTTTCATAGTTGTCACTTCTTTGTATATTTTCCTCAATCTTTGGTACCTTTTCTTAAAAGAAAACCTTCTTCAGAGTCTCTGAGCACCACGCTGTATAAATTAATATTGTACCTGAAATTAATGACATTGCAGGTGAAATGTGTATATAAATATATAAATGTATTTATTCATACAGTATTTTGAACAGTGTGTAGTTAACAGATCCTATAATGGCATGATGCTGGTAGAAGGCCTCTGAGGATGTTCATCTGATGCTCCTGGCTTCCCTGACAAAAATCCATTTCCAGTTAAATGTTGCTGGCACCTGGTCCTCCAAGTTTTGTCAGATAAATAAGACAAATTCCAGTTTGGTCCCTTTCATAGAAGTTTACAACCCTGGTTGAAAGGTCTCGTCGAGTCACCCGCACAACGTGCAGAGACGGGATCAGTCTTGAGAGAAATTCTCGGCTCTTGGGGGAGTAACGCTCTTTGCCGTGGACACCACAGCTTGTCTTGTTGCTGACGATGGATTTAAAGAGGGCGGGTCACAAGTTTGTTGAGGGTTGTGCTTACATACATTTTCTCCGAGGAGCCTTCATACATCCAGTCTGGTCCTTCAACCCAGTCTCATAAGTGTCTCTTCATATGGAGAGCGAGGTGGTCTGACCTCGAGAAGGCCCGGTCGCATTTCTGACACTGAAAAGGTCGGTGGCCCGTGTGCTTCCTGTAGTGGCGTGTGAGCTCGTCCGAACGTGCAAACTTCCAACCGCAGCCTTCCCAGTCGCAGTGGTACGGCTTCTCCCCTTTGATGGGAACAAAATACACACATGTAGCAGTTACCACTGGCCCTGAGGTTAAATTGGCCCAACATTCCCGACCTCTGGGAGAAAAAGAGGTCCATCCTGTCCTGCAGCTGGATTATAAAGGCCCAACTAATCAGCCTGGAGTTTGCCTTTAAGCAGGGATCAGTGTCAACCTGTTACACTGCACCTGCTACACAACTCCCCTGTGCAGGGGTGAGATGGGTGCAGTGTTTTCATTCTGAACACTGAAAACACTGTGTTCAAACTGAAACTGTTCGAGTGTTATCATAAAAACAACTCTGATTTAAATATAGAAACCCATCTTCGTATGAACCAAATACAAATAGCACAAGAGCAATGGATGACCCAACAGATACATACCTGTGTGTGTACGGTGGTGTGCTTTGAGGTGGGAGCTCTTCGTGTAAGTTTTCCCACAGCCGACATAATCACACGTGTGTGTGGCGACTCTCTTCCGGGGCCAGGAGCGCCTGCCACGTTTAGGCTTCGGTTCCTCCGGCAAGCAGTCCCCACTGGAGATCATGAGGGGCTCTGTGGGGTCAAAAGATTCATATCACACACTGTCTCTCATCATCTCCACGATAACACAGTAGTAAGGTCACAGGTTCTAATTTTCGTACATGAAAATTGATTACTTTTTATTTAGGAACCTTTCTTGGAAAACATCAGCTTTCTTAAATTAATGTATACATGTAGCTAGAAACTCATCCAGATGTCACTGTTCTATGTTGGAAAAATGATTGTAACAAAAAGCTTTTTTAAAAACTAAAAAAAAAACCAACATGCAGGAAACACTGATCAAAGAAAAACAATAAAATATTTTTATGTGGTTATGTCTTTAAATTCATTTTGTTTGTTTTAAAGACCTTCATGATGAAGGCCATGGGATGCGGGTTTTAAACCATTTGAATTGCTGGTTTTACCATATGGGGTATAATTAAAGCCCTCAAGGTTGTATAAGATGTATTTAAGGAGACTATATGGATTGTTCTCTAATATAACCGCTGTTAGTCTGCTTGGCATGTATGTATGTATTGTTTGACATTTTTTACCACATTTAAATTACTGTATCTAGTAGCTACAAGACATTAATGTGCTCTTACCTTGGTACTGCATGGAAGATGGCTGATGGTAGGAGGTGTAGCCCTGTGGGGAGCTATGGTGGTATCCCTGGGGAGTTAGAGGGATCTGAGAGAGGGGATGCCCCAACACCTGATGCTCCCGGCTCAATGGGTGGTCTGGGGACAGGGAAGAGGAAGAGGATAACCGGCCACCTGTCATGGAACGCCCTCCACCGCTGAATCCATGTAGATCCAAGTGGCCGGGGCGCTGCTGCTGGCTCCCTCTGCCCTGGGAGTTTACCCCAGCCAGGTTTAGGTCCATGGGCTGTGAGATGGTGCAGTTACTGGGGTTTTCCTGCTTTATCCTGTGGCACGGAAAGGGCGGCGAGGCACGAGAAGGAGCTGGGTCTGACACGGCAGTAACGCAGGCCTTGCTCACATTCACGCCTTGGCTGTATTCTCCCATGTCTATTGTTGTCTTGACCACAAACTTGCCGTGGAGGCTGGTGGGGTGGAGGTACGCCGGGTCCAACTCCGGCCTCATGAGTTCTGCCACAAAGCCTCCAGAGGGCGAAACGTCACTGATGTCTGGGATGGTATAGAGAAGCTCACTGGCAGTGCCCTGAGGGGAGGGGAGAGGGTATGGAGAGGAGAAAGAGCCGGGGGAAGGAGACAAGGCCTGGCCAGAGGTGCATGCTATGGCCTCCTCTTGCTGTTGTTGTTGCTGCTGCTGCTGCTGCTGTTGTTGCTGTTGCTGAAGAATGGAGTTAGACAGAATGAAGTCGTAGTCCAAGTCCAGGTCTGGCTCGGCGTCTTTCTTGGACATGCTGGGGCGTGTTGTGCTGGTGGTGGCGGGATGGTCAGGGTCGGGGCTGTTGCTTCCGGTTGGCACACTGGATCGCTTAAGATGGGACAACTCCTCCTTCCATCTCTAGAGGAAAGTTACAGACGCATTAATGGCTGTAACAACACGGGCTGGTTGAAGTCGCGTCATGTTGTCGTTCGTGTCAGATAAAGAAGCAGCAGCAAAGGCGATCACACCATGTTCTTTTTGTTCTAATACTTAAGGATACAAGTTAATGCTTAACAGAGGAAGGGATCTGGATTGATAAAGCAGAGTGTTTATATTGAGGTACATCTGGTGGAGCAAGTGGTACATTGGACTATGAAGAATACATAGTTGTCACGTTCATTAAAAAAAGGCTGCAGTGGAAAGCACTAGGAGTGGCACATAGTTGGATACTAACATTTGTCCTGTCATGTATGAACATACAATAAACCACAGAGAGAGAAAAAAGAGCCATCAGGCTAAAAGTGTCATGCAACCGATATGAAATCTACTGAACAGCTCCTGGTGCCCACTCACTCTTGCCTGCGCATCAGGAGGCTGTCTGTGGGGATGTGTAGTAGTTTTCGTGCTCACAGACAAACCTGCTGGAGCAGCCTGTGTAAACCTGTGTCAACCCCGGCACAGCGTGGTGTCACAGCCCGGACCGCGGCCACAATAACACGGGAGCGACACACGCTGAAAACAGCCACACATCCCCATCCACTGAGTCGCTGTTGCGCACGGCCGTTTGGCACGTCAACGGGAGGGACCGCGGGCTACTCACTAAATTGGCACTTCCTCCGGACTTGCTCTTGACAGTGGGGCCGCTGGCAAACGTGGATATGGACGGGAGGAGAGTGCCACCTAAAGCCATCTCGACGTCATTTGGAGGCTGCCTGCAATCAGAGAGAAAACACGGTCGGTCCCGGCGGAGAGATCCCGGAGCAGAGGGCGCGCGGTGCGCGTCCAGATGTTCGCCTGTCAAACGCTGCGGATAAATAATAATAATAGTGCTGATAATAAAAAACTTTAGGGTCCACACCTCATCCGCGTGAATCAGCTGGAGTCCTCTCGGCCGCTCTTCTCTCCCACTGTTTCTTCGGTTTGTTTCTTGGTTAAATATCCCCGGGTCAAAAGTTTCTGCTCCGCGTCGCGCGTTATACCAGGATCCAGGACATGGTGCCGCCGCTGGGCGCCGGGCAGCTGCAGGCTGGCTGACTGACTTTTTAACGCAGAGGCTGTTTTGTTTTTGTGTTGTTGTTTTTTTAAGTTTTGATTTTTCTTATATAGATATCTAATTTTTTTTCTTAGTGGGAAGACAGCGAGGCGACGGATGGGGGAATCCCTCGCGCCTGTTGCCAAGCAGGGACCGGCAGCCTGAACTGAGAGAACCGCGTGAGAGGTATCCTTAAATCACTGAATGTGGACACGCCTTCGTTGCATGGCAACACGCGTGGAAAAACATCACGTGGGGGGAGGGGGTGGCCAGAGAGAGAGAGAGAGAGAGAGAGAGAGAGAGAGAGAGAGAGAGAGAGAGAGAGAGAGAGCGAGAGGTTTGTTTGTATTCATAGCAACGGCACCTATCACTACTGTTCTGCCTGTGAAATGTGGGTGAAGGAGCGCATCTTTTCAGACGTGGGAATGACTCTGACTTTTTATTCAGTGTGGCTGGAGAATCACCTACAGACACAGGCACCACCTGGATAGATGCATAAATTCCAGTGTAATTATAAATAAAGTACTCCACTGTCTTTACAAGTGTTACATTTAAAACACATACTTAAGTAGCTTTCTACATGGCCAAGGGGCCAGTCATTTGTTTTTAGGGCCCCTGTTTGCCCCCTGTCTACATGACAGTGTTATTATTTCCCCAGACACTCACTGCACAAATCAAGCAGCACAAATGATGATGAGTTAATTTTATACGGAAGTGACAACAATTCACTTCTATATGCTTCTCATGTGTGAACGTGCTATTAATCAT
Organism: Trinectes maculatus; assembly: GCA_016785345.1. Classification (NCBI taxonomy): domain Eukaryota; kingdom Metazoa; phylum Chordata; class Actinopteri; order Pleuronectiformes; family Achiridae; genus Trinectes; species Trinectes maculatus. The sequence continues at coordinate 293,990 of JAFBJQ010003622.1, forward strand.
ACTTTTCCATGATGGTAAACATGACATCAGTGAAAACAGTGTTTGAATGTATTAGCTTGTGTTTTGTGTTTTCTGTTTTACACGAAACAGTCATAAGTTAACAAAAAAAGATTGTGAAACTGACTGTTGGTTACAGCCTTAATCTTATTTCAATATTTAACAATTACACAATTATCAATCTTGTCTTAAATAAAAGTAGACGTGTTACATGCTAAATCTACTTGATGTGTCAAAGTGAAAGCACGTGTTTTGTGGTAAACTTCCCATTTGACTGATGGATTTGCAATAACATAATGAGATTCATGCTGATGCTTTATTGTGAATGAGGTATCTAAGCAATTGTAACATGTTTAATGGCAAAGAAAAACTTTGCCATTAAATGAGAGATTTATAATCTAAATCTCTCATTGTCATGTGTTGCCCTGGTCTAAATGCTATCAACTCACTGATGGGGCGCCACACAAACGGCTTGTACAGACTATATTTTATCTATGTTTTTAATCCCTAAACTCACCAATTAATCTACCTTTCCCAATTAACGTACCATAGTGAAAGGGATAAGTTGTTATAAAAACACTATCATAAATAAAATGAATTTACAAAATTGTACTTGCATGCAATACTAAATGCTACTATACATAAATCAGTTAGCTGCTGGTTAAGTAAAGTGACAACACAGAAATAATAGCTCTTATTTACATGTTGTTGCTCCACCTGTTTCTAAATATATACTGTGTGTGGACTTGGCTGTATGTGAAGATAAATTAAATGCACTTTTTTTCCCACAGAAGTTGTCTAGATGTAATTATGCAAAGTGTAATGGGCTCTTCCATGCTGGGTTTAAAATTACATCTCTGAATTGCAATAGGAGCAGCCAACCCACAACACATGCATGCACCAACAAACCATTTATAAAAGAATTTTGTGTTTGTCTTTGTTTTGTATATTCTTATAGTTGTTTGATTTTTCAGGCAGCTCAAATGGCCTATAAGTCTGCATTATACGCAGAGATGCACAATGTAATAGACATGTGAATGGTGTAATACTGTGTGCCCTGTACATACGCATATATATATATTAATTTTCACAAATCATCTTAAATAGTTGAATGTCTTGAAAGTCAAACTAATGTAATTCATATGAAATAGATAAAAGTATTAATTTCCATACACTGCACTTTTACATCCATCAGCCACAACAGTAAAACTGTTTCACTGGTTTTGATGTTTTGCAGATGATTGCATTTTTTTTACTTTGTCGAGCAATGAAGCAATGAAAGAAGCAATAGTTGTTTTAGCAAGCAACTGTAACTAACCCCTGTATTTTTATAAACAATATTTATAATATCTTGCCAGCTGACAAAAAAAAGATTCCATTAAAAACACTTTGGTCAAGTCATGAAAACTCCGGATGGGAAATAACTTACCTGGGAACATAAAAGCTCTGAGAACTGTTCAGTGTTGAGTTTGAGTTGGGTTCAGGCAGTGTTTGCTCAGAGCTAGTGAACTAACACAAACCTCTCTAACATAATTAGACACATTGACTCAAGAGTTCAGTGCAAGAGCAAACAAAGTGCTTGCTGCTGATCCTGCTGCATCAGGATCTTGTCCGTTGGGCAAGTCAACAAATGCTGTAATTTCAATAGGACACAGACACTCTAAGTGTCTGCTGGTGTCTCCGTTCACTGGTTGAGGTCGGATGAATGCATGTTGCGTCGGTTGTGCAAACAAAAACTGGTGGGAACAATATGGGCAACAATGCAATGAGAACTGTAAATAGAATTTATATCCTGTTGGGCAATTGTTCGATTTGCTAACAGTGAGAAACTTAATATGTATCCAAACAGTAACATGTGTACTGTTTTAATTTTGGTATTGCGATAGCACAGTGAGGAGTGATGGCTTAAAAACTGCACTGTTTACATTATGTGTGTTATCCTTGAAGACTCGCTTCCTGCTGCAGGTAGGAGCACAATGGGAGCTGTGTCATCATAGCCATATTCTTTATAGTGGGAGACAATGGTTTTGAAAATGATCCAGAAAACAAAGGATGGACTTTGACAGCTGAGGTCTTTTGCATTGCAATAATGACAGAGCATGGAGGAATAGAGGAAAAAGATAAAGGAAGAGAAGTTGACACCATTGTGTGCTTTTTCTGACACAATAAAGTCATGGTGATTCCGTAACTCACACCATATCACATGTATGGAATATGTTAATGCAGTACTTGCAGTATTAACTGAATATATTGACTGGATAGGAACAAGCAAGCTGCAATATCCTGGCCAAAATTAAATCTAGAACTCAATTCCGCATATTACAATCATGTTGTAGGTATTGGCCACATATCTTGGATGTTAGGTAGCGGATTTGGAGAGAATGAGGTAATGTTATTGTGTCAACAATGATAACTATGCTAACTTGACTCTTCTGAGGGCCAATATTTTCCTCTCATTTAATGTCAGCAAGTATCCTGATGATGTCACAGATCAAGCACAGAGGTCATGACATCTAGTCGAAGAAGCACCTTCAAAACAATTACTGTTTTAAAAAATTAGCTCAGGTGTTTTTCTTGGCTATGCTGACAGTTTCGAGTGATCAGGGATTGAGTATTTTCAAAACAACCATGGTGCAGCTGACGTAATCTGTGGTTATGCTGATATAATAGTCAAGATCAAAAACAGTTGATAATGGTGTCACATAGTTGTGAACATTAATATTTAGCAAATAGACCTGAATAACCAAATAAGTCAGTGGCAGAACTCCTGAGTATTTTGAACTTCCTCCCTCAGTGTGCATGTGAGTGACACTGTTTTGCAGTGTGCCTCTGTCAAGTTCCCCCTCCTGGAAAGCGCCCAAGTGAATATGAGTACCAGCTAATCATAACTCCAGATACTGAGGTTTTCAGTGCTCTCTTCCAGATGCTGCTCAGTAATTAAAAAATAACTTTCATTCCTGCCTTAATTCTTGAAAGCTGAGTAATTTTTTTTTTATTTCTCAGTACTGCACTTCCCTCCACGCCACTTCATATTAGCTCTAATACAATTATATTGTAAATGTAGAACCTTTGTATCTGTTTTACCATCCACTGCAAAGCCAAAGGCCCTTTAACAGCTCAGCACCGCATGTTCCAGACTTCAGTGCTTTTAGTTTAAAATTGTACTGCAAAAAAGAGAGCACACCATGTCTGATTGTGTCATTGCATGATGATGATGATGTCCATTATTTGTTTGAATGCTTATGAGTTTTCTCATAGTTCATGCATCAAAACGTTCAGCTCATTCAATTTATTTATTTATTTATTTGAACAGGGACAGTGCACATTAATGAACATTTCTGTAAATGGGCCAGTGTTAGCGTCAAGCTAGTTTTCAACTGTAGTCCCTGGGCATGATGTAAAGGTGCCAACAACATTAAACACAACAATCAATATAAAAATAGAGTTTACAAATAATAGTAAAAGTAAGGAGAGTTAGTAAAACCTATTCAACCAGTCAATCACACATGAGACAGTAATAATAACAATAAAACAAGACACAGACAGGTACATGTAACAAGAGACACATTTAGGACAATATAGACATTCATACATTATCTAGTGAGTGGAGAAGTATGTTGGACATTCTCTTATGGAAAGTGGTATGCTGTTCCAAATATGACCTCTGACTGAGAGAACAGACTGACCAAACACAGTGCGCCTGTAGGGCACCACACAATCTCCTCTGACCACCGAACGAGTAGCTGCACCTGTAGATTTGAGTTTGATGTTCTCACTTAGAGGTGGAGGTGCTTGGCCCTGAAGTATTTTATATATACTGCAGGCAAATTTAAAGTTTATGTAGTTTGCAAAATTTAAAAGATTGTATGTATCCAGAATATGACAGTGATGGTATGAAATTGGCTTTCTAGCAAATATTTTTAAGGCCCTTTTATATAATGATTCTATACTTTTTAGAGTGGTATGACTAGTAAGTGACCAGTTGGTAAAGCAGTATGCTACGTGTGAGAACACCATTGCATGCAAAAACATCCTAGCCGACTCTATGGTCATAGAGGGCCTGATGTGTTTAAAATTGTGTAGATTAAATTTAATTATTTAAATATTTCTCCAGATTTTAACGATATTTTAAGAAGGTTGTCCCTCTCTTTCATCAATTGAATGCACTCTGAACTTAAACATGGAAGATTGTTTTTTTTACTTCTTTGTCCCAGTCTTGTGTAAAAGTTGGCCATTATGGTTTTGATTCTGGTTGCAAAATCATTACTGCAGAAGTTTGTCATCTGAAAAAAACGATTGTATTCCAATCAAGTTGACTTAGTGCTGATTTCAAATTTTGTAGTTGACTTTTTGGAATTACAAGATTGTTTTTTGTCACCGGGAGACCCGGACAGCCGAGGCGGAGGCCCAGACATTGTACAATAGTATATAGTATAGTATATATTATAGTACTATGCTATACTGCGGTTTTTTGGCCTATCAAGAAAAGATGTTCTCTGGCATTTAATCATGGTAATATCGTTGCTAATTGTTGCGTGCCAGGCACCAAGGTGTGTATATTTGTGTCTCATACCTGTGTGTTTGTTCCAGGTGATTGCTGCAGAAATTCCGTTCACCTGTGGACTTAGGCTGTGCTGCTTATTGGCTCCTTACCTCACCAGCTGGCCAATCATGACATAGGAGATTCCTTAAAATGGAGGAATCCATTTTAAGGAATCTCCTAAAAAGATTCCTTAAAATGGAAGGAAACAAAACAGTACAAGAGTACTGTTTTGTTCTCCAAAACAGTACTCTTGTACTGTTTTGGAGAGTTCTTTTTTTTTTTTTTTTAGATAAGTCA
>JAFBJQ010003624.1:0-23606 GCA_016785345.1 Trinectes maculatus
CATTATTGTGATACACACTGATTGGATTATGTTGCACTGATATAGATCACCGACACAAACATCCTCACATTAACCCTACACAAATGAAAAGGTCAATTCCACGTGAATTAAATCAATGAACGCACATGAATGAAACATGAATGACTCACATTTGTCGCCATTAGTTGAAAGCAGTGTCTTAATACCTTCACATATTATGAGTCAGACTTAATCGCTGCTGTTAAGTCGTTTATTAAGTCAACAAGAGGATTTTCCATTAAGGGACACAAAGCAGTTAAGTCATGAAAAGCATGTGATCCACCTATTGTTTGTAGGCACGCGTTTAAATGTAATTACCCACTGAAACCACGCAAAGACTTGACTCATGTGGGCGGCTGTTACGCCCACCTGTTTTCACAGTGCAGAGAAGAATGTCGACAAATGATCTGCATTGTTGCCATTGACGCAAACTAATATCAAGCCTGTGTTGAGTGTTTGTCGTCTTGAGGCTGGTTAGTCTCAGGACCTCAATCAGAAGTTACTTCACTGTGGTTTTACCACCCACACAGGAAACAGCTAACACATGGTGCCAGGGCAACAAAGGTCGTAGACTATATAGAGAGAATACTAATATCTGTGATATTATAGGTTTTTCCTAAGCGAAAAACTCTTTTTGACCATGGAAATGGTTGTGCGCCCAAAGAATATCTACATTTAAGACTTGTTTATTTTAATTAGTTCCTGTGGACTTTTTGTGGTTTTTGAGCTTTTCAGCACCTTTCAGCACATTGTTTTGGTTTTCCAGTCAAATCTATGCCCTTTGCGCCACCTGCTGGTAGCAGAATGTTATGTTTTGATATAGTTTTATGTGAGATGAAAACATAGCTTTTGGTTTTTACTTTGACCATAAACTAAAACATGGTTAGTGTTTGGCGTCGGGAGGTTGGATCCGTCTGGGTGCATCTTTCTCTATTTGTATTGGTTGAGTCAGCCGGAGGGTAAATTATCGAACAACTGGGAAGGTGAGCTGAGGTAATTGAACTTTAATTATTTATACAATTTTATAGAACAGGCTGTCTGTGCAGGAAAAAAAACTAATTAGGTTCAGCTGTTGTCAGTGTGTTGTTCAGTAGTTCAGAATAAGACAACACATGAACTAAAGCATATATATATATATATATATACATACATACATACATACATACAAACTATCAAACTATCAAACAATGTAATGTGAGTGTAATTCTTGTGTGTACTTAAATGGCAATGTGTGAAACACTGAGAGCGGAGACGTGTGAAATATTCATGCAGTTTAGTTACTGCATGCTGATCTGTCCCTTCCATTTCACAGCAGCACTGTGCACTGTGTAACTGAAACTCTGGGAGGCAGAAAAATAACGTTAACACGATTGAGCCTAATTAGCCACTCTTTTTTTCTTCTTCTTCTTCTATTTTTTTTTTTTTTTGGAGCTTTAAAAGAGCTTTGATAAACAGCACATTGATTTACAAATGAGCTCCAATCAGACCAAATCATCTGTGACTGCAAAATTATAATATTTGGAGGGGAACAGTGTGTAAACGATAGGACTGTGTGAAAGGAGCTAATTGAACGAATTTACAAAACAGGGACATGATGAACACAAAACTAATACAAAGCACTGATATAACAGAAAACCATAGAATTTAAAAATATTTTTGCAAACTTTACATTCAAGTCCAGATGTTTTTTTTTATATTGTCCACAGGGGTTGAGGATGCATATGTCTGCAAACGTCACAGAACTTTTCTTGTCCCTTGGTCAAATTTCTACCAAATATCAAAGAGCAGGAAAACTTCCAGAAAGAGAGAGAGAGAGCAAAAAATAAAAAAATCTGTGTGACCCCAGAGTTCATACATCATGTCCTGCCTCCCGGGTGCCAGCCCTGGCCTGGAGAACTTCCTCCAGCTCAGTGGAGGTCTTCTGGTTGCAGATAAGAGCTTATCATACGGTGGCACCTGCATTACTCTGTGCAGGAAAAATGCACCAAAACATCAGGTCAACTCAGTGATCAGTGAATCACAGACTCCTAGGTGGCAGCATTAGATGCACTGATAACACTGTATGAATACATTACTACTACAAGCCGGCCCACATTCACATTCTGGCAAACAACATACAAATGAATGGTCGAAACACTTATGTCACTCTTGCGTATAAATAATGTTAGCAGGCCTGTAATTAGCATATATTCCATTATTTACACCTCGTGGCGTCCTCATTAGTCCAGTTCATGGCGTATAATTACTCAGTGACAAAGGTAAACAACCGCTCTCTCTGACATAATGACGGTTTAATTTTTCCACTTTGCAAATGGACAAGGCGGCGACATCCAGATGGAATGTGGAAAAGAGGAAATCTGTCAAACCTGGCACGTCACGCCGCTTTAAGCCTATAAATACCTCCTCCAGTTCATCTTCATCAATATCTGCCATCCATCCATCAAACATGTCTGCCATGTGTGGTGTCAGCAGCTTCACGGCCAGTGCTGATCTCCAGCCTCCACACCTCCACCTCTGAGCAGCACCCGCACACCTGATGTATGCATATGTGACATATCTGCCGTTTGCATTCCTCCACTAATCCGTCCTGGTGAGAAGGTTATTACCCTGCGTGTCAGTCAGACGCTGCCCAAGAACAGACACACACGCTGTGCCGACGTGTGTGTGTGTATTTATGAACATGAAAGGAGGAAAAATCCCCCCTGAGAGGAGAGGAACGGTGGGGGTGGGGGGGTTAGCTGTAAATGTATCCGTCCATTTTCCAGACACAGGAACACAACTCACTCGCTGTTCTACATGCGCCCGCTGTCTCCATTGTGATAACATCAAGGCTGACACTTGACAGGCTCATACGTATGGTCGACTGACACGACAATTCCCTCTCGTCACATCAGACCTGCTCACACCATCCTGCTTCACGCTGAATCCTCGTTACATTCCACCAGCCAGGTGATGCGCTGGATGCTACATTAACACACACACACACACACACATAGAGGGTAAAGTCTGAAAAAAAAAAATTTTTTGTTTTTTTTCAGAAAAACATCAGAAAAATAGTTAGACCCAAATTTGTGAAAATCAATTTCCATGTTCCATGATGACTCATGTTCCATGAATCAATATGGCGTCGCTCATTACAGTTGATTCTGTTCACTACAAGGTCATTTGGTCTCGCTGTCGTCATACTGAGTAGATAATGATTATTACCATCATGCGTGTGGGTGAAAATTCAAACACGTTGTATTCAGGGAGTGCTTTTTAAATATGAGACACACGCTCATCTGTCCATCACTCCAGTGTTATGCATCTTGATGAAATTCAGTGTATTTATGTGGAGACCGATGATCTGGGATTCTGTGTTTACTCCATTTTCCCTAAAAACACACAGAATCCAGTAGTAAACCAAAAAAATCATTTCAAAAATCAATTTTGTGTCCAGATGGACGTCGGCGCACAGACATCTGTCCTCCCGCAGTCGCAGCATTGTGAGAAAATGACATCTAAAAATAACAAATATTAAAAAAATAAAAATAAAAAATGCTGAAAAGCCAGTGTGAGTAATCTAATCAGAGGAGCGTTCAGACAGACAGGTGGTTGTGTGCATGAGACGGGGAGCAGTCAGAGCAGCCCTCAGCTGATGCACCAGTGTGTCTGAGGCTAAGTGGGTATTTGCGTTGGCATTTCCTCTAGGACTTTGCTCCATACAGAAGCTGTCAATAGGCTTTCACCACACTACAATGCAGCGCAATACAACTCAGGCTAATTAATTCCCAGGGGCGGTCGACTGACACGACAATTCCCTCTCGTCACATCAGACCTGCTCACGTCATCCTGCTTCACGCTGAATCCTCCTTACATTCCACCAGCCAGGTGATGCGCTGGATGCTACATTAACACACACACACACAGAGGGTAAAGTCTGAATGTAAAGTCTGTTTGTTTGTGTTTTTTTTACACCTGAGGTGAATATCGAAAAAATAGTTCGACCCAAATTTGTGAAAATCAATTTCCATGTTCCATGATGACTCATGTTCCATGAATCAATGTGGCGTCGCTCATTACAGTTGATTCTGTTCACTACAAGGTCATTTGGTCTCGCTGTCGTCATACTGAGTAGATAATGTTTATTACCATCATGCGTGTGGGTGAAAATTCAAACACGTTGTATTCAGGGAGTGTTTTTTAAATATGAGACACACAACAGGCTCATCTGTTCATCACTCCAGTGTTATGCACCTTGATGAAATTCAGTGTATTTATGTGGAGATCGATGATCTGGGATTCTGTGTTTACTCCATATTCCCTAAAAACACACAGAATCCAGTAGTAAACCAAAAAAATCATTTCAAAAATCAATTTTGTGCCCAGATGGACGTCGGCGCACGGACATCTGTCCTCCCGCATTCGCAGCATTGTGAGAAAATGACATCTAAAAATAACAAATATTAAAAAAAAATAATAAAAAATGCTGAAAAGCCAGTGTGAGTAATCTAATCAGAGGAGCGTTCAGACAGACAGGTGGTTGTGTGCATGAGACGGGGAGCAGTCAGAGCAGCCCTCAGCTGATGCACCAGTGTGTCTGAGGCTAAGTGGGTATTTGCGTTGGCATTTCCTCTAGGACTTTGCTCCATACAGAAGCTGTCAATAGGCTTTCACCACACTACAATGCAGCGCAATACAACTCAGGCTAATTAATTCCCAGGGGCCTTGTGTTTAACCTGACAGTCTGCGAGGAGCAGGAGAAGCACATTCCAAAATGGTGACCCGACGCTGGTTCATGGTTTTGGACAGGAATGTGCAAAACGAGAAAAAGAAAAAATTAAAAACATACCAGTGGGTAGTTGTTTTTTACTTTCTTTCTTTCTTTCTTTTTTAAAAAAAAGGGCGATTTGTGGTTTGCAAATCCTTTGATAATTATCTGATTGTGTTTCTATGGTGACAGTCTAAAATTGGACTGTTGGTCGGAGTGGAGAGAAAAGACCAAGAGCAGCACATAAAGCAGGAGACGATAAGAGGCTGAATAAAATGGTCAGATGTTCATCAAGGAGACTGGTGCTAATGTCCCATTTGTATTTTCTCCTCTGTTGTTGTTGTCCTCCTTGATCAAAACATCTGGAACCTGCTGTTCAGTAACGAGTGATAAGAAGTGGCAAACCCCGACCAACCAGACACAGTGTTTTTGTGCGGTCGCCCCCACAGCCAATTAGCAACAGGAGTGTTAGGTGAGCGTTAGTTATGTGGTGAGACAGGATGTCTCCTCAGGAATGCGAGCTCCGTTAACGTGGGTGTCCTGCTTTGGATCAAACGGAACGATCGGGGCGACAGATTCTTAGGTGTCGGTGTGATTGCACCATGGTGCTCTGCACTGAGGAGAGGTTAAACACAGAGGAGCAGGCGTCTGATGTGGGAAACTTTTGTCAAGTCTGTCAGTGAGTTAAAAAAAAAAAATAAAGACAAGGATGAAAGTTCATGCCTCGGAGCTCACGAGGACCAAAAAGTCAAATCTCATATCAAATCTCATAACAACTGGGCAGGTAGATACAGGTAAGTCCTGAGGTGTTCTGAACATCTGAACCACATCCAGATGTAAATCCATTGTTCAACTTTTCATCGTTCAAACCTTAACAAAAGCCTCGTCAGTGCACATCAACAACAACATCATCAACAACAACAACATCATCAACATCAACAACAACAACACTGGCTTATAAATCTAGTCTTATCAAATTCAATCAAATAAACCAAAAACATTTTTTCCTCTTTTGGTCTTTGAAAATGTAAAATTTATGTGGAATTTATAAGACTATTAAAAAGTCTTTTTTTAAAAATAACTTTAATTCTGCTTAGTCAGCGTTTTTGCTTTCTTGATTATGCAACAATCGCCACAGCCTCATTCGATGGCTCATTCAGCCCCCAGTGGCTGACTTCAGAACTGCAAGCTTTCACTCCAGAGACTTCACCATCACCACTATCAACAGTGAGAAAAGAGGCTGTGATGTGTGGACTCCAGCCACAGAGATGGAAACAACCCACAGCATCACAAAACACCCAGCTGCCCTTTGTTCTTAGGACGAAGGACGACGCATTAACATGTGGCTGCATTTTTATTTATAGACCACAGCAAGATGCGTCGTGTTCCATATCTTCTCACATGTGGGACATCACAATATGTGCAGCCCTGTTAGCTATTCCTTTGAAGCGCTAATGAATACGAGCTGCAGAATGAAATCATAACGATCTGGTGAGAGAATCGTGTGCAAAACAATTCAAGGTTAAGTCAGGAATGATGCAGGCGGCACTGATAAGGCAAACACACTGCGGCTGCTCTTAGTGAATAATTCATGAGGGAATAATCAGGTTATTAATGTGAGGACTCTGATATATATTTATATTTTTTTCCAGCCGTTTTAAACAATAAACAGACAAAGTCTCTGCTTGATGAATGAACGAATGAATCACCTCTAATGAAAGTTTCAATATGTAAATATATGAATGTGTGAAAAATATTATGAGTAAGAGCACAACAACTCCTGAAACTTTTCCCCGTAACGCATCCTCCTCGGAAAGGAAGCAAACACAACGTATTGCTCCTGATTTCCGACCGCTTTGTCTCCATGGCAACTAATCCTCAGGCTGGGCCAGTAAAGACGTACCTTGTGAACTTCTCAATGAGAACAAGTCACTGTGGACTTAAGTGTGACAGACTGTGAATCTCAATTATATCACAGAGCCCGATAGAAGCACAACACATGAGGACAAAATGGGGCTTTTAGTCCTATAAGACCTCATTTGTCTCCGTCTTCAGGTTTTCCAAACGGACAACGTTTGGCTTCCTCTGTCTCCCACCAGCATCGACCGTACCTGTCCACACACACACACACACACACACACACACACACACACACACACACACACCGACCGCTGTTATTGGACAAAAGGCCTCCGGGCACAGGAATATCAAAGCAAAACAAAGTCCTTTTGTATTTGGTGTTGTTTATCCTCCTTGTGTGCTCATTTTGTGTCTCTGTGATCATTGTGCATCTCTTTGTACTTCTCTTCGTGTCCCCTCCTGCTGGGTTTTTACCGGTTTGTAGTGTCTTTGTGCTCATGTTGCGTCTCTTTGTGGTCGTTATGCGCGTCTTCCTCTGCACTTTACACCTCGTCTGAGTCTCTCCATCTCTCCACTGTAAAAATGAACAGTCCGCACCGTGTTTGAAACCCGCTCGGACATTATGCCCATTCACTAACCCATCTCTATGTAATGACAAAGTGTGTGTGTGTGTGTGTGTGTGTGTGTGTGTGTGTGTGTGTGTGTGTGGGTTTGGCCAGACTGAGCAGAAGCTTAGAAAGGGCACAGTAATCAAAGCAACAAAAGCCTACAGGAGGTTTAGTTACTGTGATGGGGAAATGATCGTTAACGGGGGCTAATGATGTGTGACATTAGCCACTCTGTGCCGTTAGGGGGTCTAATTAGATTAATCACCCCAAATGGCATGACAACAACATCTCCTATTTGTAAATGTTCGCCATGTGACACTGCGGTAAAAAAAAAATATGGCGAATCAAGACAAATCCAGTATAAATCCAGTTAGTGAAGAGAAAAATGGTGGATGCACAGCTCCAAGTGTCAGTGATAAAAACCAAAGACTAAAAAGATTTTAAATTCAGTGGGTGGTATCGTACATCATACGATACATATCACACTTTACATATATATACATTATGTGTATATATATGTATAATCCAACACTTAAACAGCATTTTTTTTTCCTATCAAACTCTCAATGACGCATGACCTTTCAGGATTTAGGTCACAACATGAGGTGACCTGAAGGGGGCAGTGTGCAACAGGGTGGCAGGAAGATGGCATATCATGCTGCCTATAAGTATTTTTTTTTTCCACGCAGTTTCAGTTTGTTTTTTTCTTGACTTCAACAACGTTTTGTTCAGAAAAGCAGAAGTAAACACGGACAACTCAAACAACAACAATTATTTACCTTCCAACATAATCAATATGATCTATTGATAGAATACAATCTCACATATAATCAGAAAACATCCTCATCCACAGCAACTCTGTCATTTTAATCACACTGAGACATATATATATATATTCAAACGACAGGAGGCAGATATAATGACAGGAGCGTTGTGGGTAATTATGTAGCAGCTGGCCTTGTAAAACGTGCATGAGAATAAGTGCGTTGAGAACCAGAACGTGGAAGTGGCTGAGCCAAGACTCAAAGCAACAGTCGAATGAATCTCATTCAGAGTCCAGTGATTGAACGCTAGCTGTTCACAGAGGCCCCCGATTGAGCCGGAGAGAAATTGCACATTTACAACAGCTCGAAAAAAAGAAAAATCCAAGTGTTACAAGGAAACAAAGACGCGTCTGAGAATAGCTGAAGCCATAATTCCAGGCACTTATTGTGTCTATTTGAATGGGAAAGTGTTTTTTAAACGAAAGTGGGGAATAACAACAACAACGACAAGGAAAAAAATGAGCCCGCGTCAGTTGTCAGCTACAAATCCCAATTCACTTTGTATTCAGTGAGGCGTCTCTCAGGACACTGTGGGGTATGGAAACTTTCTAAAGGCATTGTACTTCAAATCTAGTAGACAGATACGCTCCATTTTAAAGTCATGAACATTGATTTTCGCTCTGAGGCCATAGCACGAGCCGCGCCGAGGGAGCCAGCTTCAATAGAGTCAGACTAAATCTATTAAGACTGGCCACGAGTGGCTGCCAGAAAGAAATGTAAATGAAAGTCGAGCTCATACTTAAGGGATGTGTTGTTCAGTGTTACACTCATTAAGGTTAATATTCATATCATACCCAAAGCTGCAGGGAAACGCTTGATGGGAAAATGCATGGTAAATATAATATAATATAATATAATATAATATAATATAATATAATATAATATAATATAATATAATATAATATAATATAATATAATATAATATCACACAAACTAAACTATACAGGAAGTATTTTTGACTTGTGGGAGAGTTACGTATTTAAAGTAATGCAATTATACAGTTGAGAAATGACACGTTAAGTAAAGATTCGTCTGCAGTTTCGCCGCCAAGACGGTGAAAAAAGAAGGAGTTCTATAGAAACGGCTATTTTCATCACCGGCGACGAAAAATAAACAGCATGAACACAATAGAGTGAATGATGGCGGGCTGTGAGTGTGATGAAGGGGGTGAGGGAGGGAGGGGACGTGGAGAAATGGGCCGAGGCCGTGTATTTTTGTGTGTTTAACTGGGCGTGAGACTGGGAGTCAGCGGCAGTAAAAGAGTGTGGTGGTGGCCTGTGGCTTTCACTCGCCACTAACGTCTCAGCACTGCTCTCAGCAGGGGGGGCGGGGGACAAAATATAGCCTTCACAGTGTAAGCAGCCATGTCGGTGCCTCACAGCTGCAGAACAAAACATCCTCCGTGTGTGTGTGCGTGTGTGTGTGTGTGTGCATGTGTGTGTGTGTGTGTGTGTGACATCCAGTATACATGCACTTAAATGCAAAGTGTTGTCATGGCTGTCAAACACAACCCGCTTTGATTTCACTGCCTTATTGTTGAGAGGAAACAAATCTGTTCCCAACGTGACTCATACAGAAGCAAGGCACGTTTCACATAGGCATAAGAGAGTTTTGTGTTACACTTCCAATGATGATGCGCAGTTTAAACACACATACACACATCATCTGATGCCAGTTGTCGGATGTTGTTTCTGTTTTGTTTGTTTTTTTCATTCTTTATGCTGAACTACAATGTGACTTTTAGGATGAAACATTTTGAAAATCAGTTACGGAACTTAATTTGTGGACTGATTGTATTCACCACAGGCCAAATTTGTTACCCATCAATCAAAATATGCAAATATTGATTATTTCAGAAGTTTGACTGGTGGATATGCGATATTTCTCTTTTATTGCCCACTCTCTGTGTTCATGCACCAGCGGTGAACTTTACACACTATGTGTTGTCCACATTGTGCAAATACAGAAAACTGATGTGCAATTTGCTGTCTGCACAAAATTAGATTTTCTATCATAACACAATCTAATTATCTGTGTTTTTATTGTTATTATAAATCCCTTCAATGGTTTCTGCTGCAATTACCAAGTTCAAGCCATCAGAGCAATTAAAGTTTAATCTCGCTGCATCTTATCAGATACTGTCATAATAATTCAGACTCATATCTGCGGCGGTGGAGTCCGCCTATAATTAATGGTCCTCTCGGATGCTGCACAGCATCCAGATGTGGACACATATCCTCTATCACTGCTGCCTTTATCTGGACTTCCCTTCAGAGACAGTATATATCATCGACCTGAGCGGGAGTGTGAAGATCAGGAGATGAAGGAAGCCCTTGCATATTGTGTGTCACCTACAGTGTGTCTAATAAAACACAGTGCTGTGTGTCTCAGCAGTTTGTCCTTCTGGTTTCTGCTGGAGGAGTGTTCCATGAACACGAGGATGAAGGAGACTGGCTGGCAAAGAAATGCAAAAGCGACTGTGGAAAAGTTGGGTGAGTGAATTTGCAGCAGAACAGCACACACACTCACACACTCACATACACACATACACACATACACACACACCTGCCCTGCCGGCAGCAGTATAATGCGGCCTTGTTATATCCACCCTCAGTAGAGCTAGTGTTAAGGGCAATTACACACAGAGAAGCCCAAATAACTGTGTGCAATGCAAAAACACAGAAAAAGAAAACTGCTCAGAGTCCGAGTGAGAACCCAGCGTACAGGCGGCAGCCAAATGTAAACAGGAGGCATCTGCCAACTGTCCAGAGGCATCAGCTCATCGGTGCAGCCCTGCTGGGGCTGAAGCAATGTGGGAGGACATGAGAAAAGGAAGTTGCCTCCTTCTCTTTGCTGCCTCTGTGCACATGCTGGACCACGTCCAGACAGTCTGAGCCTGTCGCTGTGAGCTGTGAGCTGGAAGGGAGCGGCACTCATTACGTTACGCACAGAACACGAGCTCCTTTCATTTCCAACTTAAACCATCAGGAGGAAATAAACTTAAACAGTCTTTTATTTGTCAATGGCTGATGTTCGGTGCACTGCAGGAGTCACTCACTGCAACTACAACGTTCCATAAAGTTGCCATTGTATACTTTTTTTAAAAAAAAATTGTATTCCCCAAAGTTCAGGAAATAATTAATTTCAATTTTGTTCCATATTCCAGTATATCAGACAATGTTTACATTCATATACTCAATTAATTCAATTGATTTGCTAAAAAAAACAACATGAATTTAAAGTGAACCTGAAAAATGAATTTAACTGTTTACTAAACTCAGTTGTCATTTTCATGAAGGTTACAATGTTTCACAGGGGTCACAGTCATTCACAAGGTCATTCGTGCCGCTGTTGTTTTCTATTAGATGTTTATCAGCTTTATTGTAATAAGGGCAGATGAAATAATGGGAACGCCTCCTCTGTCTACAACACAATACACTATATAAAATATAACAGCATCACAAACATGTAGCTTCCACCTAATGTTCAAACAGCTGCCATGTGCTCGAAGCCCATTTATTTCTGTTTGATCTGCTGAAAGAGAGCGAGGGCCATCTGAGCAGCATTCAAATGATTTTAGCTACACTGTGTGCAGGTCTATTGTGGCATCTGCCGGTGCACATAAACATAAAACAGCATTTCTCACTCTATGGCAACACATTTCTCCTTTTGTGACTTTTGACAATTAGCAAGAAACATGTCAAATCTGTTCCGTCTGTTATTTGTCAATGGCTGATGTTCGGTGCACTGCAGGAGTCACTCACTGCAACTACAACGTTCCATAAAGTTGCCATTGTATACTTTTTTTTTTTTAAATTGTATTCCCCAAAGTTCAAGAAATAATTAATTTCATTTTTGTTCCATATAAAATGATCAGTATGTCAGATAATGTTTACATTCATATACTCAATTAATTCAATTGATTTGCTAAAAAAACAACATGAATTTAAAGTAAAAAACTGAAAAATGAATTTACAATGTTTCACAGGTGTCACAGTCATTCACAAGGTAATTCGTGCCGCTGTTGTTTTCTATTAGATGTTTATCAGCTTTATTGTAATAAGGGCAGATGAAATAATGGGAACGCCTCCTCTGTCTACAACACAATACAACATATAAAATATAACAGCATCACAAACATGTAGCTTCCACCTAATGTTCAAACAGCTGCCATGTGCTCGAAGCCCATTTATTTCTGTTTGATCTGCTGAAAGAGAGCGAGGGCCATCTGAGCAGCATTCAAATGATTTTAGCTACACTGTGTGCAGGTCTATTGTGGCATCTGCCGGTGCACATAAACATAAAACAGCATTTCTCACTCTATGGCAACACATTTCTCCTTTTGTGACTTTTGACAATTAGCAAGAAACATGTCAAATCTGTTCTTCCTCTCTGCTCTGGCGGGACTGCTGCAAAATAAACCCCTCTATCATTTAGCGTTTATGTTTTTCGAACCGCTGACAGTTTTTATTTTATAGCGTGATGCAACATTAAGACAGACACACTGTCATAAACGCGCCTCCTGTTTGGTCTGTTTTTAGGTTTTACATTTCCTCCTCACTGCCTTCATTAAAGCTGAGATCAATTTTTAATGTGCCACATGTAATATGGAGCAGCTTCATCTGGCAGCATTGAAGACCTCTGCTAACCTAACATAAGGGCACATTGTATGGGAGTGAATTCCTGTGCGCGTTGCCAGATAGCCACAGCTATGAGAAGTCAGCGAGGCCTCAAGTTCCTGAAACCCCTCCAGAGGGAAAAAGAAAAACCCAATGGGAGGGAATGGTTTGAGGAATGGTTGGTATTCTGAAATGTTTATTTCTGTCTTTCATCGTGGTCCAGGGACACGTTCCACAGCCAATCAGAGAGCTTCGCTCATCCCATCACCTCGTCTCCGCTATCACCACAGAGACTGACAAAACATCTGGGTGTAAACACAACACTGTCGAGACTGGTTTTATGAGTCAATCACAACAGTGGTGAACAAAGTGAACCAAGTGCAACGTCCACCAGCTAATTCACAGCAGATAAATGTAACAGGAACATGGCTCATCCTTTATGATCCGACAACTCGTGCCTGTTCCAACCTCTGGAACGGGGTCAGCGACCTCAGTGTTGGAGGCAGAACACAAAACGACATGGAAATGAAAAGGTGAGAAGCAGAGAGGAGACGTCGGCAGCCCGTTAGTCTACTGATCTCGTTATCAACAGGAAGGAAAACGTAAAATGTGACCTACCGCTCACTTAGGTCACGCTGTGCAGTTCGTCCCGGCTCTGTCCCTGTCTCCTCTCACTGTATGTCAAACTTCACAAACTCCCTCTCTCTCTCCCTCTCTCTCTCCCCCTCTCTCTCTCTCTCTCCATCTCACACACATGTTACTGTCAGTGGCCTGCCAAAATAGCAAAAAAAAAAAAAGGCGACATCTAGTGGCGAGTACAGCACTCAAAAGCAACAATAGCCCCTTGTGGAGCTGTTGCCTTCGGCCCCTTGACAATTTCCAAAAGTGATTTATAGGCTAATTTGACTCTGTGAGCGATTTAAAGGCAGCGGCTGATGAATACAAACAGCTGCTTGGAATAAATAGAAACGGCTGTGACCATCCACACACACACACACTGGGCTGCTCCATGAGCAATCACTTTTATATTAAAGTTATATTTTTATTATACACAGAAGAGAGAATTTATTCTCGCAATCCATTATGAACCTCGCCTTTTCAGTTATTTCATGCAAATTTAAAGAGATTTGCCCTGTGACACATTTTGTGCATAACACTATGAACAGAAGTCTAATTCCGGTTTGGACTGGAAGACAGCCATCTCCTGATACAGTATGAGATGTGTGTTGTGTTTTTGGAACGGGAAACAGTTGTATAACGTCACCTCACCGTGTGTCATTGCCAAGAACAAATGTTCCTCTGAGAGCCACGCTGACAATAATAATAATCATTGTTAAGATTATTATTATTGTTATTATCATTACTATTATTATTGTCACTACAACTACTACTATTGCTGCAATCATCGCTACTAGTATTATGAACATTATTGTTACAGCTGTAAGCTTAATTATTATTATTGTCAGTAGAATAACTAGTCCAACAGTGCTGACATACAACAACAACACAACTATTCCTGGTTTCTCTCTCGTTGCTTGTTCCCCTTGTTCCTCTTACCTCTCCACGCTCCCCAACTGGTCGAGGCAGATGGCCGCCCACCTTAAGGCCATTTCTCTTTTTCTTTCTATTGTTGCCAAGTGTTCCTTCACGGTTGGATTCCTCCATAATATTGTTAGGCCTCAACCTTACTATGTGCCTCAGGATAATGTATGCTCTGACTTTGCACTATACAAAAAAAAAAAAAGAAATAGTGGATTCAGTTGAATAGTTTTAATAAATTCGAGGTTGACACTGGAGTAATTGACATTAACATTATGCTGCTGAAGCCTGGGGGTTAAGATGCTGCTTTTAAATACAGGCACATACAGAGAGTGAGGCAATAAAAGCAAATGTAGTCGTTTGTGAAATTAAACTCCCATATTATTGGACGTAGAGCGATTGTTCACGTAGCTGCTACTGGAGGGCAGACGTGAATCGAGGACAGGTGCATTAGTGCAGTTATTAAATCAAAATACCATAATGCAGTGGCACGCAGTAGAAAGGCTCAGCATACTAAACACTGTGTGGAGCTGACTATTTCAACATGTTGAGCAATTAACTGAGAATGGTATTGCGTAGAATTCTGTAAAATAATTGCTCAAATCACTTTGCTAACTACCTCTATTTATATTCATTTAGGTGTTTTTACAGTTGTCTTAATGCAATGTCCACTTCCTCTAACACCTAAACCTTCCTCAACAACACGTCCACCTGCATGTCAGTGTCTAGAACAGATACAAAGGTGCAACAACAGTGTATACTTCTGATGTACAGCGATGTGGCAGTATTAGTGTGTAAATGTCCGGTACTTCACATAATATAATGACATATTTAAGTCTGTAAATCACATAATGAGATACAGACTTAAATTGTCATCAACAGTATATTTGTTTTAACTTAAAATCATTGTCCATTTAAAAAAGTAATCGGTTTCATTTGCATTTGTTTATATGCGACATTTTATTTGTTTTTTTTAATAATTTAGTAGACTTTTCGTCTTGCAGGACCTTCACCGAACTTTTACTTGTGCGCGTTCTCGCGTATAATCGGTTCATTATATGGACTCGGGTTAATCTAAGTCACCCAATAAAAGGATCCGGTTCACTTGAGTCACTCAGTGTTTACGCATTAGTTTGTTTAACCACTTGTTTCCTGCAACATTTATCTCACCCGAAATGTCCGCTAACTCGCCTTGTGTACGAGCTGTATAGCAGCAGCCTGCTAAAGGATTCATAGGATCCGGGTTAATCGAGGCCTGGGACTCTTGATTCCTAATTCAGTACGAAGATCCGAATCGTCAACCCGGGTGAACCAGGAACCGACCAGCTCTAGTTCTCGTCCTTCCGGTTCCTCCACGCGCCCCCGCCTGGCTGACATTCCGCCTTGCCTCACGTGTCGTTTGTGTATAAAAGCCCGCAGTGTGTGTGTGCGCTCAGCATGTCCAGTGTGTCACCAGACAAACGGAGGAAGATGGAGTCTGCGCTGAACCAGCTGAAGAAGCACACCGTGGTGGTGGCGGACACCGGGGACTTTAACGGTAAATGAACACAACCTGGGTCTCTACCCTCGCGGACATGTTAGCGGGTTAGCATGCTAACAACAACTTCGCCGCCGTGAATGACCGCCGTGTCAGTTAATTATTAGCACTACCTGTCGCTGTTAGCAGGCTAAACAGCATGCTAACGGACTCGGCTGAGTTTTAGCATCGATTCAACAGTAACAGCAGAATTTGACAGTCTGATAATCCGATTACTGGTCATTAACGTTACTCAGTTTAGTAACAGTCGCTGGTTTACGTTAGCCGCATTAGCAACAGCCAGCTGACTAACACGATAATGGAAGTATCTTGTTTACATTGGCCTCTTAGCAGCCGTATAACGTCTTGAAACTTATCATGTTTAAACAGACCCATTGAACGTGTTTGTGTGGTTTAAGTTCTACATTATGTGGCGATGTAATTACGTGAGGTTGTAAAAGAAAAGTTGTTTTTAACTTCCTGGTTTGTCGCTCTACTGGCACAGGTGGAAATGTCACGTTTTGTGAGTGGGTCAGAATGAGGAACAGTTGGTAACAGTAATTCAGTTACTCTGTGTGATGTAAACCAGAGGCCCTGCAGACTCAGCATGACATGACAGAACTGGTTTGTGACCGTGCTGGAAAGCTGATCACGAACAGTCACTAATGATTGTACCGCTTACAGTTATTTACATTATTGTGACATTTGCTTTTATTATTATTTTGCTTTTAGATTATTTTATGTTTGACAGCGGAAGAAGTACAGAAATAAATTTAGGGAGAATAACAAGTTACTTCCTTAAGTGGAGGCATATAGGTTATAAAAATTCGACCTTTTTAAAATAGTTGTAAAATAACTGCAGTAGTATAGAATTAGAGGAGTGGTCACTCAACATGTGTCTTTGATTTCAAGTCTATAAGAAATCATAAAAAGTGCATGTATGCTGTTTTTTTGTAACCTAATTTGCGTGTAAATGGTGCAACATTTCTCACTTGTTTAGACATTTTAAACTCCAGCCACAGTGCTTCTCTTTCACACAAAAAACGCAAGAACTTGGTCAAACATGGTGTAACACTGTCATGTTGCTTCACTTGTGTAAGTGTGGAAGAAGATTCATAGGAATAGTGTAGACTTGCATGACAATGGGTAAAGAAAATACTTTCTGGCCTACAGAAGAATCCGGTACGGGTTTTATGTGAAAGACAACTGGCTACAGAACAAAGACAGGCTTTGTTCTCGGGCTGAAGACCTGCAGATATGACTGGACTCAGCAGCTTCAATCAGGCGCTTGCACAATAGCATTTTGGCAAATAAACGTCTGTATTGCTATTGCATATCAAACCAAGATCTGCACTTCAGTTCTGGAGCTGCATCAAAGCGATTTTCAATAATATTCCTGTGGGCTATAGAAGAAAACAAAGCTTTTGTTGCTGACCATAAACATCCCTTATCTTCTTTCAGTTTGTATTGACTTTTGTTTAGTGTGGCAACCTAGTAATTCTCAAACATATGTTTTGTGTTAAACTGCTGTTAAAACTGTTTTATCACCAAATCAATAATGTCCCCACCAAAGCTTTTTTTTGTTTATTGGGATTATTTGTTAAAATGAGTGTTCTTTATAATGGAATAGAAGAAACACTGATATCCATTTGTCTGCACACTAGATGGTGCTAGTTCTTGTTTGAAAGCAGCAGTAATTGTATATTCAACGTGTCAGAGCACTCCCAAATAATCCACATTTGAAAGAATGTAATTCAGGAAAAATGTTCAATTGCAGTATTGTTTCTTTCCATGCTGCAGCCATTGAGGAGTACAAGCCACAGGATGCCACCACCAACCCGTCTCTTATCCTGGCCGCTGCAAAGATGCCGGCTTACCAGCCCCTGCTGGACCAGGCCATTAAATATGGCATCGCCAAAGGCAGGTAAGAGGTTGCTGAACCAGACTCACTCAAGTGAAACAGTCTTTTATTCTCCTTTTCCTGTGATTTTTTTTTTAAAATGATACCTGATGTGGAACCTGACGGGCAAAGCTCTGTTTACCAGTTCATTTTTTTACACTGATTCCGAGTATAAACATTTAAATGTCAAAAATAATTGACAAAAATAACTGTAATGATATAAAATGTCCCTTTTCATTCAAATAATTTTTTTCTTTCTAACTCATAGCATCATTTCTGTCTCTGTTCAGTACTGAGGATGAACAGGTAGCACACACCATGGACAAACTGTTTGTGACATTCGGGCTCGAGATTCTCAAGAGGGTCCCAGGCAGAGTTTCTACTGAGGTGGACGCAAGGTAGGTGCATATGTTATGTAACCATGTGCTAATTATAACAGGAAGCGTTGAGCACGGTCCTGCTCAGACCCGGTAATAACAGCATCATGACATTCCTCTCACCTGCTTTGACAGGACTCTCTCTCATGCTAGCTCACAAACAAATTGACATCAGACCTGACCGACTGGCTAAAAATAACATCATTTAGTCTTTGCAGGCATGATGCGTGTTTGTATTTGTGTGTAGTGCAAGCAGGATTGTTCCAATCACAATTGCTTGGGCAGGAATAAAAGCAGGTGAGAGCTGACCTACTCAGAGCTTTGCAGTCGTGACTGGACCATCTGAGATGGTTAATACCATGTCTGAACAAGGCCGGTGTTGAACTTTAAAAATAACACGGCAGACTGAGAGCAGTTTAAAATGTGTGCAGCATTAGTTATGAGGCCAAACCTCCTCATACTATTACTTTTGTTTTTATTTGTCTTCTTCTCTGGCGAATACTCATAATCCCCTCATAATAATGATAATGATGGCACCAACACACAATGGGCTGAGTTTATTAAAGACCTCAGAGTTTAACTGTCATTGATTTTTTTTTTTTCACACAAAGCAAACAGAGTAAGATATTGGAATTCAATGTCTCGCTCAAGGACCTGTGATCACGAGTAGCTGGGGATCAAGTCATTTCTGCAGTTAATAAACCTGCGCCGCCTGCGGTGCTGCAGCAGCTCCCAGACGTCATCGAAGTTATGCTTAACTTAAGCAAATATAATTGTTTGTAGATGTCATGGGTGACAAAGTCCGACCAAAGGTTCATATGATTGATGGGTGTCCTCTTTCTCTCGACAGACTGTCTTTTGATAAAGATGAAATGGTAGCCACTGCCCTCAGGCTAATAGCTCTGTATGAAGAGGCAGGCATCAGCAAGGAGCGAGTGCTCATCAAGTTGTCATCAACATGGGAGGGAATCCAGGCTGGCAAGTATGTTATGAGACCTATGCAGTAACTCTGCTCCTTTCACACGTTATGTGCGTCTGTTTCTTTGAGTTGTTTAAGAATTTCATCTCTCAGGTACGCATCGCAGTTTTGACACTTCCGTGGAGCATGTTTGCTCCTCAACTGGAGGATAAAGAAAAGCAGGGGCACAATGAAAATGTATTATTAAACAATGTATTCTTTTTTCTTATTGGTGTGACATAAGAAAGTAGTTTTATACAAACCCTGCATTCGGTTAATGCTGCAGGACTGTATGGACAAGTGGATGACATGGATCCCCCGTGGACTAATTGTAATCTGCAATTCAGATTTAATTGAAAATTTATCGGGTTATTAGGCCTGAGCACCGACGGGTCAGGGCCGAAACGTCTTTGCACACCGAGAGGTGCGCAATTCTTTTTCCAAGGGTTAATAAAAAAAAATTTTTAGTATTTTTTTTTTTTTCCTTTCGTCCCCTCATTTGAGGCCTTTTTTTGAGCTGGTTCCCATGGGCGAAAACTCATGAAATTTTGCACACACACAACTGCATGAGGGAACACTTTGCACTGACAGAGGCTTGGACCCAGGAGTGGTCCAGTGACTCTATATCAGCCCCTAATGTCATTTAGTCCTCTGGGCAGCATATAGTTTCAGCTACACACACCAAATTCAGTAGGTGTGTGGTGCTCTTATTTATTTGAAGTGGATGGTGTTGTGTTTAGGTTGCATACATAATATATGTCAAGTTACATACCTTTAGAAAGATTTATGACCGTTGTCAAATTGCAGAGATGCTTGTGTGTCTGTGTGCTCATGTTTCAGAGCTGTTGTGGAGATAAAATTGGATAAAACACAGTCACCCAGTTGTGATGAGGAAAACAATTAGTCATTCATTATCAGTCATTTAAATGATTTGGTGATTAACATAAAATAAGCCAACAAATATGCCAACTATTCTGACTTGTAATATGACTTGTAATATTTTGTTGTGAATTTTCAGTCATTATATAACTGAATATCATTGGATAGTGGACTGTTCTCTAAAACAGATAAACAGTGTGTTGACAGGACTCAGCGTGACACTGCAAAATGTGATGATTGTGATGTAGTAAGGTTTTTTGCTTTTTTATTTTTTGTTATGCAGGGAGTTAGAGAAGACGCACGGTGTTCACTGCAACATGACCCTGCTGTTCTCCTTTGCTCAGGCTGTGGCCTGTGCAGAAGCAAATGTCACACTTATATCCCCCTTCGTTGGACGCATCCTGGACTGGTACAAAGAGAATACAGACCGCAAAAGTTTCGAGCCCCATGAGGACCCTGGTAATACTGCTTGAATGATTATTTTTAAAACACTTTTACAATCTTTAATTATACTAATTAATAATAATTTAGGTAGCTGGCAGTTAGTTTTTATTTGTGTCAGTGTAAGTCATTAGGAGAAAAAAAAAAAGATTTCACTCACACAGGCTCCAAAATTTTCCACCACCACTGACACACACTGCTGTTCGTATAGACACCATCTCTTTAATTAGACAGTGTTGTAGCATTTGTAAGCACTTGTTGCTTGTTCTTTATCTTGTTATGTTGGAATATGCCTCAGACTCTTAACAGATGGTGCATTGTGCCACCAGGAACCTCGAGAGATATATTGTATAATATAACTCTCGAGGTAGCCTGGTGGCTAACAATAGAAATACTGTTGTATTTCTATTGTTAGCGTGGCTTGCATTGCACTATATAATGGCGGATGCATAGTCCTCAGATGTGTTGCCAGGTTTGTGGTGTTTCTCCACATCACATTCATTTTTTTCTTGCAAATCTGGCACACTGCCACATCCTTCTGTTTTGGAGTTCCCTCCATGTTGGGCTCAGCGATATAGGCGGAAATCACGTTTAAAGCTTAGCATGTATTCCTCAAAAGAGGTAGCAACAATTTATTTCTTTTCTTTTTTCTTTTTTTTTTTGTCAGTTAGTGATTCCAATGATGCAATAATCATCAAAGCCCTGTGTGTTAGTGGTTGTGCTGATAGTTGCGATAGCTTTGTGAACCAGAGATGGCATGTTTGTCTACGACTGCATTGTGGCTATGAATTTCACATCATCTCTTTTTTTTCCCCAAGGGGTGCTCAGTGTGACCAAGATTTACAACTACTACAAGAAGTTTGGCTACAGCACCGTGGTGATGGGCGCCTCCTTCAGAAACACAGGACAAGTAAAAGCCCTGACAGGCTGTGACCTGCTCACCATCTCCACTGGGCTGCTTGCAGAGCTCAGCAAGGATCACAGCACCATCACAGAGACGCTCAGTGTGGAGAAAGGTACTGTTCTGGGATTATGTCTCTCTGCAAACTGCTGCTTATAGCTCTGCCTGTTATATTTCTACAGTGCATGGACCATGAGTGAACAATATACACTAAGAGGGAAGATGTTTGACAACATACTTCAGATTAAACCCCGGGCGATGGCAGTCACACGAATTTAGTTCTAAAAAAAGACAACTTCATTATACAGTCTGTACAGTCGCTTGCAAACAACACTGCAATGACACCATATTCTTGCGTCAATGGATGGTGTTTGTTTTCCTAGTGTTTTTCCTCATGGTTCCAGATGCCCCACTATGTTAGTTTTACTCCAGTATGAGAAGTTACGCACTTACACGTATACAAGTGTAATGTAAGAGCCGTGCACCTGTTTCTACATTGCTCTTGTGGGTATTGTTTTTGCAGCCAAGGCCTGTGATCTGGAAAAGATCCATCTGGATGAGAAGGCTTTCCGTTGGGAGCACAACGAGGACCGCATGGCTGTGGAGAAACTTTCTGATGGCATCCGCAAGTTCGCCGCTGACGCCATTAAGCTGGAGACCATGATCAGAGTAAGAGTTGTGTTTTATGGCAGATGCAACGGTTTCTGTTTGTTCTTGTCGCTCTGTTCTCTTGCAACAACTGCAGTACACTTGGTGATTCACTTGTATGCTAACCCTTTGACTTGTTTTTGGTTCTTTCTTTTTTTTACAAACACAGGAGAAAATGCTGAGTATGAAAAACGGCCAGTAACGGAAAGATGTGGCATCTCCAGCTGCACTGGCACAGATGTGTATATTAGGAGTTAGGAATCAGATTTCTTACTCCCCAGCTTCCGGACAGACGGTCCAAAGCACCAGAGGCCTCCCTCCTCCTCATCTGACCAAATCCGAGAGGACACTTTTCCTGACCAAACATTAACTAAAGCTAACGTTGCTGTGGAGTTGTTGTGAACTAGTCTTATATTTACCAGAAACTTGAATGAAAGCAGTGACTTTTTGGAAGAAATGTCTTAACGAGACCATGTGCTCCTCTTGTTAGGAATGGGTCACACAGTGGTTACAAACTCTCGCCAATAAAAACAACTGAAACAACGTTGCTCTGGATATTACATTTTGTTCTTTGAATAAATAAACCTCTTAGCCTTCACCGCTTGTTTGGATGTTTTTGTTGTCTTTGCTACCAGGAAGCTGGCTTTGACTAAAAAGCTACATGTATGTGTATGTGAGGCATTTTACTGCCTGGCCGGTTGAAGTAAAATACAGTGTCTGACGTTCGTCTTAAATGGCTTCAGGTTGAGCAGGTTTAACATCATTCTCTGCCCAAATTCAGCTGGAACTCCTCCTTCACTTCCAGAGTTCTATAGAAGAGCAGCTGAAAAGTCCTAGTGCACATTTGATGCCGCACGAGAACTTGATATTGGTTGGACTTACAAACGTCAGTGGCTCAACGCTCATGGTAACGAGATTTGTTTTTTACCTGTATGTTAGATCTGTCCCTTGTTTGTGTATGTGTGTGTTGTTGTGTTGTCTTTTATTTTTTAATGCCGTGATTTCACCAAATCATGAGGAAAAAGTCTGTTACATTGAGTGTTTCACCTTTTTACAAAAAGTTAGTTATGATTAGTGTTAGATTTTTTTTTTGGCAATTTTTAAATCTAAAGCGTGACATAATTTAATGCTCTGACTGACCAAAAATATATATATATATATATATATTTAAAATTTTCCCCTCAGTAGGAAGATTCAGTGTGTTTATACTTAGGCATCTGTTGAGAGCTCGTGCTCCTGAGACGTGTGAGTCAGGAATCATCTCTTCAGAAATGAAAGTAGCTCTATTGTGGAAAAACAAAAGATGTATCAGGAAACAACTTTGAGTTATAGTAGAAGAAAGCAAAAAGGAAACAGATGCACAAACTCTTCTGTGTGGTCGGTGGAAGAAACACTCACATTTGTTCTAAATTTGACAAATGTTTGCAAAGAAATACAAAAACTGTTACACTACTGTTATTATAATAATGAAGTTCTGTTCAGTCACAAGAAAACATGACCGCAAACACCTTTCACAATGACATGACTAACGCAATTACCTAATTAGACGTGATTCATACAGCATAATTATATGTGCCGTTGCTGTACAACGTTTCCTAATGTCTGGTTAGTACCTCTGTTTAATATTTTAATGAATACTGTGTTTATGATTCCTTGAGTTCTGGTATTGAACTAGTAGAATGATTTAAAGGGTCTTTAAAGTCTTGATGAAACCGACTGAAATCATACAAAATTAGTGACTATGCTTTAAAAAATGATAAATTATTAA
>JAFBJQ010003624.1:24091-78296 GCA_016785345.1 Trinectes maculatus
ATCATTCAAGAATCGAACTTGTACTTTGGTTGAAATTGTCAATGTTACGTTGTGGTAAAAACCAGCTTTGATTTGACCCCTTCATATTTGAATACTCATTGTAAACATACCATGAATTGCTCTCCTGGTGCTGACAGTAAAAATGCTTCACACATGTCAACACTTCAAAATGACTTTTGCATTTTTTTGCACCCATAAAAATGAGCACGTGACAACATCTGTGTGTCACAGCACAGTCCTGTTAGGTCTCATTACATCTCACTGCTCAGCTCAACTACAGCGTACTGGCCTTCCATTTCCTGCAGGTCCTGACGTCCTGTCTGACTGAGCTGAGATGCATCACAGATTAAAGCTGAGCGTTCTGCTGCACAGCCTGACTCTGTTGCTGGTGGGCCCTGCCTGTGAAGCCTCCTCTCTGGGGATGACCGTCCACGTCGAGCCCCTGGACAGCAGCGAAGGGAAAACAGTGAGCCGCTGTGTCAATGCACCTTCAGATCTATTAGCCAGATCATGCTTATGGCAACTTTCTGTTTTGATGAAGCAGTGAACGAGTAGAATCATAAGAATTTATTTTAAGCCCTTCAACTATTATTAACATTATAACATTATTCATAAATCTGTAGCTTCGTGCTTGAACCATCACGGCTACATGTATTTTATTTTTTTATTTTTCTAACCTTTCAAACCTGATATTACATTCAAATAACCTTATTAGTAATGTTTCTTAGCTATCTTATGAAAAGGTTTTCAGGGATTTATTCATGAACAAGAAAATATTAATTAATATCAGAACAGATTTCCGTTCATTATTGTTACCAATTAGACAAGAACCACTTTGTGTCAAAAAATTAATTGTTTGGTAAATGAAGAGGCTCTTGGTCTTTAATTGTTATGACTTACTTTTTCCTGTTAATGAATTTAATTGAAAATAAGACAGAGCACGGTACACTGTGTAATTAACATAATAATGTGGTCATGTAATTGCCTAACATGCCTGTACACTCGGCACAAAATATATAATCCCAGTTAGTCCTTTATAATTTAATAATAATCACAAACTTCTTTTACTATAATTGCACAATATATACAGGATCATGTTGATATTGTAATATTGTTGTTTCACATTAGTACATGTTACACTTCTCCATTAACTTTCACTGGGCCACAAACACCCTGCATCTTCTACTTAATGTAAATAAACCATAGACCTGTTTATGGGATGTTGTTGTTTGGTGGTCAGAAGTAAAGCTGGATTACTGTTCTGAATCTTAGTGATTGGGACGTTGACGACTACAGTCGTCCTGCATGGTCTTGACCCTGTGTCCCTCTGCAGGTGCGTGCTCATTTCACTGCCATCGCGTCCACTCCGTGTCCGTCTCTGTCTGAGCTGTGCGCGGATGGAGAAGACTGTCTGGTCCACACTACCTCTTTACCTTTTAATGGCACCAAACCAACATCTGGCTGGTGTGTCCGCCAGTGGCAGAAAACTGTGCCCAGTAATTACACTGGCTCCATCAGCCTGGGGTATGAGACTTTTCACCTCCCTTTCAAATGGTCATCATTCCGTCTCACTGTGCACTGCATGTGTTTTCACTCATCTACTTCATTAATTGGTCTTAATTAATGTTGCTCTTACACACTTGCTTTCCTTTAATTGCTCAGGAGTAACACCCAGTTTCATGTGTCAATAAACGCGCAACCGAAGATCCGGGAAAACAGCGGGAGACTCAATCAGCCTGCTTTTGTCGGCCTCCCTCCTCCACTGAGGTGAAGTGTGACTTTCCACCAGATGATCTTTTCCGTAACATAGATCATTCCGACGTTTAAACCATTCAGTGAACTGCTCTTTTATCGATGCAAGATACCAAATGGATAAGTGACAGCTCAGCATTTTACATGTTGGACTGTTTCTGAGAGACTCCAGGAAGTTGTGTGCTTTTACCACAACTCCTCTCGCCTTTGTATTTGTAATTTGATTGTGTCTTTGTTTCTGCCTGTGCATTGGGGTCAGAGCCCGTGTGAACTGCCCCCACCACTTCCATCTGTCTGTGAAAGACCTGGACGGGGACAGGGTTCGATGCCGCTTTGCCGAGCCGGAGCAGGGAGAGTGTCTGGGCTGCACTCAGCACTCCTTCATAGAACTGCATCCTGTGAGTCCGACCGCAGTGTTTTCTTACACGCAGCACACAATAACACAACAGGGTTATTTATTTGATCTATTTTTGTGGAAAAAACTTTTTTTTTAAAAAAATGAACATTGTTACTTTATGTTGTTTGAAAAGTGTTATTTAATAACGTTACCCGAATGCAGATAGATTGTTCCTCTCTACCACTGGATATAACCCTGTATTCTGTTGCTGCACTGGGGACATGTAGTTAGTAACTGAGGCTACACACAGACACTTTGACTCTTTCACACACAGTTCGTTGAATTTCAGAGCAGAAGTGACATTACCTCAGGAGAATGCAATGTCCTCACCTGTCTCAGTAATGAAGGAGGACAGGATTAGCTGTTTTGAATTTTCAACTCAAAATTCCTGTCCATCCATCCATAACTCAAATAAGCTTTGTAAAAAAAGAAAAAGAAAAAAAAACACCCTCTGTCTAGAACCACTTACTCTGCTGGGTCAAAACTGGACCAGGCAATAATCTGTCAACTCTTTTACCAGGAGAATTGTATGTTGACATTCACTGGGAAAGCACCAGCGGGACAATATTTCATCTTCCTGATGGCAGAGGACATCATTCCTGCACCCAAAACGAGCAAAGACGTAAACAACACACCCCTCAGCGCTGTCCCTGTGCACTTGTCGCTTTCTGGTGAGTCTTTCATGTAGAGATAATGGGCATAAAAATAAAAAAATAAAAATAAAAAAATTAATTAATTAATTAAAAAAGAGAGATAATGAGCAGGAGAATATTTGGATTTGAAGTTGTACATTTTTTATTGGTTCCGTCTCCGGGTCTCTCCCCCATCGTCTGTTTGAAGTTGTGGATTTTTCCGTCTCTTCACACACAGTGGAGGACTCAGCTCTCAGGTGCAGTGAGGAACCGGTGGCATTAAGTGAGACCCCCAAAGAGGACTCCACCCTGTTTGTTCTGCCGTACCAAGAGGCCCAATTCAACGTCCACTTCATATCAGAGCTGGAGAGGTGAGTTCCAACTAATGATATGTCTTACTATTGATCACGCTGTGGATCATTTTCTCAATCAATTTGTAAATAAAATGTAATAAATGTGTGATATAAATGTAATTTTAGGTACATTTTCAAATGTATTTGTCTAATAAGACAATGACATGATCTAATTTGTATGTCACACAACAGAAGCACTGGGGAAAACTACCGCAACCTAATGCACTATTACCTCCTCGGCAAAATAACCTGTGTGAATGCAGCTCAACCAGAAACAAGTCAAATGAACTGTGTGGGATAATGTTGGTTGTTTGTTCGGGGCCTTTAGCAAAACTGTGACACATGGGAATGAAGATTTTCTCGGCATGTTTACAGGGTTTTGGAAGTAGCAGTGGTTGGTCCCCCGGAACTCTTCAGGACGGGCTTCAAATCAGTTGGGCCCTTGTCAACAATGGCCATGGCCTGGGTCCGTTCTGAAAACAGACTGGCTCGCCTACTGCCCATCTGCTTTGCTGCAAACACAGAGAGGTAGATGATGCTGGCACATCATGTACACTGAAAAACAAAACCAGCACATCAAACCACATGCGCAGTTACGTTTTGTTTTACTAATGTGTTTTAGTGTTCCAGAAGTACAGAAGAAATAGTTCTTAAAACTGTCACTGACTTGGCTCAGAAAACATTCAAACCTATAGGGTTTATGAAAACTGGCAAACTTGGTCATTTTATTTTTGTGCTTGTGTTTGGGAGGTGAAAAAAAAAATACCTGAAACCGGTTTTCACTGAAAATTCCACTAATAACATGCACCTGCTAACACACCTGTTCATATCTCGAGTGAGTGATGAGGTCTGACCTGTGCTCCTTGTCCTTTGTAGTTTGCAGTCAGAGCCCAGATGTGTGTGGCTGTACCAAAGTAAGACCTGCAGCTTTGTCATACACATGTACTTTACAGTGTTGATTAATAATAATATTAATAATAATAATGACTTTGAATTGTGCCCTTCTCACTGTTTGCAGGGCAAATGAGGACACTACCTCCTGGAACAGGTTAAGACAATAAAGCTCCTTGTTATATTCCAGTGTTGTGCACATTAATAATAATTAGGTCTGTGTGTTGAGATGTAGGAGATGATATGTGTCGTAACCGAATTTCGACGTAAGTCGGAACATACATTCATTGTGCCATTGTGCATACATTGTGCCACCAGATGTCGCTATAACACCACCCTAAATAAGAGTTTACTGTGGTGAATTGCCTTTTGTCACCGTAGGGGTTGATATCGCGAGTGTAATGAGCATTTCCTTTAGATTTCTGATATCAACCGTGTAGACCCTGTGTTGTGAATAAACCTACGGTATTGCCACGATCCCGAACATATCTGTGTCCGTGTGCATCTCCTTAGAGCCGGCAGGCGCGCTGAGAGACAGAGAGAGCGCTCACCAACTAGTTCCCGTGTGAAGTCTGTACGTATTTACGGGGCAAACCGCTTAAACCGAAACAAGGAAGTTCATGGGAGATGTGTCGTAACCACGAAAACGACGTAACTCGCGACCGTCGTAACTCGAGGACCCCCTGTAATTAGGTCTGTGTGTTGAGATGTAGGAGATGATTAAGAATCTAAGGATGTGCTGCTGTTTGCCTGCAGAGCTGACCTGTGAGAAGACAGAGATGACTCTGGTGCTTCCTATCGCCTCTCTGACTAACATCGACCTGGATGAACTGCAGCTCAACAGCCCCACCTGTCCTGTCACCTACAACAGCACACACCTGTCTGCCCGGATCTCCCTGACTGACTGCGGCACCAAGATTGTGGTAACATGCTTTACTTGTCTTTTTGTATTGCATCAGTAAATATTAGATGTCATACATGAGAAGCTGGAACCAAAACCTATTTTGCAATTTCTTTTAGACGGTATATATCACGGTATATGACATAAACATAAACATTCTTATTTATCATAAGAATCCATGTAGTACTTGAGGTGTTACCTAACGCCACCAGAAAATGTTGTCTATGCTGACCCCAAGTGGTTGAACTTACATACTCCAATCACAGTTACGGGCAGTAAGAGGTGTATTAATGCACGCCCTGACCTCTGACCTGAGGTAAAATGCTGATTTGCAATGTGGGGCGTTACTAATGACATTGTTACTTCCTGTGCTGTGATTTACAAACATACATTTCCTCATCCTCTCCTGTTTTCCAGCACGCAGGTTCAGAGCTGGTTTACACCAACACCTTGCAAAGTGTGCGTCCCTACAGTACAGTCAGTCGCCTGCCCTCTCTCGTTCTCCCTGTAGCCTGCCGGATCCCTGGCTCCCAGGTAAAGGGACCAGTGTATGGCGTCTCCGTACCCACCGAGAGGGAAGTCTTCGGTGCGTTTAGCTTTAAGATAGAACTTTACTTCCCAGGAGAGGGACCCATGGCAAAATTCACACGATCTCCCAAGCTCCGCTCCTTGTACAGAGCACCAGGACGAAGACGACGAGACGCAGAATCCCCATTGAAGAGCCAAAGCACTGACAGATCCACTGACCCCACCAGCTCCTCCACCACTGGGGCTATTGGCTCCAAGATTGACAAGCTGGACCTCTACGTGTCGTCCAACACCACAGTGGAACGAGCTGAGCTGATAGTGAGCCAGTGTAATCAGTCCAGTACGGAGGACTTCAAAGAGTCCAAACCGTTTCTAACGCAAGGGTCAGTGATGTTCCTGTTTCCTCTAAACCATTTCATGATACTGTTTTGAAAGTGCAGATTTTGTATGAAATGGTTGATTCTGTTTTGGTGGCAGACGTCGTCCCTACATTTAAGAACATATTAGATAAATAAATTCACATTGAAACAACTGTCGCTCTCTCTCTTGAAGGTGTGTTACGTCCAACAGCACACTGGAGGTTGTTACAACAGAAACCAACAGCAGGATTTTCCGCCTTGATTTGAGATCTCTGAATATCGAAGGGTCAACGGTCTGTATTCTCACGCAACGCACACAGCGTATCATATGTGTATATCAATAGCAGCTACATGTAACAATTCACCGTTTTCAGTTTCCACTCTTTAGGTTTTTAATTACAAATGTAATGTGATTACAGCATACATTTTGAATACTCTGTCCGGACTGTTAATCGCATGAAATCATTTTTGTTTTGCAGATGTATATCCAGTGCACAGTCAATCTGTGCATCACCACTCTGCCTTCCGACAAGTGCCCCGATCTGTGTTCACGCACTTATAACACCAGGGTGTTAGTCAACAGTGTGTTTACCAAATCCTATGAAGTCCGTTCAGGACCAGTTAGCCTTGTGATCACGCCTGCGCCGACCACTGTGGAGACTACCTTAATTACAAATAGCTCTACTACCACCGCCGCCGCCACCGCCGCCGCCACCGCTGCCACCACCACCACCACCACTTCATATGGTAAAATTATTATGTTTAACAACCATCTACTTATCTTTTCGAGGTACAATAATTACTGAAATAAAATATGTGTACATATATATTAATAATATTGTGTACATCTTGAATTAAAGTTGTGTTTGAGAACACACCGTTTGATATAATCGACTGCAAATATTTAGAGACACTTAAATGGCAAATTAGAAATGTGCATTTCAGTGTCTCTAAAAAAAATGAGATATGTGCATTTCATTGTCTATCTGTAACTCATAATCATCAATTTGAGGTATAGTTTCATTATCTCATTTTAGTGTCTGTCACTTTTGATCTTAAAAGTGTATATACACAAGCATTGAGTGAATGAACCATAACTATTCTAACTCTTTCTTCTTCCAGCTCCGGAAAAGGCCTCGTCCATGGCAGCAGGAGTTCTTATAACAGCTATCACCGTTTTTCTACAGAACTTCTTCCTGTGCTGAACTTACTGCTGTATAATTAGTCGCAGATTTAAACCCAAACATGAATTCCCTTGATGTCAGACAAATAAAGGAGCACACTACATGACGACTTTATTATCTCCACCAAGGTTTTGCATTACTTTCCTTATCATCCATGGAGACTTAGTTACATGTTATTGTTCTACTTTTCTCCTCGCTTCCTCAAATCCCTTAAAATTCTATAATAAATATAGTAAGAATCATGAAGAATTATGCACTATTATATTTGTACCATACCTTGTTATACATTTAAGTAAATTGTAAGGTACTTTAAAGCAGTATATATAACAATATTTGAGGAAAACTAAAATGGCAAAACATTAAAATCCAGCCAACATAACCAGACTATGGGTGGGTGCATTTTATCAACGTTCATGGACAAAAATATTAGTGAATTTCTTCATAATGGCAATGATTACTAATGATCATGATAATTACTGCTACGGCTAATAGTCTTTATTATGACGTACTTTACAGAGAGCTACAATACATATTATTATTAAAAAGACAAAATGCCCAACAGCATATTGAATAAGTCATAGGAAACGTGAAGGTAATTAGATGAATAATGACACATTAATAACATTACAAAGTGAACCCCTTTAAATAAATTTAATACTTTAAAAAAGGACACTGAATAAGCATATTCTCTGAAGCCCAATTTTTATTTTTGAAAACATACAACTACTACAATAAACCCTACCTTAATTTTGGTTATATACCATGTGGGTTTGTTCATAGTGTATTGTAACATTTGTAAGGTGTTCATTCAACCTTATGCTAATTTTAGTGGCTGTAGCTGGTAGTGCCGTTGGATTGTTTTGCATTGTAGTAACAGTGTGTGTTAGGTAAATGGCAGTAACACCTCTATACTGTATTACAGATCAGATCAACAGTAACACAAAGTATGTACCACGATACAGTTAATAAAAACTGATCATTAAACTCTTCGTAATGGAACAATGCATTGTAAGACTGGTTTAAGAAATGACACACATAAGACCCAGCCATGTCCAAAACGCAACAGATGAACAGATGCCGATGCCCCTGTACGTGGCGTCACTACTAACCAAGACACCTCTAACCAAACTCCCTGCTTTTCCTGTATTTGTTTTCGTTCTGAGGAACTGACCAATCACAGCCCGGAGGGGAGGAGACCAGCCCGCCTTCCTCTTAGACACGCCCCTACGCTCAAGGAACACCGCTTCATACATACACTGTTGTTAGCGACGTAGCCACCGCCGTCAGTTTCATCTTTTGACATTTTCATTTGCCACCACTTCTTAGAACTTCTCTTTATGTTGCCACAGACAGGTTAATGCACGACTAGCAACGCAGAGTTCGGGCTCCGTCACGCTTGTGTTTCCCGGTGTTGCTGGTGGCAGTCCTGCGAGGTAAGTTAAAGTAGTGTTAGCTTGTTAGCCGGAGAGACCATGTACTGATGGGAGGGGGGTTGGTTGTTGTGCTAACGTAGCTATTAGTAAGCTAATACATTAACCTTGCCGAACTGGCCAGATGGCGAGTTTACAGTAGGTGCTTTTTCTACGATCACTCAATATTTCATTTATTTTCGTCGTTGACAAGAGTGTTCTCAGTTGCGGCTACGTTAGCTCGTAGGTTCGATAACTTAGTCAAGCTAGCATGCTAGGAGCGAAAACCATGAATTAGCTGACATGCTAACGCTAAGCAGACTGACCTGCCAACATGCATGTAAGTTGATAGTTCTTATGGTTTATTGTCTTTTGCTATCCGGGTCTGTGTTGTTCCTAGGTGTAGAGATGCTGTCTGCGTACAATCTCAGTCTTTTGCTGCCGAGTTGATCGCATAACTTGACGTTAATGCGACGTTAACGATACATAGAAGCTGGTGTTAGCTTGTTGGCTAGCTAGCGTGTTTCTGACTTAACGTAACAGCACAGCTACACTTTTAAACCTGGACATTTAACGTTCGTCAGCTGTATTTGTTCAACCCGAGCCGCCCTTGTACCAAAATCAAAACGCGCGTTGTCGCGTTATCATTTGCGATGAGACTTTTCTTTTCGACGTCTGGTACTGAAACGTCAGTTAGCCAACACGCTCGGGTTAGTCTCGTTTAACCGACGACTTGTCAGCGACCGTAGTCAGACACAACCCCGCATACACTGATGCTGCCAAAGCAGCCTTAGGTCTGGGTTAGCTTGCTTGTCACACAACTTTGAGCTAGGACGAAAGCTAGCGCCAGGCACCGGGCAGCGAGAGCGGTCTGCTCGCCGATTACGGATAGCGATAAGGTCGGTGTCTGGTGGAGAGGGGGAGGGGATGAAGCAGGGCTAACAGCGAGCGAGAGACAGCGCCTACCCCGGCGCTAGTTGGCGGCTAAATGTTAGCTTTTGGTAGCGCTAGCCGGCAAATTTCGCTGCCTTGTAATGTCTACAATGTTTACTGCGCGTCTCGTCCAGTAATATTTGAGCATGGATGTGCGACAGACACGATATCGGCGACGGAAGACCGTGCGCTCAGCCACCGTGTTGTCCGATGGTGGCGGTGCAGTGCAATGAGGCACAATGTCTGCTCGGCGCTGACCAAATGTAATGACGCTCGCTCAGGGAGCGTCGGTAAATTACTCTTCTCTGCGTACGCGTGTTTAGACACAGAGCGCGACGTGGCTTATAGCGTCAACAAGATAACTAATACCAAACAATGCATATTAGCGCTATATAGTGTTTTCATAAGGGCTACAGAGATGGTGTCATTTTTTAAATTGTCTATTTTTGGTCGAGTAAGTAAATTGTTTTCCCCTGCTGCTGGTGGATCACTTATTTCTTTATCTTCCCGTTTCATCCTGAAATTAAAATTTTATTACATGCCTTTACTTGTTAACATTTAATGTAATATCATAGTATAATGTGTAGAGTCGATTTCCGGAAAAACGTGGAGTGTAAAAAGATACTGCATCAGGAGTTGTTTTTAGTTGCACTCAAAGGCAGGACTGGATCGGTCCTTGTTACTTGAATGTCAGTCCCTAACCAGCAGCCACAGCCATTCTGCTGATGGTTGGTTGCACGTCTATTTAAGGAGCAAGCATAGGCAAATATATTACCCAATAATTTAGGTTTTGATGAAGCAATTTTGGTTTTGTCCTAGTTATGTGAGAGACTGTTATAAAACAGTTGCATTTTGTGATGTAGACCTTAGCAAAATTAATCTTTCAAACTGATTATTGATTCAGCACTGGTGAAAGAAATTGGCTAATTTCAAAGGTTGACACCTCTGAGTCTGAATGAAAACAGTATGCAATAAACTGTATTGGATTACAGGTTTTGTTCTTTTATAAAAACATTATAAATACAAATCATTATAAAAACAAATAGAACAGTAGAACCAAAAGAGTGTGCTGTCCACACACAGCACACACTTTACAAATGCTTGAAACACTGTGCTTGTTGAATTCCGAGCATCTCTCTTTGTTGTCTTTAGCCTCTTTGAGTATGTTTACACAATGAAGAGGCGTGTGGAGGACCAGGAACCAATATTTGCACCCCAGCAACAGCAATCACGTGGCCCCCCTGTTCAAGGTGTTGCAGAAAGCTTCCAGCATCGGGCCCTCGCCCCGGCCCCTACTGTGATAGAGGCAGCTACAGAAACCATGCAGCCGTCCACTGGCATCCAGTATTCTCTCCCCCAGGGCTACCAGGTATGATGTTGCTTTTTTGGTTAGTTGGATTATGCAAAGATTTACATTTTTTAGTGTAATTGCAAACATACTGTATGTACATGACTTGTAATAAGGCATCGTTACCTGTTGGGATTTTGTAAAGTAACACTGCCTTAAATTTTTCTTTCCAAAAAGGTGCCTACAATGCCTCAGAGCACAAGTGGTCATGGACACAATGCTGCACCTCATGTTGGTCCACACACTCACAGTCTGTCAGTACAGCCGCAGTCTCCTGCAGTGGTCCAAGGTCACATCCACCCACCTGCAACCATAACTTCAAGCCAAGGACAGCAGCAGTTCCAGCGACTGAAGGTACGACTATATAATCAAATAGACAAACATTAGAGTTTGTCCACCACAGATTATAATGAAATCACAAATAAAATGATAACCAAATACAGATTTTACACGGTACAAATTATATTTATAATGTACTCAGTGGTTTTAAAAACATTGAATATTTGGGATGAGATCTACCAATAGTTTTTCACTCTTTGTAGGTTGAAGATGCATTGTCCTATCTGGATCAAGTGAAGCTGCAATTTGGAAATCAGCCTCAAGTTTATAATGATTTTCTCGATATTATGAAGGAGTTTAAGTCACAGAGGTGAGTTTAAATGTATTGTCATTTTCCTTGACGTCTGATGAAAATACATAGATATGTGCCGATAACACTTAACACGTAGAAAAGAATCTGGAGTCCCAGTTGATTTAGAGTTTGGTTATTAATTAGTATCATTCATTCTGTTATTACAGCATAGATACTCCTGGAGTCATCAACCGCGTGTCCCAGCTCTTCAAGGGCCACCCAGACCTCATCATGGGGTTCAACACTTTCTTGCCCCCTGGATATAAGATTGAGGTTCAAACCAATGACCTAGTCAATGTGACCACACCAGGTCAGATCCACTACATCACCCCTCATGGTATCTCAGTTCAGACCATCTCTGCAAGTGGAGCACCCAGCCAACCTCCAACCCATCACCAGCACCAGAGTCTGTCACAGACTAGCCCCCACACCGCTACCACCACAACCCCACCCATCCTCACCCACCCTTCTCCAAACAAAACCAGCAAGGTACAATATATATCATACTGTATTTACCAATGAATGAAAACACCAGACTTGAGAAATGTCAGTGGTTTAAGCTTTAAAAATGTCTGTGGTCTTATTGTCTTTCTGAACAGCCAATTCAGTCTCCAGCTCATACACCCACCAGCCAGCCCAATCCATCCATCCCATCCTATGCCTCACCACGCTCACCACTGGTTCAGACCCACACTCCTGTTAGCAGCACTCCGTCTGGTGGGCCACCTCTCCAGAACAACCAGCCTGTGGAGTTCAACCACGCTATAAACTATGTCAACAAGATCAAGAACCGTTTTCAGGGTCAGCCAGATATCTACAAAGCTTTCCTGGAAATCTTGCACACGTACCAAGTAAGAAAATACTTACTACAAAAAATAACTGATACCTGGCGTACATTTTTTTTACACATTTTATGAACATTTCAGAAAGAACAAAGGAATGCTAAGGAGGCAGGCGGTAACTACACTCCAGCACTGACTGAACAGGAGGTGTACACTCAAGTGGCAAGGCTCTTCAAGAACCAGGAGGACTTGCTCTCAGAGTTTGGACAATTCTTGCCTGATGCAAACAGCTCATTGGTGAGTCTCTGTGAATAGACTCCTAAACCGTGGCCTATTTTGAATGTATTTAATTAAACGAATGTCGTTTGTGTTGTCATTTTGTCATTAATAAATTGGTGGTTTTGCTCTTTTTTTAAACAAGAAGAACTGCATAAACACCCACCTAGTTACCCTATTCAAGTTCAGACACTGCCTCTTGCTTTATCAGTATACTTTGCCTTTTTTATTTTATTTTATGAATGAAAAGTGACACATTGTCTCCAGGCCTGACCATTGTATTTGGTGACATTGTTGTAATGATCGAACATGATGTATCTTTTAGCTGCTGAACAAGGCCACACCAGACAGGGCAGAGTCAGTTCACAATGATCATGGTGGGACAGTAAAGAGACCATTATTGAACAACAAACAAAGACTGAGCCAGAATGGATTGCCAATCAGAAGACCAGCCGGAGTGGGAGCCACACCACCTGTCAAGGTACTGCACGCTTCCTGTTTGCTGTCCCACAATTAGAATTTAGTTTCTTTTTTTAATGCCATAGCAAATAAAGGTAAATATAAAATTATTTCAACTTTATGTTTACATTATGTGTCAGGAAAATTTTGACCTTTAATTTGTTGCTAAGTTTTATTAGATTATATCCTTTTGACCAGATGAACTCAAAACTATATTTTCTAGTATAAGAGCAAAATTTAAAAGTCAGTGCTAACATAATCACGACTTTATTAACCTTGCAGAAAAAGCCTAAAATAATGGGGAAGGACCACAGCATGACTGAAGTCGGCAAACACAGCACCAGCACTGAAACAATGTTCTTTGAGAAGGTCAGTGTTGTTCTATTCAGTGGCCATACTATTCACTTAACTCTCTTCATTAACATGGTGAAGATGGCGATGATGACCAAAATGTTAATAATATGACGAAATCATTTTGTTATTACTGCAAACATTTTACACAGGTGAAGAAGGCCCTCCGGAGCTCTGAGGCATATGACAACTTCCTTCGGTGTCTGCATATCTTCAACGAGGAAGTAATTTCTCGTGCCGAGCTGGTCCAATTAGTCATCCCATTTCTTGGGTAAGTTTAAACATAAACACATTGTGAACCCATGGTCCCCAATGCCATAATGCTTGTACAGCTGTCTTTTTTTTCTGTTGTAGCTAAATAATAACTCAATGATTCTAATACTCCTCTTATGTGAATTTATTTGTTTATTTATTTGCAAATTTTTCATATACTGCACAATTTACAGAAAATTCCCAGAGCTTTTTACTTGGTTTAAAAACTTCCTGGGCTACCGAGAGTTTAGCCACGGGGAGCTAGGCCATGCAGAGAGTTTACCCAAGGAGCGTGCAACAGAGGGCATTGCCATGGAGATTGACTACGCCTCCTGCAAGAGGCTGGGATCTAGCTATAGAGCACTGCCAAAGAGCTACCAGCAGCCAAAGTGCACAGGAAGGACACCGCTGTGCAGAGAGGTGAGTCACCGAAGGAGGTCTGCTTATACAATGTGTGTCTGTCACGTTAATCCTTATATTCTCTCTCAAGCATAAGTGTAGTGGAAACGGTGTCCCCAGGGAAGTATACACCTGAGTCAGAAAACAGTGGCTATCAATTGCTCGGGCAACCAACAAAACAGTTTTTTTTACTCCACAACATTTTCTCATCTGCTGTCAGTTCAAAAGCATTTCAAGTGTGAAATGTCCTCTTGCAGGTTCTGAATGACACTTGGGTGTCATTTCCATCTTGGTCTGAGGATTCTACATTTGTGAGCTCAAAGAAGACTCAATATGAGGAACACATTTACAGATGTGAGG
The DNA here is from genome assembly GCA_016785345.1 of Trinectes maculatus. NCBI lineage: Eukaryota > Metazoa > Chordata > Actinopteri > Pleuronectiformes > Achiridae > Trinectes > Trinectes maculatus. The sequence goes on from JAFBJQ010003624.1 coordinate 38,289, forward strand.
ATGAGCGATTTGAGGTGAGGAACACTTGATCCACTCACACACCAAGTAAAAAAACTGCAGGGTCTCGTCACGTTGGAAGCATGGTTCGCTGCTCAGGATAGTAGAGAAAGACTTAGATTTGGGTGTACTTAGAAAAGAAAGATCTTTAGATGTAATAATAATACAAATAATAGTAATAAACAGATGTAGTTTATTCAAGTTATCAATAATTCCTCTGTGATTCAATGACATTTAGCTGGATGTTGTGTTGGAGACCAACCTTGCCACAATTCGAGCGTTGGAGACAGTGCAGAGGAAGCTGTCTCGTATGTCAGCTGAGGAGCAGCTGCGTTTCAGGCTGGACAACACAATGGGTGGTTCCTCAGAGGTCATCCACCGCAAAGCTATTCAGAGGATATATGGAGACAAGGCCCAAGACATCATTGATGGTCTTAAGCGGAACCCAGCTGTGTCTGTCCCGATTGTGCTGAAAAGGTAAATTATAATTGTTGTTTCTTATTTACCTTCGGTCATGGCTAAACAGTTGTCAACTCTTTTGCAAGGTATTTTTACCTTTTAATGACTGTATATTACATCCCCTGTCACACTGTCAGATTAAAAATGAAGGAGGAGGAGTGGAGAGAAGCCCAGAGAGGTTTCAACAAAATCTGGCGTGAGCAGAATGAAAAGTATTACCTGAAGTCGCTCGACCATCAAGGCATTAACTTCAAGCAGAATGACACTAAAGTGCTGCGCTCAAAGACCCTGCTCAATGAAATTGAGCTGCTATATGATGATGTAAGTAAACACATTCTCCTGACACTAATTTTATTTATTCAACAGAAGAAGAACCTAATGTGTCATTGTGATTGATGGTTGTTGGTGATGCAATACTTGCATCTTACAACAGGGTTTAATTCTGTTTAAGCTTTAAACGGGACAGCTATTTACAGCTCATATCCAGATGTTGTCACTCCCCTACAGGGTGTCAGAAGTACAATGTTTCTCACTTAGACCAAAACATTTCTGTGTCTGATAGCGCCAGGAGCGAGCGTCCGAGGAAACTACCACACCGCCACCCAGTGGCCCGCACATGACTCTGACCTATGATGACAGCCAGATCCTGGAAGATGCTGCCGCCCTCATCATCCACCATGTCAAAAGGCAGGTGGGCATCCAGAAGGAAGAAAAGTACAAGATCAAGCAGATTATTCACCACTTCATCCCAGACCTGCTGTTTTCACGGCGAGGTGAGCTCTCTGATGTAGAGGAGGAGGAAGATGAGGAGGACGAAGACATGGAGATGGATCAAGACAGCCCCAAGAAGCACAACGGCTTGCCAGGTGGCAGCCCGTCAAAGTCAAAGCTCCTCTTCAACAACACGGCAGCTCAGAAGCTGCGGGGTACAGATGATGCCTACAACCTGTTCTTCGTAAACAACTACTGGTATATCTTCCTGCGTCTTCACCACATCCTTTGCTCTCGTCTGCTGCGAATCTATGGGCAAGCCGAGAAGCAGATCGAAGAGGACGCCCGTGAGCGAGAGTGGGAAAGAGAGGTGTTGGGACTGAAAAGGGAAAAAAATGAAAATCCAGCAATCCAACTGAAAATGAAGGAGCCAAGTAAGTCGGGGGAAAAAGCACTAAAAAGTGGTTTACTTTGTATTTTAATGTTTGTCTATACATTGTGCTCACATCCTCACAAATATCCACTGTAATTCCACACTATACCAGCCTGATGCCTTTTTTTTTCTGTGTATACCATTAATTCCATTTACATTCCTCTACTTGCAGTGGATATTGAGGTAGAGGACTATTACTCTGTGTTTCTGGAAATGGTGCGGAACCTGCTGGATGGAAACATGGAGCCGGCACAGTATGAAGACTCTCTGAGAGAGATGTTTACTATACATGCCTACATTGCCTTCACCATGGATAAGCTCATCCAGAGCATTGTCAGACAGGTCAGCATCTTTAAGAGTAGATCATTTTTATTTGGTGCTTACTGAGTTTGAGTTTTACATGGTGCAAATGCATATTTGAAAAGACCCAAGAAAAACTTTGGAGAAAGAGGAAGGAGGGAACCCTAAACCAAGAGTTCAGATATGTTTTAAATTCAAGTCGATCTTCATTTGATTGATCGCACATCAATTCGTAATTTAAAAAAAAAATTAAAACTCCTAATGTCTTAACTCTAAATCTTAAGAAATAATCTCTTTTGAAAATGAATGAGTTTTGAGTGTCCCACTATCACTTCTAACTTCTGCATTGCAGAGGTGTGATCACTTTTGTATTTGTGCACGTGGCAGACGCACATTAAAACATTTGCGTCCACAGCTCCAGCACCTTGTCACAGACGACGTGTGTACGCGTGTGACGGACATGTTCCTGGGCGAAAGTGCCAGTAAAGCGACGGGCGGCCCTCTGTCTGCGCAGGCTTCCAGGGCCACAGCAGAAGGTGTCTACCAACGCAAGGCAGAGCAACTTATGTCAGATGAGAACTGTTTCAAGGTACAAACCCAGACGTTTGTGGTTAATGCTGTACTTTAGGTTACACTACATGATGGAGTCTTTGTTTACAGTTTTTCTGTAATTGCTTGTGTTTTATCTAGCTGATGTTCGTGAAGAGCCAACGATCTGTCAGTCTGGCAATGGAGCTGCTTGACACAGAAGAGGAGAACTCTGATGAGCCAGCAGACGCAGAGGTAAGAGTCAGATTCAGTATTCAAATGGATTTCACGCACAAAGGCGTCAGTTTATTGGGTACCCGCCGAGATTTTGCCTTCACGTCGTTCTCTCTCTCTTCAGAGGTGGTCAGACTACGTGAGCAGATACCTGAACTCAGATTCTGCGTCCCCAGAGCTGCGTGAACATTTGGCCCAGAAGCCGGTGTTCCTGCCCAGGTGAGGCTCCAGCCATGTCCCTCTCTTGTCTGCACAATTTAAGCTTCTGTCCTGAGGCGCTAGTCAGCCGAGCAGCCACTATCTCCTGCCAAATACATCTAGTTTTTATGATAGAACCAGTGGTACTTCTGCACAGGCCTGACTCAGGAAGTGTTTCTCCGATCCCAAAATTTCGCGAGCAAAAAGTCTCTGCCTTTTCAGTAACAGACAGACATGAAACGTTTGAATCTAAAAGAAGAACACTGTAGTAGCAGTGCTTGCAGTGTTGAAGGCACCTCTGTCTGTTGGGAATCTCATTGGCTGTTATCTCAATCGTGACTTTTTCAGTTTCTGACCTCTGCCTCGCGGAAGATTGCACTTTACCTGACCATCTTTTTAAAGAAAATTGAATTTATTTATTCGTCGTTTCAGTTCCTTTTTAATGGGAATTTTATTTATTAAGTAAACAGTAAGGCTTTTTAAAAATGTTTTTGGCTTGATTGTGGGTTTGAATGTCCACCTAGGCAGACAGCTATAAGGAAACATTTGGTTTGATTATTCGCTTTGAATGAAATTTAAAAGGTGATTTTCATTGTGTAACATGACAGAAGTCAACAAATGCACAAGCTGCAAGCAAAGCAAATGGCTGCCACCTCTTGTCGAATTAATTTCATTTCTACAATATCTGTGACCAGAGTTTGAGACACCGAAGCTCTTGTTTAGGACCTGAGAGACTTTGTGAAGAGATGGACATAGAGGTTTCTTTTTTCCCTATCATGCTTTTTTATTTCTGATGTATTCGGGTCAAAGGTCCTGTATGTGACTTAATAGCTGTTTGCAACTGTAAATGTTGAAGTGTCAGTTTATTTAAGCCTGTTCAACAAAGTGTTATGTTTGTGATCATTTCCAGTGGAAACAGTGCACTCCCGTTGCAACGTTTTGTTGTGGGTGAGATTTTTCCACAGGGAGATTAGTCCTCATGTGTTTTTTTAAACTCTGGTCAAGCACATTATCTGCAACACTTGTACAGAAGAGCAGGAGGATTTGTAAATAAAATGATCGTCTAAATTGTATGTTCATATGTTGGTGTATTTCTTTCCCGACACCTCAGAGCTGTGCATGGAGGCGCGCCTGTTTTCGCTCTGTTGTTAAAGCCCCAGATGAGTGTTGCACATAAAATGTGTCATTGTTGTTTGGTGCTTTATTTTTTTTTGGGTTTCTTTGAGATGGCTGTCCACAACCATATACATTTCAAAAGGCTTTTTAAATACATACACAAATCTTTCTAGCTCTTAATTTGTTTGATCTAACCCATTGCTTACATCTGGTACCTGATAAATCACCAGGCTCACCCACATCTTACTTTTTTTTGTTTTGGTTGTTGTTTTATTTCATTTTCCGAAATCTATGAGAGATCAGCAGCACAAGAGGTCAAAAGATTTGCCTTTCACTAAAACCTTCAACGGCAGTGAAATTTCAATTTCAGCTTTTTCCAGTTGTGTTGGGTCTTCACCTCATGATCATAACACTGTACATTGTTGGTCAAAGTATGTGCACATCAAACTATTCTCAGCTCATATATATATATATACACATATCTATATCTATCTATATCTATCTATATAGATAGATAGATATAGATATGTATCTATATCTATCTATATAACTATATAGATAGATATAGATATAAATATATAGTTATTACCTGTAATTGGCTTCACTGTCGTGTCTTTTAAGTGGAGCCCTAAATGCAAAAATATGCTTCATGGTTTCAGTCTTCGCTCACCTGTTACCTCTGTGGTAAGTACACATTTAAAACTTTCATTCAGGTGGGGTGAATAATAATTTCTATTCCCTTGTACACAAATTGGGATCAATTTCCAATGAAAAGAATTATTGTTTGCCAAGCATATTTAGATTGAACGACAACATGTGGCTGGGCAACGGAAGTGCACTGTACAGAAACATTACGACTGCTGCCTCTGCTGCTCTTATAGATCAACATTTCCCACGAATGATTTGACTCCCTATCTAATTCTATTACTCGGTGAGTTGAAATGCATGGGTTTAAAACTAGTTGTTTAAAGGGACAGTCCTCTCAAATTTGACTTTGCTTCTCTCAGATTTCCTTAATTTCTCAAGTGTTGTGCCTGATCGTGTCCCTGCATATTGTCAAACACAAAAACAACAGTTTTAGAAATTTGTGCGAACTTTCCCTGTAAACTTGATCTTGATCTGATGTGTTGGAAAATTTGTTTGTGGAGGATCAGTCTATTCACGCTTTTCAACCTGTTTTTGGCCTTCAGGAACTTGAGACGGATAAGGAAATGCCAGAGAGGGTGGGAGCAGCTGCAGCAGGAACGGATGACCAAGGCCCCTTCGGACAAGTCGCAGGACAGTACCAGCGAGCTGAAGATGGAGTGCATGTTTAAGCTCAACTCCTACAAGATGGTCTATGTCTGCAAGTCAGAGGACTATATGTACAGACACACGGCACTCACACGAGCCCACCAGGTAAGCACAGAGGATGCTTGACTTAGTCAGTTTCCACTGCATTCAGCACTGAAGCCCAACTCACCACACTCCAAAACACACTGTGCTTTGAAAATACACTGTACTTAAAAAGGTAACATTAAAACCAGATGCATCTTTATCGTAACAAAAGGAACACTGCTATGTTCCCTAATATGAACAAGCAAGCGGCTGGAATGAATAAGTTTATTAAATCAGGATGCACTTCATCCTGATTTAATATTCAGGATGCAACATTTGTGCAGCAAAAACAAAATCTTCGTTTCTCTGGCACCAAAAGCTGAACTGATAACGATGTTAATCAGTACTATAGGTCTTGTGTAATGTAATAGTAGCCAGTGAGTCAGTTGAATTCCCAATTCACTGCCCATCTCTGTACACAAATATTTGATTTGCCTTTCGTAAAAACACATTTTATTCGTGCAAGAAGAAACCGATAAAATGACGTGCTGTTCTGTGTTAATGTCTCTTTCAGTCCCACGAGCGAGTGAACACGCGCCTGCACAGGCGCTTTCACGCCTTGGTGGACACTTGGGCCAAGGAGCATGTGACCAGTGACATGGCTGCCTCCAGCCACAAGTGGCTGATGGGAGATGGACAAGAGGGTTTTTTGTCCTGCACCACCACTTGCAGCCCAGAGGTTCTCCACTATCTCAACATAAACAAGTACCGGGTGAAGTACAGAACACTGTAGTCTCGCTGATGTTACGATAAACAGTGACTGTCGTCATACAACCAACAAACCAACAAACTGGTTGGTGATGAGTTGTTATAATACACAGTAGCTTGGTGGTGATTTTTTCCAACCTGCTGTTACTGTTGCAGTTGCCAAAATCATTTCACAGGGTCGGCCCTTGATTCAAACGGGATGTCAACATTTTCCACTTTTGTAAAACTTGTCCGAACTGATTCAGGAAATGTGTCCGAACCGATTCAGAAAATGTGTCCTAACGTTCCGGCCTAAACTGCAAATTTTGCATCTTATGTAAAACGGTCGTTTGTAGGTTTTGCTCTGTCAGCGTATATTAAATGTAAACCTTTTTTTGCTACACGGCACAAATACAAAGTAAACATCTTCATTTTGTAGAAAGTCGCGGTTTTATCAAAATGTGGTGTTAGAAACGGGGCAAACAATAACATCTATATTACCTCGTGTAGAATGTACATATTTGGAGTGTACATATTTTGGAGCTTCAGCTGTAAACTTGTATTATACTTAACACACACAGCTGGATAGATGCATTGACTGAGTGCAATGCCAGCACCACGTGTATCTATCAGTCCATCACGTAAAGTAATTTATGACCGCCCAGATAATTCATGTAAATATCTTGTTTATAACTAGATTTTTTTCATTTATTTCCAAATGAGCTCTCCTTTATGTGTAGCGTACACTTATACGTGCATAGTATCAGTCTTTAGCTTGAGGAAGCAGAGGAGTTTATGAAGAAAATGGTCAGTTTTAACTGTTTTTTACCAAAGGATGTTAATTAGAGTCAGTTTCATCAACATTTCATTCAAAAATGTTTAACGTTTTATTCTTGTTTCAAGCTCTTTTCAGTATCACTCAAGCTTTTAATGTAAGTCACTGTAGCTAAGCAGCAAGTTCTCCTTTTGACAACATGTGTTCAGTTTTGTAAAAATACCATCGGCTTAAAGAGTACTATCAACTTTTTCCTTGTATTCAACCTTTACCAAATGTTGGAATCTGAATAGCAGGTTCGTTGGTCTTTATTGTGTTTATTTTTTATGCACAGTGTTGATGATGAACAGTGACAGATGTATAGTAGGTTTATATGTGAGTGTCAGCCGTGTGACAGTGCGTACAGTGTAGAGAGTAAGAAAACAAGCAAGCAATAAATCCTTCACTTTCACTTCATTGAAGCTATCCGTTTGTATTTCCTGCCAAAATACAAATGTGAATGTTCTATTCCCTTAAAGTGGGGATGTAGGGAGAGAAATTTCTTTTAATGGAATTTTCCTCTGCAGGCTGCAGTTTTAATCTTTAAACTGGAATTGGCCTTGAAGATATTCATCACACTAATGTGTGTGTGTGTGTGTTGCATTGGAAATGAACACAGAAGCAGCAGGCCTCCTCTCACTTTAACACTGGTTAAAGCAAATTGGTCTGATTGTTACAGTTGTTGAATATGGAGTGTGGGATGCTCAAATTGGCAACTCTCCCCACAAATTAAGGGCATAATTACATCCATCAGAAAACACTTCAGTCTCCACTGGGGCAGTTGGTCAGTAACAGCTGTAGACAATCGTAGAACACTTTATTATGTGGGTTTTTATTTTTATTACGATGCTGTGTTTTTTTAATGTAGTACCATAGGCAGTCCCTGGGAAGCCCATGTACATAAAAACATCTTTTACTTTTCTGATGGTGTATGTGAGTGTTGGTATGGTGTTTTGCATTAAACTGTCCTTTTAATAGACTCTAACTCAGTTTTACCCATTTGTTTCTTCACTGCTGCCACTGTGGTCCTGTACAGGCAATCTGCTCCCCACACCCCCTGAATATACCTGTTGGCCCGTTGGCTGGTGACCTCTCCTGGCCTCAGAGACTAAGTGGAATTGATGACGTATGGATGTAAATTGAGAAGTGTACCGAATGTGTCGTAAAACCAAATCCGTCCATTTTATTTAATCTTAATCATGAATATCAACAGTCTAATATTTAATTATGTATTTATTTGTTTATTGCTAAAACAGCTACAGAAGTCAAACTCTAGGTGACTAGATGAGTCTCAGCCAGTGTCTGCTGTGAAAACCAAGACAAAGAAAGAAAGAACAAAAGCAGCAAGATGCAGTTAAAATTGTAATTTACTGGAGCTGTCGAAACAGTTTATCTGAGGTGTTCATGTAAAATTTCTATGCCCACAGATCAGAGGTGAGCTGATCATTTGTTGGACCTCTGCTATGCCCGTGCGTAGATCCTTGTGCACACGACATCATCTGCTCCAAAGGTCTGAAACAAGATTGAGAGAAAAAAACTTTTACTTCATCACTTCCTATTTAGATAATTAAGGATGAAAACAATTACTTGATTTAACTTAATTTAAAAATAATTGGCACTTAAATCAGCCTTGTGTCACAGTGCCTTGTCTAATTGCTTGATTTGAAAGCAGGAAGTGGAATCCCCAGCTTTGTGTAGCAGAGTCCAAAGATTTATTGGTGTCCCAGGAGCGTAGCGTTATGGGCCATTGCAAAGCCACACATCATCATTATCTCCGGTGGTGAAGCAGCTCGTAGCTGTACAAAAATGAATTGGCGGCGTCTCCATCTGGCGCATGCTGTGATGCCAAGGGAGACATTAAGTTGAAGGCAACATCAGGGTTCATTTGACATTTCCCCGCAGTGTGATCAATGACACCAATTAATGTCCACAGGAGGGGGACACAGATTTGGACCCGGACACCATTCGAGCCACAGACTCCCGTTTTATCACATATATTCTAGACAATGCAGGATTGAATTTTCTTTGCGTGGACAAAGAAAGAGTAGGTTTTCTTTCTGAAGCGTTCAACTTATCTCTTTCGCTTTTTACTGTAGCCTCCACAAATGGACACTCCATTCCATCCAGCCATCCCAGTGAGCGCAGTGAGCCGCCACATGTCTCCTTCATTACAGCACACGTCCATCCGTCTCGCCCTGTGAGCCTAATTGTCTCATCTGCTGGCCGCAGCTTCTATTCCGGCTCAATTTTTTTGTTTACACTAAAGGATCCATCACATTCCTCTGAGCTGACGGGGCTGTATATTAACAAGCGGAGGGCTCAAACACGGTATTAAACCTGTACTTTGTGTAGAAAATATTAAATACTTGCAAATGTAATAATCATCCTAAACACCCTGAATGTGTTTTTTTTTGAAAGATGCTTTAGCCTGAATGATGCAGGAGTTTTAAATGACTACACTACTGACACCAGTTTTGAAAATTAGTTTGATCGTAAAACATGTTTTTATGCTTTTATTAATGTCTGTATATTGTATATAATATATAATGTACATTTGTTAAGTTTTTTCTTTACAGTCTCATCCCATCATGTTGACATTCTATTATAGGTATGTTATTCCATTTTTATACTTTGATTTGCTGGATTATTTTTGAAGATGTGTTAAAAAAGAACTTTTTCTTGGTCAAGCACATTTCTTTACCAGGCGGATTGAGACCTGAGAGGGCCCTCTAGTGGACGAACTGTTTAACAGTTTCTGCCTCTGAAGTTTCCTGTTCTGTACTTCAGCTTCTTGTTGCTTTTTGTAAACTAATAATCCATCGTAGTCACCGATATCTCTGTTTGTCTCGTCTTTGTACTGCAGACAGGAGGCTGTTACTGTGCAGATTATCTCCAGATGAGCAACTGTCAAAGCTGATGGGTCAAAGGTCAAGGTCAACAAACATATGGTCTGGGAAAAAAAACACATTTTCAAATAACAGGAGTAAAAGGTAATATTTACTTTATCTAAATTACTAATATAATCTAATAATCTCGCCACTTTGCAGCCTGTGAGATTAGACATCTACTGTATATTCTGTGTACTGTATCCGTGTACTGCGTACATCTTAAAGTTAGCATTGTCTGATGGTGTTGATACATTTCATCGCTCTTCTGATGCTTGTTATTTTGTCAGATTTAAGCCTCAGACAGACAGGTTGGTCTCTGCTGTCTGTCTTTATGTTTATTATTCAGTTGAGTATTATGGGAAAGCTGACACCTCCTGATCTCTGGCTCCAAATCACGAATGTTATTTTGTCCTGAAAATCAAAATAATACATGAATCTGGTCTCAATATGAAAATGTGATGGAGCTCTCGCTAGTATCACATTCAAGCGCGTGTTTTCTTGGAAAATGTGTCAGTCCCACATGCCGCTCGGTTTACAGCCCATCGCCCCAGCACAGACAGACACGCACACCCTTATCTTGAATAAAAACAGATTTGATTTGATGTCGAAGCTTTGTTCTCTGTTTGAGCAGCGGCATGCAGTCCAAATTACAGCTCAGGCTACAGCGCACAAATGTTTCCCTGATTGCCTCTGCAGAGGTTCGTCACAGGCAGTAAACTGGACGCTGCTTTGTTGTCCATCTGGCCAATAAATCGGAGCAGGCTAAATCCCAGATGTTTACAGGAGGAAACTGCTTTGTCTGAGTGATGTTGATTTGCCAGGACCTCGGGGCAGAAGTGTCTCTGATGGATGCAAGATCGTGGAATGCGGCGTCTAACAGCAAACGTATGTCAGTGAGAAGTAATGAATTGGCTCTTTTGAAATGGAGATGGAGGTTTCCCCCATGGAAGCCCCTCAGAGGCAGACCTCCAGCGTTATTCCCACTTTCCGGGCCTCTTCTAATATGAAGGGGCATGTTTATCCACATCCACGTACGCATGGCAGAAGAGATGAAGAGAAATGTTGATGGGCGTTCACGACATTTCAGAGGAACTACAAAATGGTTTTTGGAAAAATATTGACCACATCATTTCCATTTCCACATCTGGTGTCACCACCCAGTTATGGCCTCTCTTGACCGTCAGTCTGGTTTCAGTCTTCTCCACTTTTCGCTTTCTTGTCCAGAGTTGGATGAGAAGACGAGAGGAACGATACCATGTTGGATTTGTACAGTAAATACAAACATATACACGATATACTTTTTCCTCTTTAAACCCGAGTGTGAAAACCAGATCTAAAACATCTTCTACATGTTGTTTAGTTAGACGGCTTCATTCTATAGGACTGTAGACAACCTGATGTTTCTATAGATCAGAAATATCTCCCACTTTGAGTCCTGCCAAACTGCATTTCCCAAACTGTCCAGCTATTCCTTTCAGGAGTGGCTCTGGCAGAGCATCAGTGTTTTGGACTCATGATGAGAGCCGCCTCTTCAGCCAAGCCCTTAATTGTTTTCTCATTGGCAGAAAGTGGAAGCAGAACGCAGCCCATGTGTTTAAAGACAGCGACCTCCAAATCGGACACGTTATCCCACTTTGCAACGCGTCCAAACATCTGCTGGCTGAGATGAACACAGGAGGATCTGTGAAGGCATCTTTCTGCAGGCTGGTGGGATGAGAGCAGCTGGGAGTCGCAAGAAAACACGGAGACATGGAAACTTTTTTTTTTTAAAGTCTTGTACAAAATGTCATCATCTGTGATTTGACGAATACATGTGCAGGTTCGTGTACCTGCACCTGTACCTGCACCTGTACCTGTACCTGCACCTGCACCTGTACCTGTACCTGTATCGATCTCCTCTCTGTCGCCTCCGGTTACTCACCAGGATGAGTTCATCCCCTCGGAGCTCACGACTCCAGAAGGTCTTCGGTCCGTTGCCGCTCAGCAGAGTCTGTTTGCAGTAAATCTTGTTTTCTGTTTCCCAGGTGGCCAAACTCTGTGGGAAAACAGCACTTTAATGGGCATCGCTCGGTTTAGAGTTTCTCCTGCTTACCTGACGGAGGAGTCAGTGAGGGTCTCCGTCTGAGTCTCCACCACCATCATCATGCAGCCTTCTTAGTTTCTGCACAGGTTGAGGTGTGTGAGATATTTCATCCGTTTGAACTCATTTCTGTCCCTCACAGGGATGTGTTCAGGCGCAGTCCGTGAGTGTTTCAAAATAAAAGCACAGATCCCTGGGCGTTCATTAGATTACCTTACACTTTCTGCCGTCCACTGTCTCCTCATTAAACTCCTCGCCGATGACGAAGGTGATCTCCGTGGTGCGGACTGTGGTGGAGGTCTTGATGTAGAAGTGCTCACCGTTCTGCCGTATCTCCACGTGGGGTCTGGATGCAGCAGCCACGGCGATGGTCCTCAGCATGGCGTTCACACCTGAGCACCAGAGCACAGTCAGACCGACGGGTCTACACTAAATCAAACCACTGTACGTCTGGTCTCCACAGATGAAACTGGACAGGGTCACATTACAGGAGAACAAATGGCTTTTCTAGTCACCAGGGAACAATTGGAATCCTAATAGAGCTGTTGATGTTCGTTTTAAACAGAGGCGAGTCAGGCTGTGATCAGCAGATGTTGTATGGAGGTGAGGAGAGGGAGCAAAGCTGGGGCTGTTGGCTTTGTTTAGTTTCACCGATACATCATGAGACGGAGTCCGTCCGACAAACGAGCGGAAAAACAATGAACCCTCGGTCACAGTGTGAGGAACAACCTCTTCAGACTGTACCTCATCCCTCGTACTCAAAGGAAACCACTCTGCATGATGTCAGGGTTTTTTTTTAACTTTTAACTAAATATTCCCTGATCAATAGAAACTTGAGGTTTTTCCACAGATATATTTCTTTTCTTGACCTTTGACCATTCAGCTCCCGAAGTCTGTAAACATTATTTACATTATTTACATTATTTACATTATTCTGAAAGTCTTTTAAAATGAACAGTAGTTGCACTCTGATTTCCTGTTTTCCAGGTGTGTTTATCTACAGTCCAGATACCAGACAGTCACCAGCTCGTTCAATAAGACATTCAGGTAATTTGAAAAAAAAAAAACCCTCTCTCTTTCACTCTCACGTGCACACACACACACACACACACAGACACACACACACACACACACAGTCACATGGTGAGGAGATGATAAGGGAAGGGGTAGATGGTCCTCACCCAGAGCTTTGAGCAACTCGTCGAAATTCTCGCTGCTCTTCATTTTCCAGGTGCCTGAGAAATCGGGCATTTTTCTGGTGGGCTTTGGTTTGTGTCGTCCGTCGTCTCCTCCGCTGCCTTCATTCAGACTCGTCCTCTCCCTCCGTCTGTCTCGGCGCCCCCCCCACCCCCACCCCTACCCCCCTCTCCTCCTCCTCCTCCTCCTCCTCCCTGTGGGAATGATCCCACACAGCAAACCAAACCCACTGATTCCTCTCATACACACATCCTCACTGGTTTCTTCTCATTAATGACAACGTTGCGGTTGGTGGAGCTTAATGGTGCGTTTATCATAAATGCCTCATTAGGTTTTTGTATTAAAGAGTAGGAGATGCTTTTCCCTCACTCACACACCCAGTCAGTCCAACAGCTTCAGTCTTATTGGCTCAGACCTGGAGAAAACTGTCTCTGAGATTGATGCTTCCAGCTCAGTGCAGTGAAAACGAATGGAACTCTGTGGTGCTCAGGATCCAAAACTGTTACTTCTGTTTCCAGAAAATCAAAAATCCACAGACCTCTTTTTCATAGAAATCATTGGGGTTTTTTATTTATTTATTTGTGTGGCAGAAATAAAAACGCAAAGGCGACGTTAATGATGACACTGACGACATGAATGAATGGATGAATGGATGAATGAATGAATGAATGATAATATGTAAATAATCTGCAATGTGCTTCTTCTTTTTCTTTTTCGGACTTTCTGAAACGTTGCCACATTTTTATGAGGAAATAATGAATAATGTTCTCATGATGAAATGCACATTTCAGTATAGAAGATACACACACACACACACACACACACATCGCTACCACCGTTACATTCCCTGAGAAATGGGAGGCCCTTCCTCTAACCCTCATCAGTCTTTTTGACAAAGTGTCTTCCAGACGCCGCCTGATAATTAATGTACCGAGCAGAGCAGGGAGCAGTCTGTCATCCCACCAGGAGGTGTCCTCACCGGGCCCCCGTGTTTGCTCCACCCATCAGTCAGTTTGTACGTCGGTCTCCGGCTGGTTTTATTTCCCGAGCAGGCAAAGTGAAAGTTTCAGGATGTTTGACAAGTGTGAAGTTAAAATAGTGTGCGGCTGGATTGTTGTCTGCTGCCATCAGTCTGCCTGTCGCAGAGGAGTCGGACAACTGAGAAGATTTACGTAAGATAGATGGCGAACACAGCTTTGTTGCTCCCAGAGACGGAAAATTAGACAAAACCATCAGGAAACACAGGGGATTCAAACCAAGCTGACCTGACTCATCCCATTACCTAACTACCATAATGCCATTTGACCTCTGGTGTCAAAGTGTCACATTCAGTGAGATGTATGGGCGCCACTCGGTGGCGAGAACATGAAACACATTAACTTCTCAGAATCACATTTTCTCCTCCAGGACATTTTCAACTGCACAGTGAAACACTGGAGGACGACAGGTAGTTAATGTGTGACAATGTCACACAAACAAAGCTACTTCATATGGATCCTCGTTAACACGCTTCATTATTAAGTGCTTAGTTTATAAACGATTCTGCAGACACACAGAGGAATATTGGACATGCTCATATATTCTATATTTAATATTGATATTAAATAATTATTATTGGCTTCCAAAATGTATCTTTCTTATTTAATAAACAATTACCAAGTTTTTCTTATGTAAAAATAATAAGGGATTTGTCTCGACAGGATGTCTGCTCATAACATTGTCTGAATTTTTAAAAACTATCAAACTAAATTTGATGAATAGAATATTTAAAAACACAGCAGAGCTCATTTTGGGTTCAAGAGCAGCCATGATGTTTTATTGACCAAACAAATGAATCATGACACTGAGACATGGCATGATGTTAAAAAACACATGGAATTCATTATATTTCCCATCCAGCTTTAAAAAGGGGGGCAAAATGCTTTAAAAGATATTCTTGTGGTACAAAGAAAAATGTTTGGGAAAAATGTTCTGTGTTCACAAAAAATAAAAGCAAACTAAACATAAATGAAAGAAACACGGTTAAAATACTTTCCTCTTTGACACGTTAGTGACACGAGTTACAGCTAACATACAATCACATGTTGCTTTGCACATCAGGACACATTGACATTATTGCACTCAGTTACAGCACAGCTGGACAGATAAAGCCGCAGCGTAAAAACGGGAGTGGAGACATAGAAGGTGGTTTGGTGAGTGTCAGGACAACACGGAAAATGTGTTTCCTACTCGTCCTGATTTTGACGTTTCTCTGGACCACAATCTGAGCATAGGTTTTCAATGTGGGCCCATCGCGGCTTCGTTTTGGTTGGACAGGGCAAACAATCAGCTCCACCTTTCTCCATTGCATATACAAATATGGAAAACTAATCTTGAAAGGTTACATCAGTCTGTCTGCATCATCCAGTGTAAAAACAATACTGCAGTCCCATCACGTATTTTAGCAGCAACACAAGCAAACCTCCGTTTGAGTTTTAACAGACAGGCATTGAGTCTGAAACCAATCAATCTGTATGATTATAGACTTAGAGACTAAACAATGAAGACACGACAGATCCCTAAAAGTGAAGCCAGACCATCTTGATCGCCGCCCAGTGGTCACACTCTGGCTTTAACAATATTGACAATGATTTTTGTCCAATTGCAGGAAACTAATACTTGTCATCCATCTCTATAGTCAGTCTATAGTATGAATGATCACATACAGATTTAAAGTGACCCGATAGCGTTTTGTTTCCCAACCCGACTAGACTCACAGGAAGTCTAGTTTGGGCCTAAAATGACACATGGTCCACAAACCCTCTGTCTGCGTCTTTACCAGTGTCTCGAATCCACAAGCTCCGGTCGCAAACTCATTTTTTTTAGCGTCTCGTAGCCGACAACCATGACGATGGCGGTGGGTGTGGATGAAATGATGCGTGCCGACAGTCCTTTGGTCAATCCCCAGAATCGTTCCTCTTTGATCAGCTGTCTGAATGTCTCGATGACTGAGGTTCTCCCTTCGACCTGAACAAAACACACATACAGTACCTGTAACTAATCTGACGCACAATCCAGCATCAGAGTCTCAGGTTACCCATCCCTTACTTTGTCGAATCATGAAAGCGTGTTCCTTACACTGGAAGATGGATGTGGTAACTTCAGATTAGTGACTAATCTTTCAGATAAGTGAGATTCATATTAATGAGGCATTGAGCGTTTATTATTTTTAGTAACCGACTCCTCTTTAACACATAACCTTATCTCTGATCTGCTTTCTTACACAGGACCTGTCACTGTAGCGTAACGTCTGCTTTCGTGGCCTGGATTGGGAATAAAAGTCAAGAAATGTTGACTGCAGAAGAGAGATAATATGGTAATTTGAAGCACCCACACAAACAGAGCTGACTAATCATTAACATTTACTGTATCAGCTTTTGAAAAACGACTGACTAAACGGAATGGACTGTCTGCTTGCGGCACTTTTCTGACTGCGCCTTCCTGCTTTGATTAAACTAAAACTAAAGTCATCACTAAGATGCTGGCAAACATTTGAAAAACATTAAGTGAGATTATTTTGTTTGTGCTGTGAATCGGTCATTCGACACAGCAGCCCCAGGGGACCAGATGATACCAGCTGCACCGTTACAGATGCAGATTAATGATAGTTACCTGTATTCTGGCTCGAACCACATCCATAGGGTTGGTGACTGTTGAGGCAGTAGCTGCAGCTAGAGGTCCAGCCATGGCTTGTAGAATCAGATGAGGGCAGTCACTGGGAGCTAGTTGGGAGAGTTGCTCTGTGGAGAAAAACAAACACGGATACTTTACTATCCACACGGAAATGGCAGATACAATTCACTCTTACTACTTACTTACAAAAGCATATGATTCTGTTACATACCAGCATAGAAATGATAGAAAGGCCACCATACAGCACTGTTTGGGATATAAGTGAGTAACGAAGCTACGTATCCTCTGTAGAAACCCCTGAAACCATCGGCAGCAAATATCTGAGCCATAATGTTCCTGGTTTGGCCAAACACTATTTTGGGCTTTCCGGTCTCCGTGTTGGAACTGAGTCGAAAGCGGCTGAGATGCTCCCGTTGGCCCTGCATCATCAGCTGTTGGGAGACAATGTCTATGGGAACAGTGATGCTCTGAGCAACCAAGGAGGCCGAGCCACCCGCCACCAGCGACTTGACTGTATTGTCCTTAGTATATTGGGAGACATACTTCCTCACCAGCTCGTAGGTTGTTATGTAAGCCTGGCCTGAGATGAGTGTGAAGGTGTTGGCCATGAAGCCACGGTACAGGCCTCGAATGCCCTCTGCCCGCAGGATCTTGAAGAAGGCGTCAAAAGTGCCGCTATAGAGCGATTTGCCCCTCTGCACCTGCAGCCGAGTGCGGATGAGTGTTGCTGGGTAGACAGTGGCACGTATGGTCATCGTAATGAACAGCCCCAAAGAGTAGAACTTCCTTTTGTCAAGATCCTCCCACTCGATGATCTGGATGTTCCTTTTCTCCTGCATCCTGCCAGCTGTAGGTGCCTCCCCCTCATCAGACTGACTTCCTGGACAACAACATTAAAAAAAAAAAAAACATTTGTCAGCAGTGAGCACACTAGTTTTCATTCATCGCTGAATGCATCACTGAATGCTGAGTCAACGTTCACATTAGGGTTTTTGTTGTGGGGATTCCTTTTACTGCTCCTGTGAGGACCAGTCACTTATTACAGTGCATTTAACATCCCACACACACACACAGAAAAGGGAGATCAGCCCAGAGCGTGTGGTGCCACTGATGACATCACACACATAGATACACACATACACACCCACAAAAGGGAGCGCTTATGTGTGGGAGAGTGTGTGTGTGGTGTAATCAGCTTCAGTTCAGGAGAGATTTGATGTTTGTACGTTTAGTTCTTGTGCTCTTGAGCAAGAGCTTAATGTCCCAGATACCATCTGAGACACCATCTACCATCAAACTAGTCAGAGTAGGTTGAGTTTTTGGTCAACAAACACTTATTGACTTACGAAAGAAGCAGAGAGAGCAAGAGCGAGTGTAACTTGCTAAACTGGAATTCTTACTAGCTTCATTGTGGAAAAAAACCTCTATTGCTGACAGCCAAAATATTGCTAGGTGGTGTATATAGAAATGCATAAAATAAATTAAGGAAGTGTTATTTGAAAAAGATGAGATACCACATGCAGTATACTGTAATAATCACGGAACAAATCCAGTGTTGTTACTGTGTTTTTGTTGTACAACTCCTTTAACCATGGCCTAATGAATCAAAATTACAGTTACCACAATGCATGACAAGTGTTTACAGATAACAGATTTACTAGTTATCTATGAGTGAGTCGCTTTAGCTTGTACTTGACCCCAGTGACAACATAGGTCAAAGGACACAGTGTACCTCAGCCGGTGTCAGGCCAGCTGATTAGCTACTGATGTACCACTGTTAGAGCCAGTAACCCATATTAAAACGTGAAAATGCAAACTAGTACAATATAATACCCCGGTGCTGATCGTGCTGGTATCTTGTGTTGAGAACTAGCTCCGAGTACGCAGTGTTAGCATTGGTTGGTTTAAATACGTACCTCTTCGGACAGATGTTTACTTCAGACTGTCATGTCCTTATGGTAATTCGATCTTGAAACTTCATGTCACGAGGCAAATGAAACTGTGGAATCAAGCTAATGTCGTTTTACTTTTGTTTTGTGTGCTAGCTACTTCCTGGCTACGGAGCTAACTGTCAGATGTCTTCCTGTTACCATTCAAACGCAATGCCACTACAACAACCAATGAATGACATGCTGCGTTCAAACGTATCGTTCAAAACGATATTAGGCGTAAACGCAACGTGTAAAAACGTATGGCAGTCGACTTTGACACATATGATATCCTCCACAGAAATGAGAAACTCAGGGGCTGGTATTTATATTACAGAAATGTTAGTAACATTTCTTTAATTTAGCAAATTTTAAAGAAGCTACCACTTGTCAGAAAAAATACTGCTTTGTTTTAGCATTCTGTTTCCCACAGAAACAAAATTATAAATTAAATGCTTCCCACTGCGTTTTATTGCTTCCGTTTGATTAATTGAAAATTAGGCTTTTATTTACAACTGGTCAGTGAACTGACAGAATATTGGTCCTCCGGCGGAGGGGTGGCGCTGCCGAGCTGCTGCTTCGCAGTCAAAGCATCCGGTTTGTGTGAGGAAACAAACTGAAAGTGCTGTATCGCTTCTCTCGCAGCTCAAACAGGAGAATTTACACCGTTTCACTGAAGGTAATGACTCGATTTTTAACTTTCTGCTACAATATTTTATTTATTTTTAAATGAATTCAAGCGTATTAATATGTAGCATTCCAGTTAAAGGATCTATTGCTAAAAAAAACTAGCTAGGTAGCATGCTATCCAGTACGCCTGCCGAGATATTGCAGATTCATTCTGATTAGCATCAGTTGGCTAGCTTTCCTCCTGACAGCAGCCAACTGTGTCCAAAACTTCTTATCTTTGTCTTAGTCGCGAACTATTCTCGATTATACTTAGACAGTTCGTTTATTTTGTTGTTTATAGAGTCTGAACTTAGTTGACTCACTTTGTGGTTGTTTAACTGTCAATGTGAGTTCATCTACTTAGTTGCTTTCTTCCTGTGGCTTCTGCTGGTTTATAACAACCACTTCCTATATTTTGCAGGACAATTCCATTGACGTGAATAATGGTAAGTAGCAATATCAATTTGCATCACAAAATAATTTAAGATTTATTCTTTCGTGTCTTGTTTTCATCTCTTATTTGTTGTGTCTCTGTTTTTTAGTCTCGCAGATATGATTCTCGGACAACCATATTTTCTCCTGAAGGCAAGTGTTTGTTTTGTCTTTCACACAATGATATGTATTATTAAGTGCACTGATCATTATATTATTATCTTGTGTAAATTCTCCATAAATGAGAAATGTTTTTTTAAACTGCATTGTGGGTTTGCAGGGATCACCTGGCTCAAAGTAAAACTGTAATCTGATTATATTTGAAGTATAATGTGAATAAAGCTATTCTTTTCTAAAGTTAGAAAATTACATTCAGACTGTGGTAAAACTTTTAATGGTTTTAGCACTAAACTCTACGTTCCAACTTTCAGCCACATCTCACAGCCTTCATCAGTGAACAGATTTATCAAATTATTTTATGTGAATGGAACATATCTATATGTATGTATGTATGTATTAAAGTTTTTTTTTTAAAGCAAATGGTTGGTTGAAACTTTATGATTGAAATGTCTAGGGCGCCTGTATCAGGTGGAATACGCCATGGAAGCAATCGGCCATGCTGGAACATGTCTGGGGATTCTAGCAAATGATGGTGTGCTGTTAGCAGCAGAGAGACGCAACATCCACAAGCTGCTTGATGAGGTTTTCTTCTCCGAGAAAATTTACAAGCTCAACGAGTGAGTGAACGTAGTTACACAGAGAGACGCTTCTGCTCCTACTGAACAACTTGCTTAATCTCACATCATACTGTTTGTGTCTTGTGTCTTGCAGAGACATGGCGTGCAGTGTTGCTGGGATTACATCAGATGCCAATGTGCTGACTAATGAGCTGAGGCTAATTGCACAGAGGTAAGGTCAGAGGGGTGTGAATGATTTTAGGGTCATCACGTATAAAACTCAGTGGATATTAACTAATCACTAGCCATTCAGGATATTCATCACAAACTGCTGACCAGTTTACACCTCTTTCCAGATATTTATTGCAGTACCAGGAGCCTATACCCTGTGAACAGCTGGTGACAGCTTTGTGTGACATCAAACAAGCCTACACACAGTTTGGAGGTAAAAGATGCACAGTAGCTGCTTTGTTTAGTTAACGGCTCAAAGTTAATTGCCGTTATCCTTTAATATCACAGGAGGAGTGTTTTTTTGTTTTATTTATCTGCATATGGATTTTGGCTAAAACAGATGTGTTTGTTTTAAAAGGGAAGAGGCCGTTTGGTGTTTCTTTGCTGTACATGGGTTGGGACAAACACTACGGTTTCCAGCTGTATCAGAGTGACCCCAGTGGCAACTATGGTGGATGGAAGGCAACGTGCATTGGCAACAACAGTGCGGTAAGTCTGAAACGTTTTGCATAGCGAGAACAAGTGAAGTGATCTCATCAGCTATGCCAGAGAGTGTCATGTTGTAGCTCTAGAGTCATTCAGAGTATGAAGTACACGTTTATATACTCTATTCCTGACCGTATCTTGCTGAATTCCTCATGTTATGTGAATGACAAATTCTGGAAAATGTCTGGACCCAGTGAACCAGACATTTTCAGAGCTTGTGTCCGAAAACAGCTTTATTGTTATAGGACAGTTGTACAGTTTTTGACTCGGGGGTATTGGATGTTTAGATGATGCAAGAAATAGGCTACATTTCATTGGCTTGTTACTTGTAACCTGTGCAATGACAGTAAAGTTTTAATCTAATTCTAAATCTAATCAGTTCTATCTTATTTAAAATGTTGAGTTCAGCTCCAGTGTTTCTCTGCATCCTTAGTGTTTGATGTGTTGACCTCTTTGCCTCAGGCTGCAGTGTCCATGTTGAAGCAGGACTACAAAGAGGGAGAGATGTCTCTGTCCTCTGCTCTGGCTCTGGCCGTTAAAGTCCTCAACAAAACAATGGACGTCAGCAAACTCTCAGCAGAGAAAGGTAAGAGTTGAAGACACAGCCCTTTTGGAGTTAAGACTGTGAAAGTCTCTTACACACACTGTGTTAATGCATTATGAGTGTTTACAGAAGTCATAACCAGGATCTAAACTAACTTCATAGTGGTTGTAAACTCTTCATTTCGATCTCGCAATTGAGATCAGGTTAACACGGTGGATAAATCAGAAATATACTAATTAAACCAAAATGTGCATCTGAAGTACGGACTTTATAAAAAATAATAATAATCGCACTACAATGACACAACGGTATATCACATTTGCTGTCTCAGTGGAGATTGCCACCCTGACACGGGAAGACGGGAAAACAAAAATCAAGGTTCTTAAACAGAAAGAAGTAGAGGAGCTCATCAAGCGGCACGAGGCTGAGGAGGCCAAAGCTGAGAAGGACAAAAAGGAGAAGGAGCAAAAGGAGAAGGACAAATGAGAACAATATTTCGCTCCCCTCATGTCACCAAATCCCCTGTATTTTTTTTTCTTTTACATTAAAAGTTTGGAAACTGATGGACCTGTTGTTTGTGTCCTTGTCACAAAATCATCGTGACAGTTTTCTTTTTACACTTTTTAAATTGTTGTTGAACTGTGTGTGTGTGTGTGTGTGTGTGTGTGTGTGTGTGTGTATTTGCACTTAAAAATAGTAAAAAAAAAGAATTATTTATTATAATAACTTAGCTCGGGGGGACGCTACTGTGTCCAACATGCACAATAACCGCTACTGCCCCCTGCAGTAGTGGAGCAACCCACAATAATACAGTGAGACAGCAGATCTCCAGCTGTCTTTAGCTGATGTTTACTCTTTGTTCAGCAGGGTTTCGCTGCATTTTCAGCACAGCTTTCAGCATTCACATGCATTTCCTTAAGGAAATGCATCTTATCTAGTTGAATTTAAAAGACCATGATCAGCTAATGACAAATCTATATCCTGATAAAGCTCACGTTCTTTTTTTTCTTTTTTTTATTGAGCGATTGAAATACAGACTCTCAAAGAGGATAACAATAATACAAGTGAAAATTGAGTAAAGAACATAGCATTTGGGGATTTATAAACCAAAAATAAAACAAAAAAGATACATTTTATCAGGCATTTAAATTTAACATAAAACGGAGCAGCGAAATAATAAAATAAAATAAGTTACAATTTAGAACAGCAGAAGACGGGCAATATCCAGGCTTAATTTCTTGGCATATTTGCTCTTTTGACTTTTTTAAGCGATGAAAATAATAACTTAAAATCATTAATAAAATCAGGGAAGGAAGGCTTAGAGTTTCTCCATTTAGCACAATGGATATGATATTTACCCAACAGTATCATGATGTTAATAATGTCAGACACAGACAAGGCTAGATGATCCATATAAAAAATAATATAATGTAGTTCAAATGGCGGCACATCATTAATTTTTAGATAAATCCAATCTTTTATGTCACACCAAAAACATTGTGGAATAGGGCATAAAAAAAACCAGATGTTCCAGGGTTTCATTTTCATCAGTACAAAAGGAACACTGATCCACTTCAAAACCAAATCTCTTTTTGAGAAGTTCAGCCACAGGATAAATTTTGTTTATGTCTTTAAAATGTGTTTCTTTAACTTTAGGTGAAATAGGCCATTTTATAAATTTCAAGTATGCTTTGTCTAATGTACTCAAATTAACGGAACTAGAACGGGAAAACAAAAATCAAGGTTCTTAAACAGAAAGAAGTAGAGGAGCTGATCAAGCGGCACGAGGCTGAGGAGGCCAAAGCTGAGAAGGACAAAAAGGAGAAGGACCAAAAGGAGAAGGACAAATGAGAACAATATTTCTCTCCCCTCATGTCACCAAATCCCCTGTATTTTTTTTTCTTTTACATTAAAAGTTTGGAAACTGATGGACCTGTTGTCTGTGTCCTTGTCACAAAATCATTGTGACAGTTTTCTTTTTACACTTTTTAAATTGTTGTTGAACTCTGTGTGTGTGTGTGTGTGTGTGTGTGTGTGTGTGTGTGTGCGCGTGCGTGCGTGCGTGCGTGCGTGCGTGTGTGTGTGCACTTAAAAATAGTAAAAAAAAGAATTATTATAATAACTTAGCTCGCGCTAGCATTGGCATGCTACCAGGTAACTGGTATGGGGATGCTACTGTGTTCAACATGCACAATAACCGCTACTGCCCCCTGCAGTAGTGGAGCAACCCACAGTAATACAGTGAGACAGCAGATCTTCAGCTGTCTTTAGCTGATGTTTACTCTGTTCAGCAGGGTTTCGCTGCATTTTCAGCACAGCTTTCAGCATTCACATATTCAACTAGATAAGGTGCATTTCCTTAAGGAAATGCACCTTATCTAGTTGAATTTAAAAGACCATGATCAGCTAATGACAAATCTATATCCTGATAAAGCGATGAAAATAATAACTTAAAATCATTAATAAAACCAGGGAAGGAAGGCTTAGAGTTTCTCCATTTAGCACAATGGATATGATATTTACCCAACTGTATGATGATGTTAATAATGTCTGACACAGACAAGGCTAGATGATCCATATAAAAAATAATATAGTTCAAATGGCGGCACATCATTAATTTTTAGATAAATCCAATTTTTTATGTTACACCAAAAACAGTGTATGATAGGGCATAAAAAAAACAGATGTTCCAGGGTTTCATTTTCATCAGTACAAAAGGAACACTGATCCACCTCAAAACCAAATCTCTTTTTGAGAAGTTCAGCCACAGGATAAATTTTGTTTATGTCTTTAAAATGTGTTTCTTTAACTTTAGGTGAAATAGGCCATTTTATAAATTTCAAGTATTCTTTGTCTAATGTACTCAAACTAACGGAACTAGAACCCTGCCAAATAAACCTGTCATAATTATGAAACATTTTGGCTTTCAAAAAACTACTGATAAATTTATTATTACAAACTTTTATCAGTCAAATGACATTGTCCTGTCAACAGACTTGGTAGTACTGAGGAGGAATTATTGTGCATCATAAAATTTTTAATCAAGTGAATCAGAGGCAGCGGAATCAGTTCACATAGTTTGTTATATTCTCTTTGAGAACAGATAAAGCTCACATTCATTCACAGCACTATGACTTCTCCCTCTACCTAACTCGCCATAGTGTCAGGTACCCTCCTGTCCACATGATGGCGACAGAGATCATTGATAAAGTTTGACGTTGCTACTCTGTTTGAAACTATTTTCTACAACAATATAAATGATAATGCATTTCATATCCAAGCTGTGAACTGCTACAACCGTCATGGTTTAAAATGGTTTAAAGTTCATACAACTGGATAGTGTAAACTAAACTACAGAACCACCGTCAAAAGAAAGATCAAACAACTTGGCCGTAAATTTACCACTTATTTTAAATCTCATAACGATAAAGTCTTTTCTAGTGGCACATACAGCATTTATACTTGAACATAAATATATGTATAATATTAAACAGGCTATGATGGAGATGTAGCTTTGTGTATTTAAAGAGCCTGCAGTGTTGGAGACAGTAATTGGTCATTTGTTGAGTTGTGTGCAGGTGGTGAATGGGATAGCAACAGAGTGTGTGGTTAATCACTAATGGCCACTCAGTGACACACGATGTAGGTGGTCATGTCTGTATTGAAACCAGCTGTGTAGTTGAAGTACTGTGATGACACAGCCGCTGCGTTGTCTCTGTAGCCTCTGTAGTAAGTAATGTATTTAAATCCCATTTGATTTAGATTTTGTATTCATCTGACGGCTAAACACTCTGACTTTTTACTGAGTTTGTATTAGGCAGCTCTAATTATCCCATTTGAGCCATATCTACCATAACACGAACTCTTGGCTCACTTCCTGTTCTGAAAACCGATTTTCATTCGGCTCCAGTCCGGCTCCGATTTGGTTCGGATCTTACAGGGTAAGATCAGCACTCTAATTCATGGAAAGGGCAGACGCAGTGAGGTCATGGTGTTCACATGATCTCTCGCTGTGCCGGGAGTGGGAGGATCTTGGCATCTGCTCGCAGGCCTCCCCTCCTGAGGCCCAGCATAAAGCAGCGAGCATGAGATGCCCACTTCACTGTCATCCCGTCTTTATGGCGTCTTAAACGTGAAGAAACCGACTCTATGATTGTTTATGTCTTTACGTTCAGTGTTGACATCTTCATAGCGCCACACTTATTCTTGAACGCGGCGTTTCCTTTTGCCAGTTGCGTACATCAGGCTCTGTCAGGACAGTGCGTGTATGTGGGTGACTGTGTGGAGGCCCGGCGCTGTCCGCTGTGATCAGGCAGACAGGGAGAGCGGGGCGATCCGCTGCAGTGTAAACACAGTCCCAGAAAAGCACTGGAATGTCTCTGCAGTGGGAGCTGGAGTGCGAGGTCAACCGGAGGCCAAGGCAGGTGGTATACATCAGAATCAAGGCTGACATCTCAGCATTAACTTATCCAAACAAGAGGCAGGCAGGATGTTATCCTGCTCGTGTTGGAGGGGAGGAAGAAGAGAGAGAAAAGGGGGAGGATGGGAGGACAAAGGAGACAGAAACTGGAGGTGGGAGTGTTTCTGAAATGTGGTCGTCTTTTTTCATCTGTCCCCCCAGAGGCGAAAACACCAGCTATCACACGGGGCTAAACATGACATAAGACTCGCCGGCGTTTTAAAATGTTTGATTCTCGTTGCTCATCCTGAGAGTTGAAGCCCCGAGTGGCCAGCAGCGGGGTCACAGCAGACTCACGCCCTCGCTGTGCGTTAGACGCCATCTTTTTCCATGTGTTTATTTACTATTTCCTGCTCACTTGAACCAGTGTGAAACATGTTGTGTCCATGCGTTCACGCTCGCTCTTCCTGCCTACGTCACCTCGTTTTTTTTTTTACGTAAACAGATCAAGTACAAGTCAACATGGTGTCTGGGTTTTGGATTAATACTGACGTGTGTGTGTGTGTGTGTGTGTGTGTGTGTGTGTGTGTGTGTTTTACAGAGGAAGAAGCTCTTTAGTGCCTTCACTCTATCCAATTTATGCATGTAACACATTTTGTATGTAAAATCACAATTTGCAAGGTTTAATACAGTAGATTAGGTTTTAATGCGATATTGCGCAGTCCATTTAAAAAGTTTCGAAAACTTCTCATGCTTCATTAGTTGAAGTAGAAGCAGGTGAACAGTAGCCTCACGTTATAACAAAGCGATTGTGTTGTAGCAGATGAATCCAGTGTGCGTTTCTGCCACGGGGAGAAATCCCGTTAAGTAACAATCCTGCTGTTCTGAGCTGAAGACGCAGCCATAATAACAGACCTGGGATTGTTGATATTATTAAAAGTTACTCAAGTTGTGCCAAGTGTAATTTTCATTGATGAACGCTCACTCTTACTGACTGTACCACTGACCATCAAAGTCCCGTGTGAAAAGCCAAGGCCGCTCAGCGGTGTGTGAAATCCTGACCTCACCGGGAAGAAGGAATTAAATCATCTTATCATCCATGAGAGTAATTTTGTGAGCAGCCTGTGAATATCCTGATATTACAGACTCTCTTCTTACCACCATAAATGGAGCCACGGTGGCTGTAAACAATAATTACAAGCCTTGCTGCTGATATGACCTATTATGGAGTGGTGTATGAGGCTACTGGTGCTGCTGGCATGGAGGAGCAGCTTAGTGGTACAGTTTATTGGCACTGTGATAATTGTTGATTTTTAAAAAATGTACAACAACAACACATAATCAGGCAGCGGGAATCAAATGCAAAGCGGTTAAACCACCACCCAGAAGTCATTGCTTTCGTGTTGTTCAGTCACCATGAAAACAAATGTAGCTCACAGGCTAAAGTGCATTGGCCCACGACGCGCTAAACCAGTCGTGTCAGTCGTCAGCACTCTCAGCTCCTCGATCGCCATTAAATCTTCTCCGTTTCTGCAGGAAACATGGGGACTGCATGTTCCTCCACCTAATCAGTTCAACACAATGCAACGTGGAGAACAACAAGACAAACGTGCCCCGTGCCACAGAAATATGTTGCACGTAACATAATCTGCAATATATTTCGTTCGTTCATTGTTCATATTTCCCAGTAAAGCTGATATTGTTTTCTTTATGCAGTTTGATATGTTTGCATGTTTCTCATGAGAGTTTTCCCCATGTCTTGTTTTGTGACCTTCACTGAGGGCAACTGAGGAAATGATGATGCAGTCACATACATCAACTGTAAAACAAACAGTGTCGTCTCATTCAAGTACGTCAAGCTAGAATAAGGAAGAGCCTACACATAATAGATAGAGTATGTACTGTATATAATGAGGTATTTAATTGGTTTATTATGGTACAGTGGATTACAGTGATGGGTCTGTAAGCTCTCAGGTGTCGGACTGGTACCACATCATCACACACACTGACACATCGTTTTTTTCCCCTAACTCAAAGTCACATATTCTCAGCAGGTGTTCATCTCCTCTCTTAAATATCTTTCTTCTCCTCGTGACCTCCGTCACCTTGACTTGACTCGACTTACCCGACTGCAGCTGGCCACACCGGCTGCACCAGTTACCTTCAATGGGCCTTTTGTTTTCCTGTTACCCAGTCCACTGAAACAATACTCTGATTTATTAAATATGCTAGGAATACTTTGAACCCCGTTTGTGCTCAGGGACGTGGTTCCATCGTAGACTATTAAAGATGGCGTAAACATTTAGTGTAATGTGACTTTAGAACAGTAGACAGTAGACAAACAGTAGTGTATGTGACGTGTGTCCTGTTTTGAGGTTCATGTCCCGTTAGTCGAAGTTGAAAAGCTGCAGAGGAAGAAAAAGTTGGAGGAGTTTCGGCTCACGCCCATGTCCATTGTCTCGACAGCTTCCATTGCCCTCTTTAGATAAAACTCTCCCAGAAACTCTGTTACATTTTTGATAAGAGATGAGGCCTGGAAACAGCGGGTGGCATCTGAATTATGCAGCCGTCCACATCCTCTTTGGGGTAAAAGTGGAGCTGGGCTGAGCTGTCAGAGGGAACCGGCCGTGACAGGCCTGTGCGTGGGGCTGCTGAGGAACATGCATTATGAATGGTGCTAAGTACGCCTCAGATGGAGGAGCTGAGTGGAGGCGATAGAGGGCGATGGGATGATGCCAACTTATGGATGCCTGTGTGTAATGCACTTTTACCCCCCCCCTCCAAAAAAAAAAAAAACATTTATTCTCCCTCAGTTCCCCCATTATCGCCCGCTTCTCTCATCACAGCACAAACCGCGTCCCAAAAATGTCCACCAGAAGTACAGAAGCTCCTCTGCTGCGACTGAAGGGTGCAGGGGATGACTAATAGACTGGAATCTACTGAACCTCTCCCGAGCAGTGCAGACAGTGTGGTGCTGGAAACTTTTATTTATTTTCCATCAGCCAGATAAAAACTCCGGAAGTTTCTCTCTGGCAGCTGTGATCGTCGTATTTCAACTTGATTCCCTTTGTATGAGTGGCTGTATCTCCACATGATTCACCTGGTTTACATTCCTGAGTGTGTCAACTGAAATGGACCTGTATTTCATTTCCCCTCTTCATGTTTAGATGTAGTGGACTGATGATGGTTAACTTTTTTAAAACAGAAAAAAAAACGTATGACACGTTTCTTTTTTTTAAGATCAGAAATTAAATAGGAAGGACTTTTTTACTTTAAGGTATATACTGTGGTTAGAAGATGCAGTTCTAATGATACTATGATATTTACGATACTGTATAAATTGGTGTATAATTATAATAATATAATTGGTGTAATAGTTGTTAATATAGTGAAAATATTGTAAAAATATAAAATATGTCCTGATGGGGAAAAGAGAGTAAAACACTATGGAAATATGTCTGTGAATATTCTCATTCATCCAGGTCATAGTTATCTTCAAGGAGATAACTATGGAAATATACTTTAAAAAGAACTGAATGCATTGTGATATTTTAATGCAGTTTCTATCTCGGGGCCAAACATTTTGATTTATCCAGCACTATGATAGAAACAATCCATTATGCAACAGTAAACTGTATAAACAACGTTTCAAAATGGCGACCGCCCCGGTCTGCTTCCTGCACAAAATGTCCCATGATCCTCAGCTCTCGTCATTGCAGTGGGAGTGGGAAATCCCAGTGGACTGTGCTGCTCAGCTGAGTCTCCTAACCGGGTTTAATATTTGATGACATTAGTTCTGCCCGCTGCCTCGTGCAGTTCTAATGATACTATGATATTTAGGATACTGTATAAATTGGTGTATAATATTGTAAAAATATAAAATATGTCCTGATGGGGAAAAGAGAGTAAAACACTATGGAAATATACTTTAAAAATAACTGAATGCATTGTGATATTTTAATGCAGTTTCTATCTCGGGGCCAAACATTTTGATTTATCCAGCACTATGATAGAAACAATCCATTATGCAACAGTAAACTGTATAAACAACGTTTCAAAATGGCGACCGCCCCGGTCTGCTTCCTGCACAAAATGTCCCATGATCCTCAGCTCTCGTCATTGCAGTGGGAGTGGGAAATCCCAGTGGACTGTGCTGCTCAGCTGAGTCTCCTAACCGGGTTTAATATTTGATGACATTAGTTCTGCCCGCTGCCTCGGCGCTCTTACTTCTGCTGAACGCCTCGCACCCTACCACGGCAACGCCACTTTTCCTTTTCACTTCATGGTTGCTGCATTCCACTCGTACTGAGAGATTGTTATCTGACATGTTGTAGGGATGATGAATTAAATTTTATTTTTCCGTAATTAAATTACCCCAAAAAAGACACAACAATAAAAATATTTCTTTTCCCCAATTTTTCAATCAACTCAAAAGTGGACTGAATTAAATGAATATTGCAAAAAAAAACTCTAATACTCTTTGTGTCCCAGCATTTTAAAATGGTTTCTCTTAAATGCAGGAAGGAATAATATGAGGAAAATGACAGGCAGCAGAAATATGGAAAACTTGGAAACGTAAAGATGCTTAAGTATTAACTTTAAGTATTAAAACCAGGAAAAGGCTTTGTTCATCTGTTTGTCCCGAGGTTGTAATGAATCACACATTGTCACACTCAGGTTTCAGGACGAGGACGGAGCTGCGTAAAAGGCCGATGTTTATTTGGACCAGGTTGATTTAGTGTCTGACTGGGACCGAACTACATCCTGCTGCCATTAGCTGCCTCGTTCTTGTCCATTAGATGAGAGACACGTGCCTTTAACATGTGTTTGGATTGTAGACAGGTGATTGATGCCCTGTGTGCTTTATTAATAATCCATCCATCCACCCATCCATCCATCCATCCATCCATCCATGGAAGGATATGGTCATTATGGACATGGTTTGGTTTTTAGGCGCAGACCACAGAATGTATGAAAAAGTACATGAGGCTGGGGTTACGGTTAGCATTAGTGGGCAATCAGTTATCTAGATCGCCCCCTGGTTGCTGGCTGCAGAATACATCATAAACCCCACCTTCTTATGTTAGTGGGTGGGACTTGGACTTCTTTATTGGACTTTTGCATTTATTGATTATTTAACACATAAAAAAAACTGAGAATGATCTGTTTTTGTAAACACTCCATGGATTGTTGATTAGGTGAAAATAACTATGTCCTTAAGTTGATGAGACCTTCATAGTTTTGGTTACAGAAATAAAAAAAACAAAACAATGAATACATTTGAAAACGAAACGTTCATATCCTCTCCGCTGTTGCCTCATCGCTCACAGCACAAAAATATCCTCCGCAGCTCTCAGCCTGTATGTTTACTGTCATCACAGTGATCCCAAAGCCTCCGATATCCAGGCTGCATATATAAAACAATAACAAGAAAGATGGAGCTGTGTTGTATAGTTGTGTGTTAGTTGTGTGTTAGTTGTGTGTTAGTTAGGTCAGTGGGGAATGGTCTGGCTACTTTAATGTTGCAGGACATTTACAAAATGAAGATTCATGTTGGGAAAAGACAAACTACAAAACCTAATTCCAGTGGCTTAAGTTTTCACAGTGACACACATATCATCATCTTCACATCTTCACAAACACAACAAACACACATGGCTAATCTAAAAGAAGTTGTTTGTGTTTACAATGTGAGCAGGTGGAAGATTATTTACATCCGGTAGATGCTGTCCACGTCTCTGGGCTGATCCAGAACCAGCGAATCAGCAATCTTCAACCCCCCCCCCCCCCCCCGACCCGCACCCCCACCCCCACCTCCCACCCCCAACCGTCTTTGTCTCTTCCATTTATTCCCTGCAGAGATTTCTGTTTTATCTGTGTAATTTACAGATCAGGAAACTGTGGTTGACGTAGAGTAGAAGTGGTGGAGTTAAACCCGTCTTTCCTGCATCTGAAGGTCCCATCTCCTCCAGCTGAGGACATTGGTTTATCAGTTCACTCTCCAGCATGGTGTTTACATATTTCAGTAAGAGTCAGGCAGAGGGCCAGGACGCGGGTCCTTTTTTAGGATTACGGTCCAAGATAACTTTGTGATCGTTCCCGACGTGTCCACCCACTTAATTCATCCCTATTTCATTATCATTCATCCCAAAACAACAATTTTGAAATATTTGTTTGACAAGATGCAACAATTTCCTTTAGCCTTCATGCTAAGCTCCATCCTGCCTGCAGCTCCGAACCTTCGTCATGGTCTCGTGTGGTGCACGGCACCACGCCACAACAGCCTAACGAACGTGTTCTTATCACGTTGTGCTTATGTTTTACTGACATTAATGGAAAGAATATTCAAAATAACCCTAAAGCAGTCATTTTGCAAAATGGCCCATTTCAAGATAACATCAAGTCCATGAGCGAAACATCTTTAAAGTGAAGTATACATGAGAGATCTGATAGCACATCATGTCGAGTCTTCCATCTCAAATCCTCCCTGCTAATTATCCACTTTTCCATTCTCCTATGCATCATTATCTTGTTTTCCTTTTTTTTCCTGCTTTCAGTCGTTTCCCACCCGCTTCACATCCCCCCCCCGGAGAAGCTGGCAGCAGATTTCCAGATCCCACCAGCATCTGTTCGCTGGGAATCCGCTGCCCTTTGGTTTAAATAGCATAACCCTCTGTGTCCCATACTCCACACAAACAGGAAGCCAGGACCTTATTGCTGAGGGAGGATGCAGTGAAAGAGTTTATTTTTCTAGGTTTCATGGCTTTTCATTGCTCTGAAATATTTAAATAATTGTTGCTGGTTCACTTTATTTCTTTACAACGTAAAATAACTGTCAGTGATGACTTTTTAAATGCGATTCACACTGATTTAGACCTGGGGTTTTTTTTTCAACGCATGTTTTTCCCATGTTGAGGAAATCTCAGTGGAGTTTCTTTTTTAGCCGCTAGGTTTGCTTCATGAGAAAATGACTTTTTAAATGGTCCCAGGGGCTCGTTTCTGCAGCATTTCCTCCCGTTAAGATCACGCAAAGTGGGAATATTTCTGTGTAATAGGAAATACTTTGATATTCCAGCAAGCAATTCTCAAACCAGGAATAAGATCATCTGTTTCCTGTCTTTTCTCCATGTGTGATGAAGACAGAGACTGAAAACAATATGTAAGACACAGTGTAACAGTAGTTCCTCCAATCAGGTAAAACGCTCGGAAAATAGTTTTGTTTTTTGCTTCGTATGAAACAAACACAGTTGCTGTTGGCACAGACTTTGTTGTCGTAGTAGGAAACATAACAGCTTTCAGATCCAGGATCGGTGGAGGCGAATGACGGATGGAATTTTTGTCGTGACCCTTGATGTTCTGATGTCGCTGTGGTTAATATTTTATGCTGATGTGGAAGAACACATAGCAGCTGCTTACGACCGATGTGTTGTGAGCAGCAGTGAAGCTGTGAACTGTTTCTCAAACGGAGTCACTGAAAGGCCTGATGAGACGTCACCACTGTCACTGTCATGACTCCTGCTTCAGCTGGACTGTTGTTTCTTCAATATCTACAACTAACAATTAAGAAAAACTAGTGATGCACACGCTGTGTTTTGAGCACACGATGATTTGCGGAGTTTATTTTCCTCTGACTTTACGGGCTTTTATTGTGAAGCTGCAGCAGTAGGAAACGTGATTTTATACATTAGCAGCAACTTAATACAGCATTTTTTAATACATGTAAAACATGTATTAGTAAGACTATAAATGTGTAAGCGTTGTTGTTGTTTTTTTTTTAACAACGCATCTTATGCTATGAACATTTTTCTCAGAACGGCTGCTTTTACTGATGATTCAACCAGAAGGGGTCAAAGGTCATCCAACCCTCACTTGCTGTCCCAGACTTGTGCCACTGATGAAGTTATTCAGCAGTCTTCCTCAAAACTGCACCGCTCCAGGTCGATTCTCCAGGTTTAAGGTTTATTAGCACACAACTGATAAAACAATAATAAAACAATAATACTGTGTTAAGTAAATCACGTAACTACAAATTTAACAACTTGTTTATTTCCCCTTTTTTTTCTATTTTGTTGCACATCATCGTTTAAAAAGATGCCTCCTGTACTAAAGAGCCCCATTAATAACAATGACAATAACAATAACAAAGAGCTGATGGAGAATTGCAGCTGTAAGACAGCTGTGACCAAAGCATCACATTGACGTCTGACGGAGCAGCGGGCTCCACTGTGCAAAAATCTAAAGTCAGTGACTTGAGAGAAACGCCACTTCCTGCTGTGGTTCAAATGATGTCAACGCAACAAAGCCATTTAAAAGACGAGTTGTGCTTGATGGACATGTCAGCAGTGTGTAGCACTGTTTAACAAGTGTTATGAGCAACAAGAAAAGATGGAGCATTGTAGAAATAACAATATCCTGTTGTCAGGGCTGAAGTTGCAAGTTGGTTTGATTGTTTCTTCTTCTACTGTGTATTCATGAAGGGAGCCATTTATTGGACAAAGTATTCAATGAAACGTCACAAGCGCGTCCTGCTCCTGTTCCACACACGTTGCTCAGCGTGTGTGTGTGGGTGAAAAGGCTTCAAAGTTCTCCTGAACCTCCAAATGGATGTTTGGCTGCTCCACAGAGGACACGGAGAACACAGGCTAAGTGCCTCAGCGGCGGGTGACGCTAACGCGGCCGGACGGGCTCAGTGTGGCGTGAAGCCGAAGAGTGCTGTGTGAGGTGACTTCTGGGACAATGGGGGCCGCTTTTCGCAAATAAAACATGAGGCTCGTCCAGAGACTCGGAACTGTTCAGTCCCGGTTTCTGTCAGGTGTTGGAGGCTAGAAAGAGAAGGGGGGTGGGGGGTGCTCCTCATCTGAGTTGGTTACATGGCAGCAACAATAAAATAATAATAATAATAATAATTCTGTGAAAGTTGATATAGTTTTTATAGATGGTTACCATTTGGTTTTTTTCCACTTTCAGGATCTGATGAATAGCATATTTAACATTGCTTTCATTACAAGGTCACAGTGACACAGCTGCCAGGAGCCACGGATGCAGATTGTGAACGTTTATCTCTTTAGAGGCTGCGAAAGAACAGTTCCAGTTTAGTTTCCTCCGTCAACGGGCAACAGCAACAGTTTGGCACATGTGGGACTCGTTGGGATGTAAAAGCAGATGAGAGTCGTCCAGCAGGTCCATAAAAAGTCCCTCCAGATTCTCCACATTTCAAAGGAATAATTCATTTAATAATACGAATAAATAAACCAAATCCAGTGACTCGTTTTCTAGAACCCTTTGTATGTCAGAGGTGTGCGATGTTTGTTGTTCTTGTTAAGGTCAGGAAACATCTTTTTTGCTGCGACGTTCACAGAATGTGCTCTAAATGATAGTTGTTTTTTCTCACTGGGCTGAAATTAAAGCTCATAAAAACATCATTGACACATTTTTTTATGTGTGTATATTGAGTTGTATCATGTTCTCAGACAGCGGGGTTAATCAGAGGTTTAGAATGATACTTATATTAATACAGATAAGTCAAAAACAGGACTGGAGAATCAGGTTAAAAATATTATCCTGATATTAGCAGTCCCGGATGTCATTTTATTTTTAATATAGTTAATGTATATTACTACTGGATTTAAAAAAAATAACTAACTAGCAATTTGAAATCATATTGTCACAAAGATGCTAAAAAAATATTGAAATTGTGATGCAGGATGCAAAATAACCACGACTGTTGTGTGCGTAACTGTGTCTTTTTGTACTAAATCCTGAATCCATGGACAGCGATGGCGTCCTGTGCTTTAAAACCTCAAGACACGCAGCGTTAAAGCTGTATTCTGAATGAATGAATGATCACTCAGCGGCACAGTCAATATTTCATAGGCAGCGAGTGTTACTGAAATGACAAACAGAGCGTAAGGCACGTAATGTCTTTTCATACAGCTTCAGAAACTCTCTGTACGTCTCCAGTGTGAATCATTCTTCATTCTTTTTTCAGTCCAACGATATAAAAAGAAGAAACATAAAAGAGAAAAGAAAAACATCTTTTAACGCTGATTAATCCGTTAATCAGTCTAATCAGTCAGGAAGTTGTCGAACTGGACGTGTAAACAGTGCGTTGATCTAACCTGCAATTACCACAGGTACTGCAGTGTTACAGGTCAGTACCACTGAAAGCAGCAGATATTATTTGTCATTGTTCACCAGCTGATCTGACTCTGAAGCTCTGTCCTGATATCTGTCTGTGTCTTCTGCCCTGATAGACTCATGGCCTCTCATCAGCTGACTGACTCTTCATCTCTGCACAGACCACTGGGGTTGGGTATGTGCAGGAACACGCTGAAAACACAGGAGAAGGTCACTATTTTTAGAACAAATCACAGAGAGGTACAGTTAGAGTCCGTCCGTCCGACGCCCCCCCCCCCCCCCCCCTCGCCCGGCCTGCTTGATTGTGTTTCTATACAAAGTCAGGAAACTGTCTCGACGCCCCCCCCCTCCCCTTCCCCCCCTCGCCCGGCCTGCTTGATTGTGTTTCTATACAAAGTCAGGAAACTGTCTGGCCTTTGAGAGCTGCCTTGTTGTGAGGAAACACACTGCGTACTGGGCTAATGTCCAGGGTCGATCCTCAACACACAACACAGGCCAATACTCCACCCACCCCACTCTTACGTCAACCTGGGTCCATAATCGTAAAACAGATTATTCTGATTCTTATTATGAAAACAATACCCATTGGCCCATTATTATTATCATTATTATCATTATTATCATTATTATTATTATTATTATTATTATTATTATTATTATTATTATTATTATTATTATTATCACTATCATGATTATGATTATGGTTATGATTATGATTATGATTATGATTATGATTATGATTATTATTATTATTATTGTTATTATTATTTTGGAACCAATACAGACTTGTTTTTATTTCTGTGAAATACACGTGTCATTGTATACATTTCCTAATCTATTAACTGAATTCACATAAAGTCCCCGTCACATTTACAGTAAAATTCAAAATTAAGGGTTTTTTTTTTTGCTTTTCTCGGTTTAGCATGTGGATTAAATTGAGACTGAGCAGTTTTGTTTGACAGATTTATTATAATGATTTTCTGAGGGGTCATGCATAAGAGTGCGTTTCAGAAGAATATTATGACTAAACTGAAGCTCAACACAAATAATTTAAATTTGAATTTATGAAAAAACACGTGTGTTTTACATTTATAATCTGAAATGCGAGAAAAATTGAGCAGGGATAGAAATTGCTTAGTTTTATAATATTTATACACTATTGAACAAACATTTATTTCCTGCTGCCAACAGGTGGCGCTGAAGCTGACTTATCAGACATTTGTTCCTGTTATAAAGTACTTACAGACCCGCAACTTACTGAAAACTAACAACGTGGTCATCGTCAGAGTGTTTTCGACCTGACCTCATACTGTTGGGTTTAGTTTCCTGAACTTCATACGTCGAGGGGAAAGTTAAAGGGGGTAACTTTCATTTTTAAAACTGCTAGGGGGCGCAAGTGAGCCACGTCGTCCACGCCCATGCCACGTTTCTCACACCGGAAGTGTGTGGACCATGATTAGGCCTCAAAATATTATGGCTGTGTTGACACATACAGGGAAACGAGAGCGACAACAACACGGGGTTGTAACATACAAATAATGATAAAATAAAATAAAATAAAATAAAATAAAATAAAATAAAATAAAATAAAATAAAATAAAATAAAATAAAATGCAGTGCGGGTTGGTGTGGGAGATGATGATGGTGAAACACCAGCTGAGGCGGATCTGCAGCTTGATTAGGAGCCGCAGCAGACTCCAACATAATTGATGACCTAATTGAAAAGCGGGAGGGGGAGGAGGGCGTGGTGGTGGGGGGGGGGAGTGGGGAGGGGGGTGGGGACGCGCTCCAATGAGAAGAAGGAGAAGAAGAAAAGTTGAGCTGCGCGCGCTCGGCTCGGCCCCGCAGCTGAGCGCACTAATGTGAGCTGAGCGCACTTTGGGCTCTGGGCTTTGACGCACACACTCCTCTCCTCCACATCTGTCACCGTCCTCACACACACACAGACACAGACACACACACACACAGACACACGGAGCACCGGTCCACGGGTCCACGTACACCTCTCCACCCCGTCACCTTTACTTTAGCCCCGCTCCTCTATGAATGCTCCTCTGGCGCAGCGCCGCCTCTGCCGCCACCAGAACCCCGGACACCTCCTCGTCCTCACGGCCTCATCACCTCGGCACCACCGCGGCACCACTGCGGCTCCGGCGGCACCAGGAGCCTCCCCGCAGCTGCACGCGCTCCCGCAGGAGACAGCTGATTCTCGGCGCAGCAGCTGAAGCTGAAGCTGCAGCAGAAGCCGGAGACGACATGAGCCTGAAGAGTGAACCCGAGCCCAGCAGCAGCGTCTCCATCGAGGAGGAGGTGAGTCCGCCCGCTGTGTGTGTGTGTGTGTGTGTGTGTCTGTTTGTGTGTCTGTTTGTGTTCTGTCAAACTTCTACACAAGTTTCTCTCCTTTCTTTCCCCATTTACTTTAAAAAGGAAGCGACAAAGTGAAACTGAGTCAGTCCCCACACCTTTCTGTCTTTCTCTTTCTGTCTGTCTCTCTCTCACTAACAGTTTGTGTTAGATGTCATTGTGGCTCCACAGCTGCGGATCATCAGGCATCAATCAGCGGCTCGAGCCCTCACTCTCTCACCCACTGCACATTCACCTTTACGCTCACCTTTGACCTGTACTGTTCACTGCGGTCACGAGGCTTTAAGGTCATGTAAAAGGGTTTAACATAAAAATAATAATAATAATAATAATAATAAAAGTGATATTTTTTAAATAAAAAAACGTGATGCAGGAGTGAAACTATTGGAAAAGGCAAAGTCGCGTGGAGTTATGTTGTGGTGTGTTTTTTTTTTTTAAACCCGTCCTCAGTGTGGAGGTGAAGGTCACTGTGTCTGTTTGAATGAAATAAGACGCCGCATTCAAACACCAGGAAACATGGGTGCGACATTTACAAGAATCTGTTACAACAACAACATCCTTTAATCTCATTTCTCCCTCTAAATATATATATGACTTTAAAAAAAGAAGAAAGAATTAAAGCACCTTAAAGAAAAAAAGTCAGAGTGTTTTTCCACAGTGGCCTGTGTTCATTCAGTGGAAGCAGCTAAGTTTCCTCCTTCTGGAGAGACTCGCCGAGGCCTTTTGTTTGTCCTCCTTTGTTCCCATTATCACATAACAAAGCCATGTGTGGCCACTTGACTTTTCTTTGTCCAATTTGCTTCTGTCTGGGAAAATCTGAAAAAAAAAAAAAATTAACTGTCCTGACATGTTAAAAAAAAAAAAAAGGAAGGGGGGATGTTTCCTTCATGCCTGTTTAGACGTCTCTTTAATAATAATGATGATATGTTGTCGTGTCACTTTTCACTATTTGTTTGTAAAATTGTGTTCGTGCATTTCTATGTAAAAACTTTTTAATTTTTAATTAAAAATAAATAAATAAAATAAACTCTCCCTGAATCCAGGCGGCGCAGGACGACAGATTAAAACATCTCCACTGAGTTGGCCTTCAGCTGCTGTAAAAAGGCTCAGACCTGCTGCTGGGCTGCACCTGAAAAATGGCGGAGGGCCGGGGGCCGCGGGTCAGAGGAAGGAAATGGTGTCATGCTGTGCACTGTTGTCCAGTGCTGTTCCTCTGGCAGCCCCATTGTACTGAGGGCCTCCCCACCGGCTGGGAACTAATGGGCCTCGCACCGCTCCGTTTGTTTCCCCCGGCCACGCTGGACTGTACACGGCATCAGTTGACTGGTCAGGGCCGGGGGTCCTTCACGGGGATCAGGGGCCCCCAGCAGCAAGTGGAACATCTTATGTTCACCTTGTTCAGCTTATCATACCAGTGTTTTTATTAGCTTTGTCTTTTAGCAGTGTTCAG
>JAFBJQ010003624.1:79902-111290 GCA_016785345.1 Trinectes maculatus
GGAAATTAGGACACATCATTGTTCTTCCTTTGGAGTTTTTTTTTTTTTTTTTTAATGACTGGACTCCAGTTTCATAAACAGCCCTCCCACCCGCGTCCTAACGAACCAAATTGGAAGTGGTATCCCGCGCACATGGATGATCTGGTGGAATGTGTAAATGAGTAGCCCTCGCGATTGGCCAACCAACCCTCTCCCTGACCCAGCTCACCCACCATGTAGGGAAATTTATTTCCCGGGTAAACATTGAGACATTGTGAAACCACGTCCACTGTTGTGTTTTAAGTGGCTGAGCGCTCGCTTTATTTTTCTGCTGCTGCTGGTGTGGGCTGAATCGTATGAGTGTGGTTTGATCCTCAGGCTTGATCCAAATTAAAACCTCTTAAAAAAAAAAAAAAAATCAGTATACTTTGCATTCTGTTTTTTTTTTCTCCTCTGACTGACTGAAGCTGCGCCACGCTTCTTTCGTCTCTGAGATTTATCACAGCCAGTAAACGTTGTTTAATTTTGCACGGGTGTAAATCAGGATCGAGTGAGATCACATCTATCAATACTAGAAATTCCCCCTCATTTCTGTGGAATTCTTAAACAAAAACTGGTCTTTCTTTTTTTTTTTTAAAAAAAAAAAAAAACAACTTTTATTTGAACATCATGCTCAATCTACACTTACACATTGCAACAGATCAAAACCCTAGCGTATCTGATAACATGGTTTTTTTTTAAATTTAGATAAATCTGTCCTCAAATCAGTAAAAGCTGCATGTGCTGGAAACATTGCGTGCTTTATTTATGGCACGGACAGATCTGTGATCTGCTGTCGAACTGAAAGTGAAGGTCCGTCTCTTTGTGTAGCAGCAGGCTTGTGACTTCCTGGATAACTGGCTCTCTCTCTTCCCCGCAGGGTTACGAAGGGTCACTGATTAAGTTAACTTCAAAACAGGTAAGGTTCCTTCCATCATTTGGCAGGAAGTGTCCGAATGCTGCAGTCAAATACGAAAACAAGTATTTTAATTGGCACGTATTCAGAAACTGTTATTCAGGTTGCCAAAAGGACTATAGTTGTGTTTCAGCGGATTGTCAGTGTGTTTCCTCCCTTCTCTCTTCCAGCCTGTCGGGTTTGTAACCTTCGACAGCAGATCCGGAGCTGAAGCTG
Source organism: Trinectes maculatus (assembly GCA_016785345.1). NCBI lineage: Eukaryota > Metazoa > Chordata > Actinopteri > Pleuronectiformes > Achiridae > Trinectes > Trinectes maculatus. Next base: position 81,053 of record JAFBJQ010003624.1, read on the forward strand.
CGAAAAATGCACTGAATGTAAGAGTTTTCTCATATTTACTGATTTATTTCATCTCTTAAACTTTGAGTCTGTTGCTGTTTACCCCTCCTTTTAATATAATCCTGTTTTGTTTTTAAAAATGTTGCTGTTTTGTTTTTCTAATTTCTAATTGATTAAACCCAAAAAGAATAATAATTGAGAGGGTTTTTTTTGGGGGGGGGGGTTACGTTCCCATCAAACTTCTCAAAGCCAACCCATTCTGTCTTTTATAATTCAGCGGCAGGGCCATTTTTGGAAAGAGGCCAGAATCCCGTAGCCTTACGGTAGTTTACTTTGACCTTGATACACATCCTTGTCAGTCTGGTTAAAGCTTTCACTGCTTTACTGTTCATTCTCGTCCTGTAGCCACATGTGTAGTGTTATCTGGACACATCCTCAGTAGTGTCACTCAGTAGCCCACGTTGGCAGTGTCTAACACTTCTCTCTCATAGCCTTCCCTATCAGCATCACCTCATAGACACACACACACACACAAACACACACACACGCACACACACCAAAATACTACTCACCTGCATGTGGGCACAACGCTTAGGGCACAACAACACAAGCAGGGTTAAGAACCCCACCATCAGCTCCTCCCCTCGTCTCCTCCTCCTCCTGGCTCGTCTCTCGCCTGTGCTCTTCATCTTGCCACGAGGAAGAAGAGACGCAGCCATGTCGAAATATCTCGGCGTATCCTTCAAACCCCCCCACGCACACACCTCCTCCCATAAGGTGTGTAGCTGGAGGGACGTTTGAAGGATACATCCTGGATATTGAGACATGGCTTCAGGAAGGGGAGACAGTGAGGCTGCTGAGTTACAGCCCCTCAGACTCAGCCCACCTCCCTTACTGTCCTATGTCCCCCCCCCCTCCCTCCCTCCTCCTCCTCCCCCCTCCTCCGTCTCTCCCTCAGGGTATCCGTTTTGACCCCGAAAGTCCCCAGACCCTGCGCTTAGAGTTTGCTAAAGCCAACACGAAGATGGCAAAGAGTAAGCTGATGGCCACACCGAACCCCACAAATATCCACCCTGCTCTAGGAGCACACTTCATTGCACGGGACCCATGTAAGTTGTACGGCTGCACCACTCCAGGCTCTCTCACTCTCACCCTGGCAACGCCAGTACTCGATTGGCCTTTAGTTATCTATTAATTTATTTATTTAAATATAATATCTGTCTGGGTATGTTGTGGTAATGGAGACAAATGTCTAACCAGTTAAAGACTAACTCACCTCCACGTGCATGTGTCATCTCTCCAGCCGGCCGCTTTGCTTCTGTCCAGCTGGGATATACGTGTGTGTGTGTGTGTGTGTGTGTGTGTGTGTGTGTGTGTGTGTGTGTGTGTGTGTGTGTGTGTGTGTGTGTGTATCACACTCGCACCGGGTTTAGTCAGCAGTCATTTTGCATATAAACACCTGTGTGATTCTTTGCATATGGGACATTGGGAATTCCATCGGGAAAGACGGAATCTGGTCTGACCATTTCATTAAACTTTTGTCATAGTTGTATTTTAGGACCTTTACATCCTCATCGCTACTATAATATAAGGATTTATGTGACCTAGCCTTGTTTGTAGCATGTATTGATTATATACATCCATGTTAGTCTGTGTGTTGAAGTGTAGGTTAGTCAGCATTGTTGTGTCCTCCTGCCATGTACCTCCCCAGATGACCTGACAGGGGCAGCACTGATCCCAGCATCACCTGATGCCTGGACCCCTTACCCCCTGTACACCACGGAGCTGACCCCAGGCCTCCCTCACGCTGCCTTCACTTACCCGGCGGCCGCTGCCGCCGCCGCAGCCCTCCACGCCCAGGTGAGGGACCAACCGGTGTGTTTACCTTCTCTTCTATTACTCCTAAATATCCAATACATTATCAGTTAAAAAAAAACAAAAAAACAAAACATGCGTATGATGCATGAAAGCATCGGTCCTGTAAAAGATGCAGCGAGCAGGTGTGTTTACGTTGTTCCATCATTATACAAATACGTTTTATTATTGAGATTATACTGAGATTTTAGATCTGATGACTTTCCTGCAGTTAAAAGCAGAAGTCCAGATTCCTGAAAAAATCCCAGTGGTCATCTGAGGTATTACAATAACGCCACCACAGACCTGTGTGACTGAAGCCAGCCCAGATAACAACTCTGTAAATGGCTGTTGGCTCTGCTGTAATGTAACGCAGCTCAGTGTAAGTTCAAACCACCAGGAGTCGTATTCAAATAAATATTTATCACTTCAAATGGAAAATATCTTAACTCCTGCTCTTCATCAGTGGAGGTGACGTGCACATTCCTGACTGTTGTGTAACCTCACACTGCCATGCACTACTTCTCAGCGGTTGTCCTCTGCTTGTTTTGGCTGGTGTCGTCCTTCTTCTTCTGTGGACGCGTCTCGGACACGGAGGTGTTTACGTTTTCCTGCGCGTCACCTTTACGTTACCTTCAGATGCTGCGACTGGATCGAATACACACGTTTTGTTTTACATTGTGAATTGGAGTCATAGTCGGGGGAACCTGCAGCTACACTTTTTTAAAAGTTAATTCCAGTGTTTTGGTTTTGATGGTTTCAGTTGGGGAATCGATGGAAAACATCTCATTCTCGGATCATGTCTGCAAATCTTTAAACACCAATACAAAACACACTCGCTGGGAGTTGATCGTTAACAGGAAGGGGCCGGGACAGATGCTTAAAAGTGTTTACATTGTCAGCTAATGCTGCAGCAGCAGTGCTACTGACGGGAGAATGTTCCTCATGTTGGGTCATTTGAAGTTCACTCTGAGTGCACTTCCTGCGGCAGTGGAAGAGAACAGGGGTGGAGTGCACGGTGAAAAGCAGGCAGCTATGACATAGTCCGTTTTATCAGGCGCGAGAGGCAGAGGAATGTGAGGAATTTGCTTGGAGAAGCTGTCAGAGCCGATGGCCTCCTCTGAAGGTGCCAACTTACTGTCCGCGCTCCTGTTGGAGCACAGGCTGAATATGTAGCCACACAAAGGGTTGGAGGGTGGTGGTGGGGGGGTTTAATTGCAATCTGATGAACGATCCCTAAAATGCCCTGACTTCTCTTCCCACTGACTCGATGCCCTGTTGCTCTGACAGTGTAAGACAGCAGTGCGGCATGAACAATCTCCTAACGCCCCCATGTGTTTGTTTTAAGCGTCGGGGTTCGAGAGGTCAGGTTCGCCCCCTGGGTTTAGGCCACAGGTGTGGAAAAGGCACAGCCACACCGGCGCTCTGACCGAGTGGAAATGTTCAACACGAGGAGAGCTTCAACTCTCCACGTTTCCATGCCTGTTTAATTACTGTCGGACTATTGTCCTCAATGAGCTGCTGCGTGACCCACATTCCCATGGCTTCAGTGAGCAGGGCTTAAAAGGACAGTCGTCCTCAAACCGCACGTTAATGGGTGAAGTCTACACAACCGGGGCCTGGTTTTGGTGTGGTGAACATGACTATGTTTGTGTTTCTTTAGATGCGCTGGTACCCTACTCCCTCTGAGACTTCCCAGCCTGGATGGAAATCCCGGCAGTTTTGTTAGATATTTAGTGAGTAACCCTTTTTTGGTTTAACAGCGTTAACCACACACTAACTCTGGCGACCTAATGCCATTGCAAACTGAATCACACCAACATCAAGATTAAGTGAAATCTGCCAAATGTGGGTGGTGTAAATGAGCAGTGGTGAAAACTGATGTGGCGATAAGGCTGGTGCTATTCTGTTACTTTCTTATCCAAACCAACAGGGTTTGTTCCACTCAGACGCAAACCCCTTTGTTCCTGTATAAATATACTTTATTGCAAAACGCATCAAAAGGCCTAACTGGTACGTCAGTCGCAGAATAATACAATACATTTGTTGCCAGAGTAATATGACTCCATGTCATGAGTATCTGGACAATGGAGCAAATGTTCACAGGAAAAAAACTGAAGGGCTGTGAATGCATTAGTACAATTAACTGCATCTATTTAAAAATAAATCATCGTGAGACATAATCTTATATCTGAAAGGGCTTTGGTCTGTGTGCCAAAGTAAGAAAATAAAGCAGTGCTGGTTCTAGTCTTTTTTTTTTTTTCTTAATAGAATTTGTTGCCAAAAAGGAAAAAGTTTCAAATGGAACCAGCCTTATCCTCTTTTAAATTCTTTTACATTGTGGGTTAATTGGGTTTTTTGTTTTTGTAATTTTTTTTTTCCTAATTCTTGTTTTGCTTGTTTTCCTTCAGGCTTCTGGAAACCACACCTTTGTCCAGCTGAAGTGAGGTTTGCCAAGCTCTTCGTTAATTTAATCAGGTTTATTTAATGGACAGATGTGCATTCTTATAAACAAACAGTATTTATATCTCCTCCCGATTGTCTTTGGGGGGGAGTCTGAGTTGAGACAATCTTGCTGTTGACAATCTGAGCTCATCCTTGGCAACTACTGCGGTACCATCTTAGCATTAAAAAAAAAGAAAAAAAAAATCCTAGTTAAACTCAATGGATCATAATTGCTGAGGGGAATTGATGCATAGAAGTTACCATTATTAAGCTAGTCCTTCTGTGGGTTACCGCTGCTCCAGGGAGGTTTAGAAGCGTTAAAGAGTCATTGCATGTTAAAGTCTTTTTGGCATGAATTTAGAAAAGCAGAGTTCTGTGTATCCTAATTTTCTTAGTGTTTGTGTTGCCTCTTTACCTTTTGGCCTAGACAGCGAAATGTTTTGTTTTCCTGTAGAACCGTGGTCTTACCTCTGTGACAGTTAGGCTGTTGTGTAAATGGCTTATCTCGCATGGACCTTGTGAATGCATCCCTACGTTCCATGACAATCCCAGTCCTTTATGATCATATCAGTGTCTGTCATTATTTGAGCAAAATAAAGTACAAATATTTTTGTACTTTTTTTGCGTAATGTGTATTTATGCATTTTTGTGCAACTAAATAATGAACCTGTATAAGTTGGATGTTTAGACGTCGCTTCTGTTTTTGTTATTTTCCGGGTCCTATAATCCTGTTGAAGTAGTTTTAAAGAAGGAGGGGGAAAAAAAGTGCAATTTGTTTAAAGGGGAAGTGGGTATCTGTCAACAAATGGACGTATTCTGAACGCGGCTCGCGCCGTTCTGCTAAAATGAGATTGCTGTAACACGATCTTCAGAATGTGAAACTGGACTACAAACGTAAAGGGTTGCTTTTTTTTGTGTGTGTGTGGGGGGGGGGCATTTGCAATGGGAAGCAGGATTAGAGTAATGGAGGAATTTAGTTTGTGGTTTAGAACATGTTTGTCTTTGTATCTGCTGTGCATAAGATGTTAAAAAAAAATATTCCCATCTTATGAATAAAAGAAAAGAATTCATTTCTCTGTTGGGCATCTGTCATTTATAGAATCATCTGCCAATCGGAGCTAATGAGGGCTCCATTGCTGACGGCTAAGAATTGAACTTGATGGACATCAGATGTTTGACATCAATAATTAACAACTTTTTGTTCTTAGGCAATATTCCATTATTTTCTTGTTGCATCATGCATGGAGCTTGACCCCCACACAGCCTGACACCCTGATAAGCTGGTAAGATGCTCTGCTCAGTCGACTGTGACGGCTCCTCAAGGGACTCTTAAGTGGCTGCGCTCCATACGACCAGCTGCCTAATCGTACAGGGGCAAAGGTGCTGGTGGTTAACCGGGAACGTTTGTCCATCTTGTGCCAATTAAGGGTGGTGTTTTAATACCCAGTGACAGCTTCATCTGTGCGGAGCATTGAGTCCATTTATTAGCATCCACTGAGCATTAGCATTCAAGGTAAAACATGAGGATGGCTATACATTGGCTTAAAATGTTTTTGTGCAGAAAATGTATCTGAATGACATCGTCGGCAAAAGCAAAATGGTTCCTGATCATTTTTATTTTCTTTTTTTTCTTGATTTCCTAAACTGGAATAATCCACCATATTAAATCATTCCCAGTAGCCTTTCATGTGATTTTATACAGCTTCACTGAACGTTGACTCATGCTGATTGAAAACCAATCAAATCTGTGTATCTCAATATGTGTATGTACTGATATATTTTAATTTTAAAAGTACATTTAAATCCAAACAGAAAATAATTCTCAAGCATTGCAATTTGCCCTTCATGGATAAATGGGTCACACAGATTATTTGGACTGACACATAATCAATGATGTGTGAAGATGGGAACGCTATGAATTGGACAAGAGAACATGTCTTTTTCTTTGCTTTTTTTTTAATGTGCAGACACAGTCCACAGAGTGGGCCGGCGGTACTCTGTGGGAATCAACCATTTCTTCAGACATACTCGCTACTCGACCAGTTATCATAAAATCAGTTATTTTATATTTGGGCTGTTTGAAACAACACCTCAGTACCATCTCCCTTTAAGAAAGAGCCTCAGCTTGATGTCATTATAGTTTTAGTTATAACAGCTTGCTATAAATGGCTGCAATAAAATACAGCTTTTTTCTGTCATCAATAAACTTGCAAAAAAAAAAAAGGTCAGAGAGGGAGGCCGTGCTTTGTTTTCTTTCTTTTTGAAAGCAGGTCTTTGTCGCCCTCTACTGGCTTATCACGAACACATCGAGTAGTCGTGAAACAATCACAATCAGGTGAGGCAAGCTGACCCCTTGTGGCAATCCATAGTCATTACATGTCTTTTTGTCAGCCGTCGAAAAACAGTAGGGCTGTAATAATAAAACTTATCAGAGTCAAAAATGAGAATGCTCTTAAATACCAGCCGACATAATTATTAAGCGATTTAACATCCTAGTGTAAAGTACAAGTAATTTCACTTTAGAAAATGCATTTTGAGTATTAAGTCCTCACAGAGCCATGCAGCTTCCATTTCCTGCTGCTTTCCAACAGGGGGCAACAAATGATTCATTGATGTTCATTTTTAACTTGGTGTATGTTTTCAACATTTGATGTAGAAGCGTTATTTTGTCTTTGTGTTGTGGAATGTTTAACATGTTGAGGCGTGGTCTGGGATCACTGTGACATGAAGGCTGCAAGGGTCAAAAACTTTTTACTGGTACATATGTGTATATATACATATCGACTATCTTGATGGTCTTGATGTGCTTGACTACTACAGTTGACTCCATGTACAAATCATTTATCTGTGAAAAAAAACCCCATTGTAAATATACTCAATCTTAAAAATGAATTCAAATTTTTACTGTAGAAAATAAGTATTATTGTTAATTATACCTTAAAATACCACAAGTAGAAGTAGGCCAACTTATTCTACACAATTTCACAACAGCAGTGACAAACAGCACTTTAATGTAGCAGCATGTAAATGTGGGATTCATTTAGTGCTTTGTGAATTATGTTTCATATTCACCACCGATTGCATCGTGATTACTGTTGATAATGTTTTGTATTACTGATGTGAACTGGCGAATTAACTCGCATCAAATACGTAAAAGTTAAAAAAAATACATATACTTTAAAATCTAAGCACAGTAAATTAGTAAATGCATTTAATTATTTTAGTCAAAACCGCATTTACTCCATCACGGACGAAAGTTATTTTACTAATTAAACTAAATTAAAAGTTACTTAAAAAAAACTTATCACGTGCCCTTTCCTTTCGCCGTCGGCCACTTTGATGCGCAGCACGTGATCAGATGGAAGCCCCACCCCCTCCACACGAGGCGCAGCCATTGACCGAGCGCACGTTCACGCAATTGGCCCAATTAGCACGTTAGCACGCCGCTTAAATGTGCCGCTGTTCGGCAGCGTGGCGTTGTTAACGTGACATTTCTCACAGGCTGACTGTCCACGTCATGGCGTTTTCCCTGGTGAGTGATTAACACACGCGCTCGGTCGGCTCGTCACCTTCATTCGTCTGGGGTCCAAACAAAACAAAAGAAAACCAAAAAAAAAAAAACAACAACCTTGAAGATAACCATTTGACATGTGCGCCAGAAAAACACACACATAACGACGACGACGTCTTTAAAACAAAACTTTTACAAAAAAAAAATCACCAAAAACATGTGTTAACTTGTACTTTGAATGTGTTTTAATGTGACCCCCCCACCACTCTTCTCCTGCCCCCGCAGAGAACCGACCCCCGCAGGCCGGAGAGTCCGGACACCGAGTCCCCGGCTCTGTCCACCTGCAGCAACGCAGACATCTTCCGCAGGATGAACACCATGCTGGGCAACGCTCTGGACCTGACCGGGGTGTGCACCACACCCAACAACGCCAAGGGGAAGCCGGACCTGCTGTGTGGTAAATGCACTTTCGCGCGCGCGCGTCATCAAGTAAACAGGAAGAGGTCCAGAAGAGTGACTTTACAAATCAATGGCCCAATATTATTCAAGTTGACTGGTTTAGAGGTCAAATAGCTAGGTCACGTCATAGTCATGACTCACTCACTGGCTCCTGAAGCATGTGAAAACAAATAACTATAATGTTTTTATTTATTAAAAAAGAAAAACTATGGTTCATGCTCTCATAGGTGCAGGTAGGGGCCATGGCTGCAAACACAAGAAGGTTCCTGTTAGCAAGACACTGCTATAACAAACAAACACACACACAAACACCCGACAGGTTAGGATTGGATGCCATTTTGAATTTCCCCTAATTTCTTTAAAACGCTCAAGTTCTCAGAAAAGCAAAAGGACGCCCCCCCCCCTCGCCCCCCCATGTCATAGTGGAAATAAACGATTATTGGAATTTTCCCCCCCCCCTCAGTTGACATAATCTGATCCTGATATCTGTTTAGAACAAATCTGATTTCATTGTATATAAAAAATAAATAAATAAAGCCATAAAACGACCATGAATCCACACTTATGATTGGTTGATGGATCTGACCGGTTTTAACAGGTGGTGAGGTTAAAAAGTTTCAGTAAAGTTTCATCGCCACCATCGCTGATGGAGCCCATGTTCTTTATCGGGCACCGTTGCCATTTGTTAAACTTCCTTCACCTTGTCATTACCATCCGAGTGCCAGCAGCTGATTCATGGTGCATCGGCGTCTGCAGCATTGCAGCAATTCCTTGATTTTTTTTTTTTTTTTTTTTTTTAATAAACGATTATTGGAATTTTTTTCCCCCCTCAGTTGACATAATCTGATCCTGATATCTGTTTAGAACAAATCTGATTTCATTGTATGTAAAAAAATAAATAAATAAAGCCACAAAAAGACCATGAATCCACCCACACTTATGATTGGTTGATGGATCTAACCAGTTTTAACAGGTGGTGAGGTTAAAAAGTTTCAGTAAAGTTTCATCGCCACCATCGCTGATGGAGCCCATGTTCTTCATCGGGCACCGTTGCCATTTGTTAAACTTCCTTCACCTTGTCATTACCATCCGAGTGCCAGCAGCTGATTCATGGTGCATCGGCGTCTGCAGCATTGCAGCAATTCCTTGATTTTTTTTTTTTTTTTTTTTTTTTTTTTTGTAACCTCAGGAGTGAGATTTGCCAAGATTAAAGCTCAGCACCCTGCCCGCGTCCTTCCCTTGAATAGTTAACGTGCTTAAGTCGTGTCCAGCCTTATGACGCCGCATGCATACCAGATATAACACAACTTGTATCATAATGATCTGCTCAGGTTGACATGAGCAACGCAACAGAGTTGTGGCGCAACTTTTGACGTGACACCAAAGTGGATTGGATCTGGAGCCAGACTTGTGCTGTGGCCTCTCTGGCCCGTCCAGCCCAGCGTGATGTTGCTGAATCAGGGCTACTGCTGGAGGCGTTCCAGGCCTGGAGAGGACGGGGAGGAGCTGCCTGTGCAAATCTCCCCCCCGTCCTCAACATCTGATCAGTCAGCTGTTTGTGACACGGCCGGGCTTGTCTTTGTGCAAAAAAGAAAAAAAAAAGTGTTCTCTCATGTATTCTCCAAGTGATGAGTACAGTTTTGTTTTTAAAATGAAACGACCTAGAGGATCCATAAGTCTGGAGTAATTTGAGTTTTGAGTGTGCTGAGTCATTCACTCTCATCTCCCATTCTGCCTCCCACCGTGCGGCTGTGGCTCTGCCCCTCTCCTCCCTCTCCCTCCCTGCCTCCGTCAGCTCGCTCAGGAAACAAGGCTAGACACAGTGTAAGCAGCAGCAGCAGCAGCAGCGGTTGTGTTGTGGTGTGGTGGTGGCGACGTGCCGTGCCGACCAGCGAGGGGAGTACTACTATCAACAAGCCAATAGCTCCGGCAGGAATTTTTCATTACACAGTTGTTAGGCAAGGGAAGCAGGGAGGTGGGGGAGCGCTGATGTCATTAGCAGGGGTGTGCGAGTGCATCAGCAGCCATGTCACATGCTGCTAGGTGGGTCAGTGATGCGGACGGAGATGCATGGCAGTTGCACCGGGCTCAGAGGCAGCAGGTTAGCTCCCCCGTCAGCCAGGGTAGGGCGAGATGTTGTGGTGGAGAAAGTTGTTCATTTTTTATTTCATCTTAATGAGACTGAGTTTTATGTGCGAGTTGTGTGTTTCATGTGTGGCACAGACTGAACCAAGAGTTCTTCTTCTTCTTCCTAACACCACTTCTTCTTCTCCTCTCGTTTGCTTCGTCTCCGAACACGACCACAAAAAGAGTCAGAGCTGGCTGCAGTGGGCAGCAGGAGGATGCTCTTCCCCAACTGTGGTGGCATGCCCGGTCCCCACGAGATGCTTTCATCCAGGGGCTCACCCGCCGTCACAGACCTGGGCCTGGGCCTCCAGTCTCTGCGTCTGTCCGGCTGGGACAGGCCCTGGAGCAGCCAGGAGACAGACACACACGCCTCCCCCTCCCAGGCTCAGACTAGCTCACCCTCCAGTAAGTACCAGGCCTCTTGTTTACCTGACTCTGTTGAGGAATCACAGCAAAACCTGTGGATTAGCCCTCTGTTTATATCACGTTATCGTCCTCAGACATGGTCGGTGGTGGTGTCACTGAAAGTTCACTCTCTTATGACTTATGTTTGTTTAACAGTGACATGTGTGAGCTTGTGTGTTTTTTGATTTGTGCAGCCCTTCATTATATTGAAACACGTAGGTAGTGGTTTGTGTCATTAACAGCTGTGTGTGTGTGTGTGTGTGTGTGTGTGTGGTGGTGGTGGTGGTGGTGGGGGGGCTGTAGCGTCACTGGGGAGGATGATGTGGCAGTTTTGCTTTGCTGCATCTCTTGTAATCCAGTAAGCACAAAACAACAGAAGCTACTCTTTTTTTTTTTTCTCCACTGAACCTTAATGAACTCGTACTGAAGGTTTGTTTGAACATCTTCCTCCTCATCACCATGACAACGCCAGGACATTTTTCATTCAGAGTTTGTAGGTTTGGAGAAACATTGGACCTGGGATAACATCCGATCAAAGTAAATGCTGACATTTGCCGGCACAGTTCTCAGACAGCCTTCAGACTTTGTCCCATTTCGTCCTGACCCATTTGTGGAGCCATAGTTTTATGTCCAAACTGACCCGGCGTAACTTCATTTAGAGCTTTCTAAACTGGGCTGACGACAAAGTAGGACAGAGCGCTTGAATGCAGCCCACAGCCGAATAATCCCCTGGGAGCCTCATGGTGCCACGCTCTGCGTATCTGTCAGTCACCAGCTGATTCACTCGGTCATCAAGGCGGAAGATGCTCGTTCATACTTAAGGAAACGCTGCACAGCTGTAACTGGGCTTTGTCTGGGGGAATGTGTCATCCTCTCGTTTTTTTTGTTGTTGTTGTTTTTTTAAAAGTTTGACGCAAAGATCATGTTCGTGGAATATAAACTGTAAAATGTAGATCTTTGGGTGGCAGTCGCCTTGGAAGCTTGAGTTGTGCGTTGCAGTCATCAGCCGCCATCGTGCAGATTTTCCTTTACTCGCCCCGTTGTGGAAACTGATTCCCAGTGACTTGACTTTGCATCATTGCTGTGAGTCATGTTATTTATGCTGCAAACGGTCCTCTATCTGCAGTGCTAGGTGCGCTGAACAGTCCCTTCAGTAGCATCCTCGGGAAACCCCCCGGCTACCTCCCCCCTGAGTCCATGAGCATGACTGCTGACTTCCTGGAGAAGTTCCCCAACATGGCTCGCATGGCAAACCGACTGGACTCCAGCTCCTTCCTGGACTCTCGCTCCAGCAGCCCTGAAGACTCGGAGACCAGCGGCTTCAGCTCCGGCTCAGACCACCTCTGTGACATGCTGGTAAGGCGCATCAAACTCGCTTTGGTTTTCTCCACATCAGTCGCTTTTGTGGCCCCACAATTCAATGTCACGTCCCTGGACGTGTGTTTCTCTTCAGACGGCTTTGCGGATTTCCCCTCCCCTGCCTTATCTCGCATCAAGCATGCAGAAGGACCTGCTCCGACTTGGCTCCCGTCTGGACCCGCAGGACTCCAGCTCTCCACTCACCCCTCCATCCAGCGCCAGCCCCTCCTCCTCTGCCATCTCCCGCCGCTGGCGCACTGGCTCTCCATGGCCTGGTGCCGACGCGCTCGACCATTCGGACGACACGTTCAGCATCGAGAGGGAGGCTCGTTTGCACAGGCAGGCTGCAGGTAACTCAAACACTCAGCGTTATTTACCCTTTAAAAAATATATATATTAAAATAGGTCTCCTGGAGGCCATGTGTAACAATGCACACAGTAAACTGGGACCCTCGTTGGCATCCCCCTTTTTTTCCTTCTCCATCAATCAGCTGTGAACGAGGCTACGTTCACCTGGAGCGGCCAGCTGCCTCCCAGAAACAACAAGGATCCTCTGTATTCCTGCAAGGTCTTTCTTGGTGGCGTTCCCTGGGACATCACAGAAGGTGTCAAATTTGATCTTATTCTCTGCAGTCGTCTTGTCGTGGTTAGAAATCTGTCAGTTGTGCCTCTTCTGGTAACCTCATCCTTTCCTCCCTCATTTATTTCAGCTGGCCTGATCAGCACCTTCAGTGGATATGGTCCTCTGACTGTGGAGTGGCCGGGTAAGGATGGAAAGCACCCTCGCTGTCCTCCCAAAGGTAATGTGGCCAAAGGTAACAACGAGCTGGTAGGCAATTTGTTTTTACTTCCTGGTGTCATGGTGGCACTGTGGTGAACACATGGCATGTTGGTGAGTTTTATTATAGGTATCTAGAGATAATTAAAAAGGTGATGATGGTGCATAATACATTGTGGGACTGGTAGGACAGGAGATAAACCTCAATGTGCTCACTGGTTTGAGGCTCCACTTCATATTGGTCTGTAAATGTTCTGGTGAGGGTTTGTTGGCCTCCTTGTGGCCTCTGCTCCCATGTGGTATTGCGGGTTTTCCCTGTTGTCAGCACATACAAAATTTCAGTTTCTTTCCATTTTAATCTCAGCCCTGAAATTGAAAATTTGCTATTTAACACAGTGACTCATTCTTGTAGCTTTTTAAAATTCATCATATTAGCGGCCTGAAAATGTTTGGGTTTTTTTTGTTTGTTTTTAAAAGTTGCATCGTGTTACTGGGGTACAGTTTGTTGTTCTCTCCATCCTGACGTTCTGTACCTGTACGCTGTGTAGGTTACGTTTACCTGGTCTTTGAGAACGAGAAGTCAGTGCGCGCTTTGCTTCATGCCTGCTCCCGGGACCCGTTTCACCCTGAGGACAACAGAGAATACTACTTCAAAATGTCTAGCCGCAGAATGCGATGCAAGGATGTGAGCACTGTCTGTATATACAATATATACAGTGGAACAGTTCATATTACACATACACATCTCCCTACAATATTACTAACATTAAGTATGATAATATCCCGCTGTCAGTCAAATTGCCCGTCATCGCCTCCGCTACAGGTGCAGGTCATCCCCTGGGTGATCTCCGACAGTAACTACGTGCGCTGTCCTGCCCAGCGTTTGGACCCCAGTAAGACGGTGTTTGTTGGCGCACTGCATGGCATGCTGAACGCTGAGGCGCTGGCCAGCATCATGAACGACCTGTTTGAAGGCGTCATGTATGCTGGCATCGACACGGACAAGCACAAGTACCCCATAGGTGAACATCTTTGCTGCCTTTTGTAAAAAGAAAAAAAAAAATTGTCTACTTGTGATTAAATGCTCAGAGGGATAAAAAAAAAAATCAAGTAATTTCTAGATGAACTAAATCAGCCACAGTATTAGACATATTAAAATAAGCTAATGCTGGTATGTTCACTCTCAGACTATTTGATATTAAGATTTAAGCATTGTTGATAAATCAGATATGCTGTGTTTCTAATAAGATTATTTTTTGATAAGCTGACGGGATTGAGATAAAACTTTCTTTTTGGTGTACAGGCTCTGGACGTGTCACTTTTAACAACCAGCGCAGTTATCTGAAAGCTGTGTCCGCAGCATTTGTAGAAATTAAAACACCCAAGTTTACAAAGAAGGTATGAAACTCTCATGAATCTTTCACTATGTACTTTTCTGTAATTAATCTCTGCTGCTGTTGGACAGTGAGTCAAATGTCTTTTCTGGAAACTTTTTTTTTATTATTTCCAATTTTAACTTATTTTACTTTGTATATATCAAAGTGTCTTTTCACCCACTGATTTTAATGAGCATGTGGTTTAATCATCCACTGAAGCTTTTGCTCTGAGATGAAGACTGTAAGCAAAAGTGAAAATCAGTTTTTAATTGAGTAACACTACATAACATCATGCTGTCCCATTTTCTACACTTTGTTTTTAATGGCTTCATTTTGTGACACTCAAGGTGCTAAGAGGTGGGATTTATTTATGTTCAGAAACTGAGAACAAATCGTTAATTTTTAATAGCTTTGCAACAAAACAAAAACATATCATCTTGTCCCCCTGACTGATCGCTGATCTAAAACCTTTGCAAATTTTCTCAGTCAAAACTTGTGCTACTTGTAAATTGGAGACTTTGTACTTGGTGTGATTGCTGTATACTGACTTTATACTATATTTTTGTCTTTTTTTCCTCAGGTCCAGATTGACCCCTACCTGGAAGACTCCATGTGTCAGGTTTGCATTCGCCAACCTGGGCCTTTCTTCTGCAGAGAGCAGGTCAGAGAAAACCGTTTCAACAACTTTATATTGTTAGCAGTGTTCATCAGTCAGAGTAGCAGGATTCATTTCCTTTTTATTTATGTATGTATATTAGCTAAAGAAACATGTTTTGTGTCCTTTGAAGAATAAAATTCATACATAACACATTTTAAAAACATTGAAAGTCAATCCAATCAACAGGTAAATGAACAGGTAAAGGTGAGGCTATTTAAATTTGATAATATTTTAACAGTACAAAACCATAATGTTAATCTTGGTGCATCAAACATGACCTATGACCTTGTGGTTCACCAAAGAATAGATAGTTTATTAGAACACTCAGCGTCGTCACTGCCATACAAAATATTTTATTGCAAATGAATTCCGTTTTAAACGTATCGACTGATTTTCAGAAATGTCCTGATTGGTTGATGTAGCCGGTAATGCACTCAATCACTGTCTTGTGTCACCCAGGCCTGCTTCAAGTACTACTGCCGCTCTTGCTGGCACTGGCAGCACTCCATGGACATCTTGAGCAACCACCGGCCCCTCATGCGCAACCAGAAGAACAGAGATTCCAGCTAGAGCAGTTGGATGGAAACACCCTGAAGGGCCTGAGGAAGAGCCCCTCTTGATGGTGTGAGGCTGCCCGCCAAAGGAGAGCACGTATGCCAGACATCCCTCGCTCTGAGGGCACCGTGGCACTCCACCAGGCACTGGGGATATCACTGTAGAAAATGTTCACTTTTGCACTTGCTACATTTTTGCTGTTGTTCACAGTGGCACTATGCACATGTGACGTTTGTTGGGAGAGACAAGGGGCCCTTCACACTTATGCATTTTCCCAAACTTGTGGCCAGACAGAAAGATGGGAGTCAGCCTAAGGTTAAGAAGTGGATGAAAATCCCATTTCTTTTTTTTTCTTCTTTTTTTTTGTTTACATGTGTTGCATAGTGAAGAGCAATCACGCAAGTCTCATTGCCGTTCATTGGCAAATGCCATACAGTGCCTTTAAATTTTTATTTTTTCCCCTTCCTCCCGCCCTACCCTACCCCTGGTTGGCATCTGTTTTTTCCTGTGCAAGCCAACTGGTGTTTCTTACTTTTGGGAGTTGAATGTTGGGCTTCATTTAACCAGTCGCATTTCAGACATTTTTACGCAGTTTTTTACTAATTTGTACACAAACGGTTTTAAGTCATGACATGAAAATTTTGAACAGAATTCTACCAGGCGGCTGTCTATGGGAAAACCCCCCCTTTTTATTTTTTCTTTTCCTTCAGACATTTTTCTGTGGCTGTTTAGTTTTTCTTTTTTAATTCGCCCTCCCTAATTTCAATTGAATGGGCACAAAATGTTGGAATTGCTACTAATTTGCTTTTTGGTCCGGTTATGTTAAATATATGTAACACTACTACTGGATAAAATTCAACTGGTAATCTGTGGTTTCACGAGCGTCTGATGGATCCAGTTGAGACTAGAGTGAATTAGCATTTGATTGTACATAGTTTGAATTTTTTGCACTTTTTAATTTGCACGTGTGGAGAGGTGGCAGTGGTTTTTAATCACTTTTGTACATCAGCAGGGGGACACGCCCATGTTAGAACAGCTGCTTGTTTCCTGTTGAATGTAAGAACTTCCACTTAGCTGATAAATTTATCTATCGATCTATCAGAGCTTGAGTAGACCCCCGTAAATGATTCCACGCTTTCTTATTCCATTTTGCCTTCCTGTTCCAGTTGGACATAAATGCATAATAAGCTGTGTGCCAAAGACAAAGTGTCTTTTCTTTATCCATTCTGTTTGTCATGCTGAGCTTGTTGTCCTTTAGCCCAGCTGCTTTTTAGAGTTTTGAAAGTCTACCTCATTGTGGTCTGCCAAGTTTGTTGCTACTTAAAGTTGTGGAGTATGTTCAGATTGGGCACAATAAAGGTGTTTGAGCATTCCTGGATGTGTCTGGAATCCTGATTAATGTGATGTAATGTGGTTTTAAGAGTTCTTGAGAAATCGTATGGTACGCGGCCTCTGTCAGAAAATGTGTTTTCTGTGGCCCACCAGCATGGTCAAAGAGAATAAATAATGGCAGCAGGTGGCAGCAGCCAAACAGTCGGAATAGCTACAGAGTAACTGTGTGGCTGTATAAAACCTTTGACACAGTTTTATGTGTGTGTTTTTATATATATATATATATACACACACACACACACATACATATATGTGTGTGTGTGTGTTTATATATACATATATATATATATATACACACGCGCGCGCGCATGCGTGCGACTCAAATGAAAAATTGAAAGTGTCCATGTTAATTCCTAACTGAAGGTGGGTTTAATAAAAATCGTTATGATTGTTAGGAAAACAGAGTTTGTTAATGTTATCACAGAACAGACATTTCAGACATTTTAGCAAGAGGCTTCTGTGCAAAACATCTAAGATTTGATCTTGTTATGAAACCGGTGCAAAAGCATTTAATTTAATTTGCTCCACAGCCCTAAACCACCACCACCACCAGTTTTAGTGTGTGTGTGTGTGTGTGTGTGTGTGTGTGTGTGTGAGTGTGCTAACCCTGAGGTTAGCAGGTTATCTTATTTTCCCATGACAGCAAATAAGAAGATCATTTACGGCGGGTTCCCCAGCAGCATCTTGGAAGTATGTGGACACACTATTATTCATTTCTCAGGATGTATTTTCAAAGCAAATATTTGAGATGTAGATTTAAATTTTAAATTCCCCACCCAGCGTCTGTTTGATATCACTGCAGCTATAGATGTCATGTGAGTCTGACACAGTGAGGGGAAAAAAGCTCCTTCACCTCAGCTCCTTCAGGAGATAGGTGCTATTAGTTTTCTCACTCCAACCCCATGTACTTTTTACAGAAAACATCATTTTGTACAATATTTCTGCCCACTGACAATACATGGGAGTCGTTTCATATTTTCTACCACTAGATGGAGGCATTGGATCATTACAGAGAAAGTGATCCACACTTGTCTGCCATTGTGCCTTCACAAGTTGATGGAAATAGTGTATTCAAATACACTATCTCCACCACAAGCCACTACAATTTCACCTGTTACAGGTAGGAACAATTTGTCTTTATTACAGTTGTAAACAATTTGTAGTAGATTACACTACCATATGAGTAGTAGATTTTTACAGCAACAACCTCTGTTTATATAGCCTCCGTAATGGTGAGCATGCTTATTATGCACATTATTTGTGTTACAGATGACACTGTAATTTACAGTTTATAATTCATTAATCAAGTAATGATTGATTATATGATGCTGATGCTTGTCCATAGCATGGTAGCTTGAGCCAGCATTCGGGACATCTCTGCTATAGTTTCTATCGTTTGCTATTGTTTGCACTGTAATTTATCATTCTGTTGATTAAAACAACTTAGTTAGCTTGGCGCTAGTTTGCGGTAGCATTAGGGACTTCTCTGCTATAGTTTGCACTGTAACTCATCGTTCTGTTGTTTATAACAACGTAGCTAGCTTGCGCTAGCTCACTTTAGCATTAGGGACGTCTCTGCTAAAATTTGCAATGTAATTCATCATTCTGTTGTTTATAACAACTTAGCTAACTTGTGCTAGCCCGTGCTAGCATTATGGACATCTCTGATACAGTTTGCACTGTAATTTATCATTCTGTTGTTAATAACAACGTAGCTAGCTCGCGTTAGCTCGCGCTAGCATTATGGACATCTCTGATACAGTTTGCACTGTAATTTAACATTCTGTTGATTGTAATAACTTAGCTAGCTCGTGCTAGCTCGCGTTAGCATTAGCAATGCCTGTGACACATTTTACACCAATTTGTCTTTATTACAGTTGTAAACAATTTGTAGTAGATTACACTACCATATGAGTAGTAGATTTTTACAGCAACAACCTCTGTTTATATAGCCTCCGTAATGGTGAGCATGCTTATTATGCACATTATTTGTGTTACAGATGACACTGTAATTTACAGTTTATAATTCATTAATCAAGTAATGATTGATTATATGATGCTGATGCTTGTCCATAGCATGGTAGCTTGAGCCAGCATTCGGGACATCTCTGCTATAGTTTCTATCGTTTGCTATCGTTTGCACTGTAATTTATCATTCTGTTGATTAAAACAACTTAGTTAGCTTGGCGCTAGCTTGCGGTAGCATTAGGGACGTCTCTGCTAAAATTTGCAATGTAATTCATCATTCTGTTGTTTATAACAACTTAGCTAATTTGTGCTAGCTCACGCTAGCATTAGGGACGTCTCTGCTATAGTTTGCACTGTAATTCATCATTCTGTTGTTTATAACAACGTAGCTAGCTCGCGTTATCTCGCGCTAGCATTATGGACATCTCTGATACAGTTTGCACTGTAATTTAACATTCTGTTGATTGTAATAACTTAGCTAGCCCGTGCTAGCTCGCGTTAGCATTAGCAATGCCTGTGACACATTTTACACTGTAATTTATAATTCTCCTGATTATAATAACATAGCTAACTTGTGCTAGCTCGTGCTAACATTGGGGGCATCTGTGACGCAATTTCCACAGTTATTCATCATTCTGCTGATTATAAGAACTTAGCTAGATCGCCGTAGCAGTAGCATGCTACCATGGGATGCTACTGTGTCCAACACAGATAAGATCTGCTACTGCCACCTGCAGTAGTGGAAGACATATAACAACCCACAGTAATACAGTGACACAGTGGACCGTTTGTTGTCTGTAGCTCATCTTTACTATTTGTGCAGCAGAGTTTTGCTGCCTTTTTCAGCACAGCTTTCAGCATTCACACGCATTTCCTTCAGGAAATGCAGTTTTTCTAGTTGGATATTTAGATCCACTGACCTCCTGCATCATGTTTAAAGATTAGCAGTGGTGTAAGGTGGTAAGACCGGTTATGCATTGTAGCTCCTCTCCCTGGGTGATATTTAACTTTTTTTTATGGAGCTGTTGTTTTTTTGTTGTTGTTGTTTATTAATGTTTCACTGTTTATTTTGTTTTATTTTCATTGTTATTGCACTTTTGTCTACATATGTTAAATGGGAGGCAGGATCTGCAAACTACAATGTTGTCAAGTGACATAGAACTTAAAATAACTTATTATGTTTCAGATAGTCTAATTTAATATCAGTAAAAAACAATGTGAGTCCATCTTTTAAATGATTCTCATGTGGTTTGGGTATTGAATATCCTCTAATGATTTTTGTATTTAGAGGATATTCAATACCCAAACCACATGAGAACGATGGAGGAGCTTGTCCTACTCTTCTGAGCAGAATTGCTTGAATTCAGCAACATTGGAGAGTTTCAGAGGTTGAACGTCCCAGTTAACGTCACTCAGTTGAATTCCAGTTCAAATAGAGAGCTTTAAACCCTGGACAGGTTCGGACATGTTGAACATATTACGTTTATCAAATCATTGTTCTGCTGAAAAGCTAACGTTTCTTGAACTTTAGTTAATGGATGTTCTCCTCCAGGATTTCTTTTTAGTACAGAGAAGAATTCATGGGTCCATTGATGATGGCATGATGACAAAGGATTTTCTAAATCTGACTACACCTGTGAATGTTCACCAGTGTTACACGTTTAGTCCACTTGATAATGGCTCTTTCTGAATCTACTCTCATGAGTGGACTAGAGAACATAAAGTTGAAGGCCTCAGGGGCAGAGCTATAGGCAGGGCAGAAGTGAAAAGCAAACGCTGCATCTCTTATGTTTAATTCGCTAATATATTTGAGCATTAAAATGAAAAAGTATTCAGGGCATCAGGGTGAAGGTTTAAGTGCTGATGTTCTGTCATCCAGACACAGGAAGAACGACCAACAACACCGACACGTCTGAGGTGAGTTCACTTTGTCTCAGTGATGTTTCAGAGAAACAGACGAAACGTCATCTGAGACAGAATAGATGCACTGCAGATAAAATGGGACTTGCCAAGATTTAAAATCTTATTTTTAGACCTCATAGATAATTTGCCTTGTTTTAAAAGCTATTAACTCGTTTTTTGTTCTTCATTTTACAGAAAAATTTTCAATTGAGCACTGAACATCTAATTTCAAGATTTCTTATCAAGGCAAATTATCTGTCCAGTGCAGCAAGTCAAATTTACTTGTTGCATGGATAATTGGACTTGATAAGAAATCTTGAAGGTGTTCAATGTACAAACCATGTGGCTTGCTGTGACAGAGCTGAACTGTGACTCACCAGCTGATCTTCCAGTTGTGTAGTACTGTGGGAACCTGTGAGAATCTGTGATCATGTCTCCTGCTGTGGTAACTGCCCTCCTCTTCATGATGGTCCTGATGTTCAGGTCATGTGCAGGTCATTTCACCTTTCTCTGCCGAATGAAAAATAAAGGATGAAAAAGAAACTACAAAGAGCAACTAGAAAAAAAAGAAACAAACAAAAACAAAATGTGTGACACTCTTTTAGTTAAAAGTGAACACAACAGGGAAATGAATTCTGCTGGATGTATTTCAGATGTTCTGTGAGAGGGAAGGTGGTACACTGGTATCGATCCGGAGCGATTTCGAATTCTTCAAAGTGCTGTGCATGATAGTCAAGAAGTACGATGACGTGATGCCACTCTGGATCGGAGGCAGACTTCAGAATGTGAGCAGCGTCATCCAGTTACATTTATCTTTGTATTTAACACTTTTTATCCACAATGAAACAACGGTTTCTCCCTCAGAGCTGAGCTTATTGAAAACCTCATCCAGACAGTGTAGATGTAAAAACTGCAGCTCAGTGTTTCACTTTGAACAGAACAAACTGAACTTTGACTGGTTTCTGGTTCCAGGGTAAATTTCAGTGGGTTGATGGAAGTGGACCGCTGACATTTCAGAGATGGGGACCTGGTCAACCAGACTTCTACCAGCAGAGGGAGCACTGTTTGGAGATGGACGCAAGCCGTGAGTAAAAAAACGAGGCTGCATGCAGCTATGTGCTCTGTGCCAGATGTAACATGTTGTCAATGATGCCAGTCAGATACTTTATGATGTTTGGGCTTGAGCTTTAATTCAGACACGAGAGCCAGTGATTCTCAGACGAGACACTTGCTTACAGCACTGAGTCAATTTTCTGTTTCAGCGTTTGTACAACATCAAATCTACACAGGTAAAAATGTACAGAGAGAATAATTAATTGTGGACATCATGCGTCTTCACTTAGATGAATATCAAATGGAAACACATTGAAGTTGTGCTGGAAAAACATTCAAACACAAATGTTCAGTGTCTGTGACGTTCAAGTCGGCCTTTACCCTCAACACGCTGCTCAGTGTAAAATAACATGGTCAGAAATAACAAGTCAGATCTTTCTCTTCACTCTGATAATTCACATTTACAAACATATAAACTTTATTTCGGGAAAGTGCTGAGACCATGTTGAAACGGGCTGTTCATCTGAATGTGATGTTTCTTGTCGTTCAGAATGGGGCCTCTGGAACGACCAGGGCCCTGTTTCAGAAAGGAGGGTTTAACAAACTCTGAGTTAAAATCTAAACTCTGGGTTGACCAACTCTGATCTGTCCAACTCAGAGTTTTCGGTTTCAGAACAGGTGATAAGAGTTAGGTCAATCAACTCGGAGTTGCTTTGAGTCTGAGTTAAGCTCATGCATGCGGAGGTAAAAAGCCCTCATGAATGGAACAAAGATAACGTGATTCACCATGGCAACACGTGAAAACAAACCCCGCACGTCATAATTCTTCCGGGTGGAGTTGGATGTTCTTATGCACTGCTACACCGAATACGAACACATATTCAAAAAAAGAGCAGCACAGTCTCTGCTCAGCTGCTGTAAAGGATCGTGAGGTGGTATGGCAGAAGATTGAATTAATAAAAAAATATCGCGAGTGTTTAAAATGTTCAACACAACACAAACACACAAATGTTTTATTTGTGTGTTTGTGAACACAGGTGCTGTCCAACAGGTACAAAACGTACTTAGCAGCAACAGAAGATGAAATATAAAAATATAGTACAAACAGGTAGGTTGTGTTTGTTTAGTCTGTCCCGAACAGCAGTGAGTGGCTGCATTCAGCCTGTCAGTGTTTCAGCTGTCCCAACACTGTCACTGTTTATCACTGTCACTATTTAACACTGTCACTGTTTCCTATTGTCTATTTGAATCGGAAAATCGCTTTTGATTGAAAAGATGTGAGTGCATCGCTACACAGACTAATGAATGATACGTTGAGACTCTAATCAATGTTTGTGCTTCAGTTTGTGTTGCAAGTGCGACACAAAGCATGTGCTGATGTGAGGGCTGAGGATGTTGTTGAGATAAATGATTGACGGTGCTGAAAACGGTAACGTTCATATAAATATTCATGTTGAAATGATAAAACGTCTAATCGGGGTCTGATGATTTTCTCCTGACGGAGATTCCTGTGCAGTATTTGTGCTTCGATATCAATCGTATCTTCCAAAAAGCACACTTCATGTCTGCCACGCCTTTCTGTCCACACACAGGCTCAGATAAAGAGGACAAACTCAGGGTTAGTTGGATAAAACCTGCCAGCGAGCAGGTTAGGTTTACAGAGTATGTTGCCACGGTAACTGACTCAGAGTCCAGCTGAACCGGCTTCATGAAACCGAAAACCCAGAGTTTCCTCTGACTCTGAGTCAACTAACTCAGAGTTTTCACTAAACCTGCTTCCTGAAACAGGGCCCAGTCATGTTCAGAGGCGAGAGTGTTTGTGTGCCAAAAGAACGGCTGATCATCCCTGGCTGAGGAACCAGTTTGCTTTGCTTTTCTCTCTGCTTCAACTGTAACTTCTCTAACTGCAAGTCTTAATATTTACTGCAATAAATGTTCAGCATCAACAAACATGTTGCGTGGTTCTGTCTGATTTATAACAGAATCATACTCAGTAGCAACAAGCATCAGCGTTCTTCTTGCATCAAATGAGAATGATGTTCTCAGCCAGTTCCCATGTAGCAGGTGTTCAGCAGTATGGAGCAACCCTGTAAACACCAGGCCTGAGCAACCAGGCTGCCATGTCCCCCTGCTAGTTTCCAAGATCTCACACTGTCTGCCTTCATGGCTCCCATCATCCCCTCAAAGCTGACAGACACCTGCCCACCTCACCTGCCCACAGGGATCACATGGTACAGACGCACTGGTCACAAGAGCCAGGTGTCCACTGTCCACTGTTGCTGCCATCATCTCCAAGTTACCTGACATCCACACACGTGCTGTCAGTCAGACAGTCCGACAGACAGTCAGTCAGACAGTCAGACAGACAGACAGGAAGCTGAAAACACGAGGTTCCCAGCATGCATCATGCTAACCCTTGTGAACAGGTCAGATTGATGCTGAGTGGGAGGTTGTTTGTCTGAAGGGGAACCTGTTGTAGCTTCTGTGTCCATCCCTCACTGGGAAATGATCATATTGTTTGATCTGGCCCACCAGACATTTACATCAACAAGAATCCTATAAAATAATATTTAAATTAGTATTATTCCTTTTTTGCTATTTCCCCCCTGCGATACTTAATTAGTACCACTAGGTGGAGGATCACAAATTCTCAGTCCATTTTTTGATGGCTGGTCATTCTTCTTCTCTTGACCTGACGTCACGCGCGCGTCATCGTCCAAAACAAAATGAGCTGCAACAAAAAGCGGAAGAAAACATGAATTGTCGGGTTTTTAACAAACTACATGTTGACCAAAACGTATTTTCGCTGAATTACAGCAAAGTAACACGTTCTTTTGTCAAGAACGTGTTGTCCAATATCAGGAAGTACAACATTAACAGACATTTTGCCACCAGACATGCTAACTATGCTAGCTACATAGAGCAACTCTGTCCCCATTCAGTCCATCAATGGTGAGTTGTTGTTTTTTATTCGTGAATTTATGAATGAAAGTGTGAAAATAGAAATAGATTTCAGATACATCTCATGCTTTACGCTCACTCAGTTTTCACCTCAGCTACTGATGTGGTCCTCGAGTCAAAAAGTTTGTCCTCTCCTGTTTGACAGACATGTCCATGTGGAAGGAGACCTGTCTTTACAAAGAAAGACAATTTAACTTTTACTTTGAAACGATGATGAACAAGTATTCAGGTCCTGTACATGAGTACAGTTTGTAGGTGATCAGCATTAGGACACGTGGTTTTAACTTTTTGTAAAAAAAAAACAGTCATGACACATTGTTGTCATGTTTTCTGATGCTGAAGTTTTATTGCAGTAAATATGACAGCTTGTGTTTTCAGAGCTGACAGTGAAGCAGACTGGTTCATCAGCTGGAGACAATCACACTGTCTTCTGACACACAAACTTTTCTTTTTCAGTGCAGAGTATGGGTTCCCCGTACTCCCAGGCTGAAACATCAAGAGGAGACATTTACATTCAGATGTATTATGAGCTGAAGGTTAAATACTCACAATTACTCACTAACAACTGAGTGAGATGTTTTTTCACGTGAAAGTCAGAGATTCTTGGTTTTAGATGAATGAAACAGAAAATCTATCATGTGTAAATAGAGGTGTGTAGTGGGAGCAGCTGTTGGTTCAGTCTTTGTCCTCATTCTGTTTTCACATCAGTGTTTTCTTCAAACTCTATCTGTAATATTCTAAAGCTAAGTGGAGCTTCTTTACTGTACAAACAGGAAAGTGCTTTAATTCTCAGACAAAATAAAACTTCTACAAAGTCACTTCAGCTACTGTCAAATTTAATTTTACATCATGTCCAATAGTCACTGCATGATATTAATGCAGCAGTAAAACATCTTGTCTTCTTCATTTATTTTACTCACTTCTGATGTACAAACAGTCCACACCCAGCTCATCTATGTATGGGATAGAAGAACTGACTGGTCCACTTCCATCAATCCACTGAAGTTCACCCTGGAAACAGAACCCAGTCAGGTCAGTTATCTAGTCAGTCACATGTTGTCCAGCTCCTGTCTGATGAAATCACTATATTTACAGGTTAATGAGAGCAGCTCTGCTGTATCATCAGATATAATGACATTTATACTGAAGGATCACAGTGAAGGTTACAGGTGACTAAAGGTCGTCTTCATAAGGTCACTAACACACAGCCTCACTCAACAGTTTAGCTCATTGTTCAGTGAAAGTCCAGTTTGTTCTGTTCACACTGAAACACTGAGCTGCAGTTTGAGACAATAACTTGTGTTTATAGATGTAACTGACTTCATGTGGATGAACTGTGACCTTCTCACTGCTCACCTCTTGTCTTCTGCCTCCAACCCAGAACTTATTGATCTCATATAGTTCAGCCAGACACATCAAACTGTAGTAGTCGCCGTCATTCCTTAATGACACAAGATGACCACCTTCATTTTGGCAGAATGTCTGAAAACAACAGAAACATTAATTAAAACTCACGTCACCATCATGTTGTTGGTGTTAAATCCATTTGTCATCAACGACTCTTGTAT
Organism: Trinectes maculatus; assembly: GCA_016785345.1. Classification (NCBI taxonomy): domain Eukaryota; kingdom Metazoa; phylum Chordata; class Actinopteri; order Pleuronectiformes; family Achiridae; genus Trinectes; species Trinectes maculatus. The sequence continues at coordinate 107,403 of JAFBJQ010003624.1, forward strand.
CTCATGTCAAGTTTTATTCCATAAGGTCACAAAGGTCAGAGAAGCAGCTGTTTGCTGCTCTGTAACAGCAGAGTTTAACACAAGATGCCACAAGTCTTAAGGAGAAATTTCCTACAGAACCTCAACACCCATCATAAACAAAACTAAATTACAATGATGGTTTCAGTTAGCTTGTAACTTATTTCAAATGATTCTGACATGTTTCTGATGTTAATCCAAAAAATGCCAAATTCTGATATTAGTTATTTCGCTAATAGAAAGGATCACCTGCTACAAACACGTCAGCATCTGGCTTGATGACAAAGTGATGTTTGAAGTTTATATTGAAAAGCTCTTGAAAAACTAAGACCACGGTTTGTTATTTTCATTTACTGTTATGATGATGTTATGTCCCTATGAGCTTATTTTCTGTCTATAAACTGATGTGTGTGTTTTCTTCACCTCTGCGTCATCGAACGTTTCCATGGTCGAACTTAACATCATACAGCGAGTCTCATCCAATCGGTACCATCCAGAACCACATGATTCCACTGGTGGTAAAATGCATTGTCCTACAACACAGGACAAAGTGTTGTCAGCTCTGTGTTTGTGTCGTCTGAGAACAACATTAACTTGTGTTTTGTGTTTGCTTCTTACCGTCTGCAGAGTCCGTGTTGAACATCAGGACCATCATGAAGAGGAGGGCAGTTACCACAGCAGGAGACATGATCACAGATTCTCACAGGTTCCCACAGCACTACACAACTGGAAGATCAGCTGGTGAGTCACAGTTCAGCTCTGTCACAACAAGCCACATGGTTTGTAAATCTGCTCTCAGACATTTCACCTGTTTTCTCTTGTTGAAATAACTGATTCCAGATCTGTCTGTCTGTTGTAAAAACACTGAAACAGGTAAAAACACTGTTGATCCTCTTACAGATGTGTGAATGATGTGTGTAAAATTAGTCAGTGAAACACCAGTGAAATGTGTCATTGACTTATTAAATAACATGTTTCTATCTATTCTGTGTCAGATGACATTTGTTCACTGAGACAAAGTGAACTCACCTCAGACGTGTCGGTGTTGTTGGTCGTTCTCCCTGTGTCTGGATGACAGAACATCAGCACTTAAACCTTCACCCTGATGCCCTGAACACATTTTCATTTTACTGCTCCAACAGAGAAAAGAACAGAGTCATAATTTTGTGCCCGTAACTTTAATTAAAAACATGCAGATGAGTTGATTTTACTGTTGAAACAAGGACAAGATTTTTAAAAAAAATGCTTTTCGAAACAGTTTTCATCTTAACATGTAGTGAACAACAGGACAAACAGATAAAATCTCATTTCTTGTTACTTATGAATTATGTCTATATGTAACGGAGTAGATTTATGCCAGTTAAATTATGGCAGAAAAAGGTGTAACACCGCCGCTTACTGGCGCAGTGGTTGGTGTGGGTACTGCACACAGAAAGGAGGATTACACTGTGGTAAGACGTCCTGTTGCATGGTCCGGGATAATAATTATTTTCTTTAAAGTTCCCGATGTCTACACTTTATATTTTACCGTGTCAAGTACTCACTGTGACCTATGCTAGCAGTTTTGAGCATGTCCTGTGACTTATGAGACCGCAAAATGATGTTTACAGACTTGTTAATAATGCTAAACTAGCTTAAATGTTTTCCCCGTGTTATGTATTATTCAGATTGTCCCGAGACTGTTGCTGTGCTGACTTTCCCTCACCACTGTGGTGCTGTACGCTATCTTGCAGGTAATATGTTGTGTACTTTTTATGTAACATTTCATGACGTTATTTTTGTATACCAGTCTGTGAGCAGCCTTTTTAATTGTTCAGATAAATGGCTCACACTTGTTATCTGTTTCTGAATCTAATGTTAATGAGCTATTGTTGGTTTTTATACTTACCTCATGGTAAATGTTCATGTCACATAATGGTTATGTGGGGATTTTCACTTGTAATTTATAGAATAACAATTTACACTATACGATCACACTAAGATGTACTTTTTATTTTTATTTCAAATGAACAGGATTCGGTATTTTTACTTTATTTTATTGTTAATTGAACACAGAAAGGAGGACTACACAGTGATTGTCCCGAGACTGTTGCTGTGCTCACTTTCCCTCACCACTGTGGTGCTGTACGCTGTGTTGCAGGAAAGAGTATTAATAAAACACCCCATAATCCACCTGGTTGTCGTCTGTGGTCAGTAGAAGCGACAGTAGTGTGGAGCTGCATCTCACAGATAGCTGTGACCCGTCACATATACTTATGTTTGGTTTGAAGAATTGAACATGGTCGGGGACAGACACAGTCTCTATGAGGTTTAGGTGGGAGACAGATGTAGAGGAAGCTCAGATACGTCTGTGAGTGCATCAGACCAAGTTTCCCACAAAACCTTGCCTGACTGTCTACAAAAACCACATTGTTTACAGGATCATTGTTTACATCTCCCAGACAGACAGTATTGACATGAAACTTGGTTGGGGGTGGCGGGGGTGTAGTCTGGGCTGAGGAAGAACATAGAAACTTTCGTATTGGATCTGACTAATGAGCTGAACTTGTTAAGAAAGTAAGCAGATATGAAAATATTCATGCATATGTTTGGTGGAGACATGTGTGAACAGGTAAATTTGGTGTGGAGCTGGTTGATGATCTGTTTTTTTAATGTTGGTGGAGTCATGTGCTCTTAACGTTCTAGTTGATATTCATTTCTGTTAAAGTCTGCACAGTTGTAACAGTGTTGTTGATCATCATGTTGGATGAAACAGTGACATAATCAAACAGTATGAACTAACCCTCAGTGTCCTGATCAGACACTGTCTGTATAGAGCCCTGAGCTGTTACACCTTTGTCAACAGTAAAATCATCACATCTCCATGTTTCTGTTAAAATCCTCAACACTACATGTTTATAGTGTTTTTCTTTTCTGTGTTTAAACATTAAAATCGAACCACAATGTCTTCAGGGCATCAGAGATGAACATTTTCGGAGATCAGTTCTCCAGATGGAGGGAGAACGACAAACAACACTAACACTGAGGTGAGTTCTCTGTGTGTCTGTGGCTGATTCACAAAGACAGAAAAGAAAAGTAACCTGAGCAGTTTGGAGCAGAAGATGCATCTTATCACATGTTTTCATCAAATCTACATATTCAGTATGTTTGTTGGGAGGTTGTTTGTCTGAAGGGGAACCTGTTGTAGCTTCTGTGTCCATCCCTCACTGGGAAATGATCATATTGTTTGATCTGGCCCACCAGACATTTACATCAACAACAATCTTATAAAATAATATTTAAATTAGTATTATTCATTCACTGCCTTTTTCCCCCTGTTATACGTAATTAGTACCACCAGGTGGCGCATCGCAAATCCACTGTCCATTTTCTAATGGCTGGTCACTCTTCTTCTCTTGACCTGACGTCACGTGCAAAAAGCGGAAGAAAACATTAATTGTCGGATTTTTAACAAACTACATGTGGAGCTACATGTATTTTTTCCTTAATTAAATCAAATGACATTTGTCTCTTTTGTCAAGAACGTGTTGTCCTATATCAGGAAGTACAACATTAGCAGACATTTTGCCACCAGACATGCTAACTATGCTAGCTACATAGAGCAACTCTGTCCCCATTCAGTCCATCAATGGTGAGTTGTTGTTTTTTATTCATGACTTTGTGAATGAAAGTGTGAAAATAGAAATAGATTTCAGATACATCTCATGCTTTACGCTCACTCAGTTTTCACCTCAGCTACTGATGTGGTCCTCGAGTCAAAAAGTTTGTCCTCTCCTGTTTGACAGACATGTCCATGTGGAAGGAGAGCTGTCTTTACAAAAAAGACAATTTAACTTTTACTTTGAAACGATGATGAACAAGTATTCAGGT
>JAFBJQ010003630.1:0-20992 GCA_016785345.1 Trinectes maculatus
TTTTCTTTTCTCACATATAACATACTTCACATCTCATGAACAAGATTGTTGTCTTTTTCATTTTAAGTGGGCAAAATCACTTATAGTAAAAGTAAACTAATGAAAATTGCTGCTGTAATTTGATTCTTTTAATAAGCCATGTAACTTGCTATGATCCAAGGTTTTGAACAGGTGTAATACTGGTGTGTGGCCACAGCGTGCGCATCTGATGTTGCTCACAGTGGTCCTCGGTGTGCTCAGGGAGCTTGTGTGTTTGCGCAGACACATGAACAATTAGAGGGAACATTGCTCACAGCCCCTGACAAGTAAGACGCAAAAGAACTATGATGTCATACACATACTACATTAAAATTATTATACACATTATAAATACAAATTATCTGATTTAAAATTATTACATTGTTTTATATATAATATTTATAGGTTGGGATATTGGCAAGGCTTTGCCTTGAATTTTGTTGTTTAAAAGAATAGTTATGCAGAGACAACTACATGTATTTTTATGGTCATGTTCATGAACTGATACGGTATATATCATGGTATAAATAAATATTTGCTTAAAATTTAAAAGATAAATGTTTCTGAATTAGTAAAACCGCAGCAGGTAGCTATTACTGTTCTCTTAAATGTATTGGAATGACAGCAACAGTCAAGGTAGTTTTCAGGGTAGTTTTCAGATTAAAAACCATGTAATTCACTTCATAATTATTTACTGATAGGGTGGTGTTGATGGACAATATCATTGTCAGATTTCCTTGTCGCTTACCCTATTTGAATTCTAGACAGGGAGTGTAAACAACCGACAACTCACCGATAATTACACCGATAATCATCGGAGTTGGTTGATCATTAATCACGTCATAACAGTGTTTACGGAAGCGAACATGGCGGCAAGCAGTAGCATACTTTATGGTCTAATTAGATGCGATCTGGCTGTTCAGACTGCAGTCGCATTCAAAAAAATCCGATACGTATCTGATTCAGTACCACATTTGAAAGTGGCCTGTATCCGACTCGAAAATGTCAACTTCAATGCGACCTGTGCTGTTCACACGGTCAAAAGCAAATTGAATATGGGTCACATTTGAGCTAAAATTTCAGATACAGGTCACTTGTAGCTGCAGTGTGAACGTAGCCTTTGAGTCTCCAATGAAACTAAGACTAATCTGCAAGCATAATTTTGGACTCTGTGAGAAAGCTGAAATACAGGAAACACAGCTGAACTGAGATCAGAACCAATGTTCTTTAAGGAAAACAATGTTAGATTAAAAATAGCTAGAGGAGGTAATCAGTGATATTTATAAACTGCTATGGTGCCACAATACTAGTGTTCATTGTCAAATTTCAGTATATTTCACAATATGGGTGTAAACAATTTATAAAGTCTTATAGTTCCTCTTGTTAATGATTTTTAAAGAACCAAGTTGATTCTTGAATGATTGATTTTGTGTAAGAAGTGCTATCAGCACTAGAGTCCTAGAAGCTAGCTTATCAGCCCTTGAGCCAAATCAATACTTAGATATGAGGTTAAATGCTTCTTTGCTTTACCTTAACAAAGATGGCAGTCCAATTTTCTAGTAGTGGACTGCAGAGGGAGCACAAGAGTTGATGATGATGATAGGACATTCAGTGGAGGACACAGGAGGTCTATGAGATACGCAGTGCGAAGGCATGCAGCGAACATGGAGATCCTTGACCTGAAATTAGAGTGAAGATACAGAGACTTGACTGTTCATGAAAGTATTTCCACAGCAACATCCATTACCATATTCTGATTCACACAGCCCTTAGTCCTCAATGACGGCTTTCTGCTGCTGCCGTTTATAAGTCATCATGATTGAAGCTGTTGAACATCGCAGTCAGCGAGGCCAGTACCCGGGTCATGGAGGATGAAATGTGTGGGTGTGTGGAATGCTCCGTTAGATTGTTGCAATTCATCCCATCAGACACAATGTTACAACTTTTTGGACAACGTTAGGGAGAACGAGAGGGTCCATGGCTGTAGGAGCCATATTGGCCAAGTCCTATCGACTTGGCCAATATGGCTCCTACAGCCATGGCTCCTGATAACATGCTCAAAACAACAAACCAAACCCTGACTGTCCGTTCTGTATGGATTTAAGGCGAGTTGCAAGCTCTTAAAAGCTGTGTAAAAAAGGAAGCCACGTTTAAACACAACAAGATGTAGTAATGATGCTCTGTGCGTGTCAGCATCACTCGGGAGCACTGACAGTCTCTCACAGCCAGGGGGACACAAAGAGAGATGGTGGGGGTTGGGTGCAAGGGCTAAGCTTATTTGCATGGGAAGAGCTCCTCAGGCCAATGACCAGACTGGATAGAGGGAACATTAGAATCCAACAGGAAATGACGTGTCGGATTACACACTCCTCCCTGTTTCCCTCTGGCAAGACAGAGAGAGAGACAGAGAGGAAGACAGAGGTAAAAAGAAGGGGCTAGCAGGGTAAAAGTAAATGGGCCAAGTTGCAGTCTCATTCTTGCTGTGTGAGATCACTGGATCTTTTAAGGATCTTTGGGGATCGACTCTCTCTTCCGGATTGACTCTGTAAAGTGTGTCACAGGGGCTAAGCTACAGCCGTGTCCTGGAGTCACCACAGCTACCTCGCTGCAGCAAGGACAAAATGAACTATCTGGTGAGGAAGCAAGAGTGTGTGTTTGTGTGGACGAGAGACAGAGAGAGAAATTCTTGTGCGTCTTTGTGGGATTCTGGTGTTTTTCTGAGACTGACTTGATATTTGTCTGTTGTTTCATCCCATGGGAATCAGTGTGTGTGAATGCTTTAGCAGGAGCTGCTATAGCCCAGCTGTGCACAGAAGACGCTGAGAGGGGCACATGGAGTATGTCTGGAGTACTGTGTGTGTGTGTGTGTGTGTGTGTGTGTGTGTGTGTGTGTGTGTGTGTGTGTGTGTGTGTGTGTGTTGGGGTAAAGAGTTTTAAAGTTAGTTCACAGCAGTGGAGGAGATGTCACTGGTTGTCATGGAATGTGCAGAGATGAATTCCTCGTCTTCTCAGAGCTACAGAAGTAACTGTTGCAGGAAGTAGACAAAACATCCAAATAACTGGAGAACTAAACTAATGTAAAGAGAAAAGAGTTCCCTCACACTGATAAGAAGAGTAAAATAAGAGTAAAACTTGATTTAAATCGATGTTAATACTCTTGTTGAGAGCTTTTCCTAGTGAATATGGAGAGTAAACTAAGGAATGTCTCGTGTTTGTTTCATGAATGCACCAATGCAGTGCAGAATAGAAAGCAACAGTCCTCACCACATCGAGCTGCTTTCTCCCAGCTTGTTTCTCTCCTGGCTGAATGCAAACCTCAGTGGACTATGGAAAAGTGAAAAGGTTTATTGGAAAGTCAGAAGGCAGGGAAGAAAGGAGAGAGAGGGGGGCGCGCGAGCCATGGTCCGCCTTTCTGCTGAAAGTGTCAAGAAAATGAAAGTGACAAGAAATGAAGGTTTTGTGGCCAGAGGAAAGATGGTGGTGATCAGTCGGCTGAGATAGAAAAGTGGAACACTAGAAGCCAGCAGGACAGGATGAAATTGACATTTAGTAAAACACAGAGGCAGATGAGAAGACAACAAATTGTTGAAAGGAAATGAGAGAGAGAAATAATCTGAAGGACGAGCAGCAGATAGAGAGTAAGACAAAGAAACAGGCAGTAACAGTCCTTCCCTGCTATTGTTTCAAAGCCTTCTACGTCAGTGTTGGCTCACAGCTCATGTTGTACCACACTGTGTGTGTGTTTGTGCGTGTTTGTGCGTGTGTGTGTGTGCATGTGTGTGTGTGTGTGTGTGTGCATGTGTGTGTGTGTGTGTGTGTGTGTGTGTAACTACACAGTCAGGAATGTGGCAGTAATTAGTGTACAGACCCTGACAGAAGTTCTGTCGCTTATCCATGTTGTAGAAACAAAAGCTTATAACCTGACTTTAAATTCATCCATTGGTTTTAAAAATGACCCATATGAAAGCTGAAACTTTCCCGAATGAGGTGTAAAGTATGAAAATAAATTTGCTTCACTGCAGAAATATTGATCATTTAATGAACACAGAAAGGTCAGATTTTGGCAAGACAAAAGTTTTGTCGCCCACAGAAAGTAATGTGAAAATCAAACAAATCATTTACTTCAAATACAAAAATATGTTTCATAACATTGGTGAATGAAGTTGTTGTGCTATTAGAGTCATATTTAATATTTTGTATGACTTCCATGAGCTTGAAGGACTGCATCCATTCGGTTCAATTTATTTTCACACATTACACCTCATTCGGGAGAGTTTCATCTTTAATATGAGTCATGTCTAAAACCAGTGGATGAATTTGAAGTCAGGTATAGGCTTTTGTTTCAACAACATGAATAAGTGACAGAACTTCTGTCAGGGACTGTATAATTAATTTAAAATCACATTTCTTTGTTGTGGAACTTCGAAACAGCTGTGTCACTATGTAACAGCACCATGTTGTGTTGGCCTCTCATCTTTGTTAAGCAAGAAAGTCAACTTTTCATTTTTAGTGTGATTGATTTTAGACCTCTTATCAAATTCCACTTTGTTCTGTGGATTGATCCAATTCTGCCTTAAAATCTTTAGCTGTTTTCTTGTAATGTAAAATAATCACTGAAACTCATAGCCAGTGTCTGGTTAGACGAACAGAAGTAGGACCCACTAACTCATTGGCTACAGTACAGTCAAATGTCAACACTTGGTGGAGAGGAGTCAACTGGCTGATTTTAACATTTAACAGACAGGTTTCCCAAACTCTTCACCCAGGCTAATTAAAGCAAGTCTGCTCGGAGGACCAGTTATATGGCTTCAGTGTTAAGAGCAGTGCTATCAGACGGAAGTGTTCCCCAGTTAGGTAGAGTAAAGATGGTGCAAGGCCAATGCATAATGATGCAGTGGCAGTGTTTTTTCCATTTCAAGTCCTGAAGATCCTGACTCACTGACTGAGTCATAGAGGCCTGGCTTACACAGGGAATTTCCCTCTGTCTCCTGTACACACACACACACGCACACACGCACACACGCACACACGCACACACACATACGACGAAGATCCGTTCCTGAGAATGTGTTGTAACCGAATTTCGACGTTAGTCGGAACATACATTCATATGTATGTATTCGTATGTAGATAATTAGTTGTGCCACTAGATGTCGCTATAACACCACCCTACAATAAGAGTTTACTGTGGTGAATTGCCTTTTGTCACCGCAGGGGTTGATATCGCGAGTGTAATGACCATTTCCTTTAGATTTCTGATATCAACCGTGTAGACCCTGTGTTGTGAATAAACCTACGATATTGCCACGATCCCGAACCCATCTGTGTCCGTGTGCATCTCCTTACCGGCTGCCGCTGCACCGCCCACCAGCTGTCCATTTCACATAAGTAAACACAACGCAGAGTAGCCTAGCTGTGCTGTGCAGGTGTTGGAGAGCCGGCAGGCGCGCTGAGAGACAGAGAGAGCGCTCACCAACTAGTTCCCGTGTGAAGTCTGTACATATTTACGGGGCAAACCGCTTAAGCCGAAACAAGGAAGTTCACGGGAGATGTGTCGTAACCACGAAAACAACGTATCTCGCAACCGTAGTAACACGAGGATCCCCTGTATATTATCTATATCTATATTATCTATCTCAGCAATAACTGAGCACAGCATCAAATGTTAGACTGACTCAGTTGGTGTTTTTAAACATCAATACGGAGGAGGCGCTCTGCATATCCCAGCAGGTGCAACGATGCAGCAGCAGCTTGGTGACTATAATGTAAAACTGTGATGAAACTCAAACATATAATATTGAACTGCAAATGTTCCACTCCCTCGGAGAGAAGGGTGGAGCTAACTACCAGGGTTGTCTGTCAACTGGTTACACAACTCTCTGGCCACCTATGCATCAATCTATCTCATGCCTGAGGCTACACAATCCCTGCTGTTGTTCCTGCTGTTAGTTATAGCCTGTGGGCAGGAATTCTTCTGCTAAGTGATGACACTTGTTAAAGCAGCAGCCATAACCTGCGTTTAGCACATAGAGCTCACAGTTTGTTTCATTCTTCAAGATCCAAGGATAATAAAGGATTCCCATGAGACACACCTGCACGGTGTATGTGCCTTGTGTAACTAAGGCTGGTCTTGCAACCCACCAGGATGTGTTTCAGGGTTGCTGGGTCAGGACACATCCCGGGATTATGTGAGGGTCATTTTAAGTCTCGCTTTGAATAATTTTTACTCCTCCACCAGACTTGATATTGGCAGGGAGAGGGGCTCCACTGCCGCACTGCCCTATGCTGCTGAACCACTTCCTTCCCTGCGCATTCACCAATTGCTCCATCTGCTTGCCGTGGGCTAGGGTGACCTCATAGATGGAAATTGGACATCTATCTTAGAAATTTTAATCAATCAATCAATCAATCAATCAAATTTTATTTGTATAGCCCATATTCACAAATTGCAATTTGCCTCATAGGGCTTTAACAAAGAGTACAGGGTGTGACATCCTCTGACCTACACCCTCAACAAGGGCGAGGAAAAACTGCCAAAAAAAACCCTTTTAACAGAGGAAAAAAAACGCAGAAACCTCCAGGAGACACTCATGTGAGGGATCCCACTCCCAGGGATGGACAGAAATGCAATGGATGCCACGTGTACACAACACATTAACAACATGACTTATAATTATTAATTATACAAGTAGGATAATATAATATAATATAATTATATATTAATATAATAGTGGTAGTGGTGCGTTGAGTGCGGTGCTGAATCCAGGTCCTGCAGCTCCAGAGCATGTTCTACGATCAGCTGCCACCACAGTCAATGGTCCATAGAAGTGGCTGCACCTGGTACTGGAACAGTGGAGCATAAAGACTCCTGAGAAGAGGGTGAATAAGTAAAGTGCATTAACAAGACACAGATATAATGATATGATGTAGATGGAGGGAGGGAAAGCAGACAGTGGCTGCACCTGGTACTGGAACAGTGGAGCACAAAGACTCTGGAGAAGAGGTTGAATTAGTAAAGTGCATTAATAAGACACAGATATCATGATATGATGTAGATGGAAGGAGGGAAAGCAGACAGAGGAAGAGAAGGATAAGGTCTAAATGTCCCCCGACAGTCTAGGCCTATGGCAGCTTAACTAAGAGCTGATCAAAGATGGACCTCGACCAGCCCTAACTATAAGCTTTGTCAAAGAGGAATGTTTTAAGTCTGCTCTTAAGAAGAAGAAGAGAAGAAGAAGAAGAAGAAGAAACATACTTTTATTAATCCCAGAATTGGGAAATTGTACACTGTATTTCACACTGCATTTTTACACACATCACACATTAGTCACATGCACATGCGGAGCAGTGGGCTGCTCCCCCTGAGGGAAGCGCACAGGGAGCGAATTTGGGGGTTAAGGGCCTTGCTCAAGGGCCCAAGGTGGTGGACTGCAGATGGCGGGCCGCCCCCCCATCCCCGGGGCCGCCGGTGGGTCCCCTGTTGCTGGGGCGGTGTCCCTTCCCCGGGCCGTGGGGTCCCTGTCTGGCTCGGCGGGGTCTGGGAGGGCCAGAGAAAGGGGGCTGGGGGGTCAGTCTGGAAGCTGTCCCCCGCCTGCCTCTCGGGGGACGGGGTTGTGGCCGCCCGTCCGGGGGGGCTTCGGGAAAGAGGCCCCGGCTAGATGCTGGGATGGCTTCCCCCTGGGTCCTCTGGGGCCCCGTCGCGTGTCGTGGGGGTGGGGGGCCTGCCTGCCGCTGTCCCCCCCGCGAGAGCTGGGGCTGTGGGCTGCGCTGGGGCTGCCGCGGGGCTGGCCTGCTCTCTCTCTGTGTCTCTCTCTCTGTCTGTCTCTCACCATCTCACCCTCTCTCTGTCCTTCCAAAATGTCAGTTCGGTAGCCGATGCCAATAAAAGCCAATAAAATGCAACAGGAAGAGTGAACCACACCCTTCCTTTGCAGAACAAATCTGTTGAGGCACAATAAGGCAACCAGAAACTGTCATACTGCGTGCCTAAGCTGCCAAACAGTACATGTTAAAAATAAATTAATAAAATAAAATAAAATTTTATTTTAAAATTTGCTGTCTATAAGAAGCTGAAGCTGAATTGACACTGACAGGTTAATAAAATGTTCAGTTTTTATTGTTGGTATCTGCTCATGCTTAATTCCAGATTGAACATTTTATAGCACCCTCAAAACTGTGTATTTTTGAGCAATCACAAGTTAATTTAACTGCTTAGTTAGAGGGTTATTAGAGGTTTAATTAGATTTGATCTTACTCCACTTCAACATGTTGTTAATTTCAGTGTCCTGCTATATATGCTCCACCGGGTGAAGGATTCTTTTTGCTTTTGTGCAATGTAGCTGTGCACTAACAGTCATTTCTCAGAAACATTTTGACGTGCCAAGACAGGAAAAGAGGGAGGGGGCGGATGGCCTGAAGAAAAAGACAGGTAGCACAGAGGTAAAGGGTGGTGAAGAGAGAGCGACTGAGGAGGGTGGAGGAAAGAAGCAAAGAAAGAAAGAAAAGAACAAAAAAGGATTGCTCAGCTTTTTGATGTAAACTTAAGAATCTAATGCTGTGCATGCGTGTGTGTATGTTTGTGTGAGACTTGTGAAACCTCTGGAATGTGAGGTAATCAGTGGGAGTTTGTATGTGAAAGCTGTGGAATGCTGTAGTATGTTGGACTACAGGCTCAGACTCGCTTCAGCAATAGCTGACGCACACATTTAGCCTCAACAGCTGTACACACGTGATGACAAAGACTCAGGGCCAAGTCAAAGCAGAGTTACTGCAGGTCCCAGTTACTGCTACTATCAGTGAAGATTATTGTAAACTGTAAAAACTCAATACTCCAAAAAAAATAAAAGGTACAACTGTGTGTGTGTGTGTGTGTGTGTGTGTGTGTGTGTGTGTGTGTGTGTGTGTGTGTGTGTGAAACAACTTGTGTTTTTCCTACTTTGCATCTAGCAACAGAATATCAAACTATTAGAATCATCATATACAATGTGTCATGATGAGGCTAATACTCTGGTTAAGGCTATTGTGGGCAAACAGGTCAGTGAAAAGATTTCACTGACTTTGGCTCTCACGAGATCAATACAAATCTGGCCTGCTCTGTAGTCCCTCTGGTGGTAGTTTCACCTTGCTTCAGCAGGACCTGAGGATGGTGCTGTTGGTCATCCTGTTACTACTTTGGTTTCTTATTTTTCTTTGCAACGATCAGCTTGATAATGGCTAAAGTGGACAGCATACCTTTGCAATGTCCACACTAATATGTTTTTGCTGTAAAAACCTGTCACTTTTGCTCGGTTAGGACCTGGTGTCCACTCCACCCATGAGTCGTCCGGTAAAGAATGTTGTGTTTCAGTCCAGATGGACAGTCTTCTGTAAACAACGGGACAGAGGGCCACCTTCGCTTCCTGACTGTCTCTTCTTAGTTACGACTAAGCTACCAGTGGTGAATGCAAAGAGGGGGCATTCTGAATTCTGACCCGCCCACCTTAGTAACCTCTTCACACAGTGATCAGCCAGCTTTAGACAGGTGGAGGATACCGTGTCCTGACTTATGTCTCCAACCAGCCAATCATACACAACTAAGTGCGGCAAATGCATTGAGAGCAGCAGGGGGTAATGTTATGTCATCCTGGAGGGAGTGTACGAGAATAACAGCATTTTACAAACCACACAAACAGACTACATTTACTCTGACTCACTCTTCCTCACCTCAGCTAGTCCCACCCCAAATGGTACAGCCGTACCCCAGTGAAAAACCTGACTCACTCCAGTTGACATCAGAACTGACTTAATGCAGGGGACCACAGGGGAGAACAGAGTAGATCAACCACCACATTTTGACTGTTGCTGAAGTGGCATAGTGGGTAGAAAAAAAATGGGAACAACACAAAACCTCCTTTGGCATTTTTGTCCCCAAGGAGCAAATAGGAGGCACAAGACAAAGGACATTAAGCTTACATGCACACACCCTCATGCACATACACACACACAAATGAGCAACCTGTCTATAGTGTCAGCGCTCCACCAGCATTACTTTCCCCTTTATGAACATCTCTCTCATTGCCTCCTCTCTCCTGAAGACAAGGATATACCTGATTTAATAATCTCTACGGGATGTTGAGAATTATAAATAAGAAGCTCACTGCTTCACTAACCTTCAGCTGTCTGATACACCTCGGTTCTTCTTCATCAGTCCCCTCCTTAACCAGACAAATTGAAGCTCTTGGCGTCGCTCAGCTGGAACTAGTTGTCCTGGTAATGGTTGCCATGATAACATCTCATTGTTGAGGCCTGTTGCTGCTCGGATTTAGCCTGAGAGGTCTGGGTAATGTAGCTCCTACTGTGTTCTCATTTCCCCACACTATGCGACTGCCTTTGAAGAGTGGATGTACAAAGGTCTACATAATGGCTGATTAACAGACATGTATGTATATGTGAGGGCTTCCAGCCATGTGCACATGCAGCTGACAAGGTTTTTTTTGAAGGATTAAAGGAGTTTTATTGCAGTAAAAGTGTAAATCAAAAAAATCAAAACGAAGAAGAAAAGGGGGCAGAAATATTAAGATGAAATAAATGTTTAAGATAAGCCATTTCAGCAGCAGACTGCAGCACCTGCAGTGTATGAAAGAGAGGTCTTTCATCCCCTTCGCCATTAGACTACAGTAATCCCTCGTTTATCACGGGGGTTACGTTCCAAAGAGAACCCGCGGTAGGCGAAATCCGTGAAGTAGAAACCTTTATTTTTTTACAGTTATTATACAATGAAATACTCCATAAAACATTGAAAGCAAGGAACAAAACCTTTTTACAGGCCCAAGCATTTGTTTAAGAAATAAAAATAGAAGCGTTTTCTAACAAATAACTCTGATAGTTTTTAGAAATACTGTCAAATAATCATTTTAATAATCAACCTACGCGGTTGGACACATTGTGACTGACGCGTATTTCACAGTTCCTCTGACTGTGCCTCTTCGTGCTGACTCCGCTCCGCTGTAGCGTCGTTTTCTACTGAAGGCCGTGGTGCAGGTGTCTTTGTCGGTGCAGAACGTTTTGTCGACATTGTGGGTTTTGTCGTGGAGACAATATGCAAACATGTAAAATTGCAAAGCCGAACGCATTCTGTACTGGACAGAGACGAGGCACGGAGGAGACTGATTGACAATGGCCTACAGTCCCTTAGCCAATCAGGACACAGAGTAAAAGATAGCGAATGGGTAATTGATCAAAAAAAGACTCAGTTGCTGTAGTATGCTGATTCAATGACTTTAAACACAACAAACTTTCTCCTATTTCTCTCCTTCCTGACTCCTCTGCTTGCGGGCGAGACGGTCGGGTCTAAGCTCCGCCCTTTAAAGGGCCAGCGTCTCCGTCCCGAGCACAGCCTTTTCCACACAGAGCACAACGCGCGTGCATATACTGTAAAAAAAAAAAAAAAGCATAACTGCACTAAAAAAATCCGTGAAACAGCGAAGCCGCGAAAGGTGAACCGTGTAATAGCTGGGGATCACTGTATAACCAACATGTATCACAGTGCAATAATGTTCAACTGTCTGAATCAACATGTGCAATACTACTGTCAATACTGTTTTTCATAAGTTCAATCAATCAATCAAATTTTATTTGTATAGCCCATATTCACAAATTGCAATTTGCCTCATAGGGCTTCAACAATGAGTACAGGGTGTGACATCCTCTGACCTACACCCTCAACAAGGGTGAGGAAAAACTGCCAAAAAAAACCCTATTAACAGGGGAAAAAAAACACAGAAACCTCCAGGAGAGACTCATGTGAGGGATCCCACTCCCAGGGATGGACAGAAGTGCAATGGATGCCACGTATACACAACACATCAACAACATGACTTATAATTATAATATAATATAATATAATATAATATAATATAATATAATATAATATAATATAATATAATATAATACACACAGGCACAAAGACTCCGGAGAAGCGGGTGAATTAGTAAAGTGCATTAATAAGACATAGGTATAATGATATGATGTAGATGGAAGGAGGGAAAGCAGACAGAGGAAGAGAAGAATAAGATCTAAATGTCCCCCGACAGTCTCGGCCTATGGCAGCTTAACTAAGAGCTTAACCAAAAAATAGGAGCATTAAATTAAAAAAATATATTTTTTTCATTTCTATCACCTTTAATTTAATACAATACAAATACAAAATCCTCTCATTTATGTTCTAAAGTTAAGTTTACTGTCAAGCTCACATCAGCAATGAAAGTGTTACTGTCGTGGAAACATGTTCTCCAATCAGAATCATCCCTCTGTATCAGGGTTAGGGTTAGCCCGGTTAGCTGGCTCATTCATTGATTAGGACACCTGTATCCTGGGGAAGTGAAAAGGCGGAAGTGGTAAGAGTCTCTGTGAGAGCGTTTATAGTCAGAGTTAAATGGTGGAAGACTAGCACGACAGTCAGTTTGAAAACTATTGGGAACAGAAGAGTTGTTGAAGAGAATCTTCAACAACTCAACAAGATGAGCATCGCTGTAATCATACTGCGGCGGAGAATGTTAGTGATGCAAATGTATCCCACTTATAGTAGATACACTGAATAGCTAGGCCTGAAAGGAGCTCATTTAGACCTGAACAGCCAAACAATGAACAACACTCACCACAACATAAAGTGCAACAGTAAACTCTTTAGTGAGTATTTCACAATAAAGGTTTACAACATTTGTATAACAATAATGATATGGAAAATAACAAAGAAAATAAAATGGCGCCTTTAAAATAACAAGTCCTGTTTCCCTTAGTACCGGTACTGTTTTATGTCTGTTCCTCTAATAGGGTGATTAGAGTTGTGCTTTAACCCCTTTCGAATGTGTAGCAATCTTGCCAACCAGGTTGGCCCTACCACCGATTGGAGTTAATGACGAAGAGTCAATCCAACTTCTCTAGGATCTTTGGGAGGCTCGCCATCTATGCATCACAGAATGATCCTGAATTACTCCTTCCAGGACTCTGGATCCTCTTCAACAGATGGGATGTTCCTATGGAGACTAGGGATCTCCAAAAGACCTGACCTGTTTAATTTAATAAACAGGACCTTTAAGTAATCAATCTAACTGTTGTACAACAATAGCATTAAAGTATAATGACAGTGTCACCTTTAAAATTCTGACCTTTCATTACACTAAAGCTTAATAATTCCAAATCCAGAAATCAAATGTCTTCCACGAACCATTGAGTAATAATTCAAAACAGTAACATATCAGAAATTGTGATTTCTGATGATTTAACTCATGAGCAAAACATCTTAATTCAGCATAATATGAGTTTCTGTAATAAGGATCATGAAATTAACCCCTAACTCACAACGAAAGGGAGAATATTCTTCACATTACAATTTGTATTACAAAATGTAACTCATTTCCTTCTGTAGTTCAGTATTAACATAAATCTCAAAATATTCCATTTAATTTGACACATTAACACAATTGGCTAATCAACCTGCACTTTGTACTAACTGCAGTCACATATACCAACACAACACAATGCTAATCAGCTAATAAATGTGCAGTTTAGTGTATTAAGTGCACAGGCTAAAGTGCTGAATATTCACAAGGCAACAAGTTTAATGCAACGGTTCCCCGCAGTATGTCTCCTGATAGCTAACGTTCAGCATGTGGCTAGCAGCAGCTAACAAATATCATGAGCACCGCTAATGTCACTCTTACCGATGCTCTTAATTCCAGTGCTGAGTGTCGTCGGGGACTCTCGGCTCTCATAGGATGACAACGGTTCGCCAGGGTAACCGCTTGAACACAGTGCTAAACGCCTTTATTTAGCGGACTGCTGCTTTCTCACTGTCGCGGCCGGAGTCGAAAAGGAAGTGCAAAGCACCGCGCACAAACTCCGTTCCTACACCGTAAGCAGGACATGCGCGCTAATTGGTTGTTAAGAGGCTACCTGCCTTTTGTTTGGTCAGCTGCGCTGAACCTGAGCGTTGCCTTCAAGTGCGACTCAGAAAAACATTAAAGATGTATTAACACATGAAACAACTGATAAAACAACAATTTCTCTCTTAAGCCCATGGTTTAGTCAACCAAGTTTTACACCTGGGTTACACAAAGTACACATATCAGTTGATCTCGCATTTCAGTCGTTTCAGTCAAACTGAGCCACAGAGATCTGCATTAGGCATTGAACCACAATGAGTTGTATGCCTCACTTTGCATGACGACAAGAAAAGAGAACACATGAGTTGAAGGAGAAAAGAGAATTGTCGGCCTACAGAGCAAGACCGTTTTTGACGCAATTAAACTGCAATTAACCTGTGATGAACCTGAGTTTAACCTGGGACTAGCCTGCGATTGACCTGTGGTTGATCTGCCTGATCAACCCCCCATGTACCAGAGTGATTCACAGAAATAGGAATCGGTGACAACTGGAGAAATCGAAGTCATACTACTACATACTATACAACAAAATACTCCCACGTTTGTTTTGAGTGAATTTGCACACAGTGTAAGTAATTTAGTGAGTAATTTTCCTGACAATTTCATTCAAAACCATGTTGCAAAACCCTAACGAAACCCTAACCCCAATGAAAGTCTGACAAGCAAAGATACATTTTAGAGTAAAAAATTCTAACTAAAAAGAATTCAACCACAGGTGGAGTCTAGTTATTTATGAGGTACATGTCTGAAGTTCAAACAACAAAACATATAAAATGACATTTTCTAAAAGCTATGTTTAACAATAAAAGGGAACATAGGCCTAGTCATGTATTATATATGTCTTACTCTTGTCTTTAATCCTTCAACAGAATGTGCTGGCCAAGGCGTTGTATGACAATGTGGCTGAGTCTCCAGATGAGTTGTCCTTCCGCAAGGGTGACATCATGACAGTGTTGGAGCGTGACACACAGGGTCTGGACGGCTGGTGGCTCTGCTCCCTCCATGGTCGTCAAGGCATTGTGCCTGGAAACCGTCTCAAAATTCTAGTCGGCATGTACGACAACAAGCAGCAGCAACAGGCCATACCCTCCATGCCAGATCCAGCAGCTTCCTGCTCTGCCTCCCAGGTACAGTGGCCCCTCCCTTCTCAGAGTGCCTACGCCAAACCAATGCCCGCTCTGTCATCTGCTGCCACTGCTACGTCCTCCTCTGGGTTTCCCAACAAGCCCCTCCCAGCAGCTCAGTATACATGCATGCACCCCACCTCTGACTCTGTCTACATGATGCCCCCCTCCCACCACTCTAAAGCAAATCCCCAAAGTCTGTACCAAGTACCGTCTGGCCCAGGGGGTCCCACTCCACAGGCCCAACCAGGACCTCCCAGCAAGGCACCAACTTTGGCCCAGAGACAGTACCATCTACCAGGAAAGGACATCAACCAGGTTCCCCCCTCTGTAGGTCCAGGGCCAGCCCAGGGAGCAACCTTGACTGGTGGTACAGGAGCGGGGCAGGATGTGTACCAAGTACCCCCCTCTCTGGAAAAGAGGAACTGGGAGAGCAGCACCAAGCCACTGGGAAAGGTATGGCTGAGGTAGAATAAGAGAAGGATGGAAGACAGGGGAAGTATGAATTAGGGATGTAAAACGGATCTGATCCTGCAGAGAAATGTTATTTTATGGATGTATTTTATTGTCATTATATTATTATTTTGTTAATGGAAACTGAAAGAAAGAAATATGGGAGATGATAAAATTATGGCACAAGCAAGGAACTTGTGCCATACTTAGCAAAGGGAGAGAAGGAAAGTTATTATGTTGTTAATGACAATTTAAATCTCATGACTTAGCTGAGTGCACATACATGCGCGTAAATGCACATGTAAATGCATTTCCATCTATTGTCACTGCTTGTGAGCGTATGTAAAAAAAAAAACAAGGTTGTTCTTTGTGCTGTTTTATCGAGCCTGCAGAAATCAGTCAGTCAAGGCAGGTGTGGTCAGTCATCTTATTACAGATGTTTTATTGTGTGTCTCATTGAAGAGTTTCTAGTCTGACACTATCATGGGATAGTTTAGAGTGTTCACAGTATTAATGTAAACGTAAAGTGTGGAAGCTCTAGATTACACAGTCATGTAAAGAGGCGATAAACTGGCAGGAGCTATTGTAGTTCAGCATTATCAAGCTGTTACACTATTGACATTTTATCATTCAGACACACAGTAGTTGTGATTTTACACCACTGTCCCTGGTGGCTTTATTCAGACATACCAGGGCTACAGTAAAATGAGACTAGAGAGGAAGTTGTTAACAGTGACAAGTTCAGTGGTTACTAGATGTTATTGTTCTCACACTAAAAAAATGTGCCATTGATTAAAAGCTGACGCAGATGTTACAGTTCATGACAATATTCATATTATCAGTTTCGTCATTCTGAGATATATAATTCCACTGCTTTTTTCTGTGTCAGGTAGTTCCCTGATACAAAGAAAGAATGTTACGGTTAGGGGTTAGGGTTAAGGGTTAGGGTTAGGGTTAGGGTTAGGGTTTAGGGTTTAGGGTTAGGGTTAGGGTTAGGGTTAGGGTAGGGTTAGGGTTAGGGTTAGGGTTAGGGTTAGGGGTTGGGGTTGGGGTTAGGGTTAGGGTTAGGGGTTAGGGTTAGGGTTAGGGTTAGGGGTTAGGGTTAGGGTTAGGGTATTTAAGAGCAGTTTTAAGTCTGCTCTTAAATACAGAGAGGGTGTCCGCCTCCCTGACTGAAGCTGGGAGATGATTCCATAGCAAAGGAGCTTGATAGCTGAAGGCTCTGGCTCCTAGTCTGCTCCTATGGATTTTTGGAATTGTAAGTAAACCTGCATTCTGAGAGCGGAGTGGTCTAGTAGGATAATATGGTATTATTAAATTTTGTAGGTATGTTGGTGCCATACCATTTAGAGCTTTGTATGTAAGTAGAATGATTTTGAATTCAATTCTAAATTTCACAGGGAGCCAGTGCAGTGAATCTAATATGGGGGAGATATGATCTCTTCTCTTGGTTCCTGGTAAATACAGGTGCGACAGCATTTTGAACAAGCTGCAGGGTCTTTAAGGACTTACTGCTGCAGCCTGATAGTAATGAGTTACAGTAATCAAGCCTGGACGTGACAAAGGCATGGATTAATTTTTCGGCATCTTTAAGAGACAGGATATGTCTTATTTTTGCTATATTGCGGAGGTGAAAAAAGGCAGTTCTATGTGAGACTCAAGTGATAAATCAGAATCAAATATAACTCCCAGATTCCTGGCAGTTTCACTGGGAGCAAGGACAATGCCATCTAGACTGGCTATATCATTAGATAACGACTCTCTAAAGTGTCTAGGGCCGAGAACTATAATTTCAGTTTTGTCTGCATTTAATAATAGAACATTTTGGCTCATCCAGGTTTTAATGTCTTTTAGACATCCTTGGAGTCTAAGTAGTCGATTAGTTTCATGTGGTTTCATTGAAATATACAGCTGCGTGTCAACTGAGTCTCATCTGCATAAAAATGGAAATTTAAAGAGTATTTTCTAATGATGTTTCCTAATGGCAGCATTTATAACATAAATAACATTGGGCCACGCACAGAGCCTTGAGGAACTCCATAGCTGACCTGTACGTATTGTGACAACTTATCATTAATTTGTACAAATTGATGTCTGTTAGATAAATAGGAGTTAAACCAATTGAGGGCAATTCCTTTTATGCCAATTAAGTGTTCGAGCCTATGAAGAAGGATGTGGTGGTCAACAGTATCAAAAGCTGCACTAAGATCTAGGAGAACCAGTACAGAGCTAAATCCTTTATCTGAAGCCATGAGTAGGTCATTTGAAACTTTTGCCAAAGCTGTCTCAGTGTTATGATGTACTCTGAACCCTGACTGAAAGTCCTCATATAAACTATTGGTGTGAAGAAAATCATTTAACTGATTGGCAACAGCCCTCTCAAGGATTTTTGAGAGAAAGGGAAGGTTCGATATTGGCCTGTAGTTATTTAAAACTTCTGGGTCCAGACTTGGTTTCTTGAGGAGAGGTTTAATTACAGCTAATTTAAAGAACTCTGGTACATAACCAGGTGGCAGTGACAGATTGATTATATCTAGTAAATGGCTGTTCAGCACAGGCAGAATTTCTTTAAAGAGTTTTGTCGGGATGGGGTCTAGAACACAGGTTGTTGCTTTAGAGGAGGAAATTATTGTTTTTAGCTGACTATGGTCAATTTGGGTAAAGCAGTCTATGTGTGCTGAACCTGCTATTTCTGTTTGTATGAATAAGTCACTATTTAGTATAGTTTGGGAGTGGTGTATTTTCTCCCTAATAGTTATAATTTTATCATTAAAGAAATTGACAAAATCATCACTTGTAAGGGAGTGTGGAATGCTCTGCAGCCCTTATTCAGAATAAAGTCAGACAGTGTGTCGTCCATTAAACTGAAAAGGCCACATTTTATTTTACTTTTTTTCTTGAATAGCAACAAATAAAGGGTGGGGTTTGCTGGTTTCCTTATGACATTCTTACATATATAGAGCATTGGAGCATTTAACATTGGTGGTCTAAGAAAACCAAATTAAGTAACCCTAACCCTAACCCTAACCCTAACCCAAAGTAAGAAATAAAGTAAGGGTCTTACTTTATTTCTTACTTTATGTTCACACTAAAAAATCAAAAGAATATTGCTGAATTTAGCATTTAGCAAAGGATGACATTTGCACATGTGGAGCCAGCAAGTTGGCAAACTCTTTAAATATCATCCTAATGAACTACAAAGGGCTGTATAACTGAGTCATACCCTCAATCCACATGTAGCCAAGAAGTCTACAGAGAGAGAGAAGTAGGAAGAGGTGGTTAATCAGAGGGGTAAGTTCATGTTTACCAGTGCAGTGTTTGTGGTGAGATAATAGAGGGGGTATCCACCTGAGAGGACATACCTTTAAGTCAAATGGTATCAGGAGAGAGTTGCTATCAACAAATGGAGAGTGTAGATTAAGCCACAGAAACATCTGCATTTACCAGTGTTGTGGTTTGCTACCTTTTAAGCCAAAAGATTAGGGCTGTAACAATTAGTCGACGACATCGACGACGTCGACTGTTAAATGTGGTCGACCAGAAATTTTGTGGTCGTCTAGTCGTATATTATTTTAAGCAACATGATGAACGCCATTCAATTCATTAGAATACATGCAAATAAAGTAAGGAAACGTAAGGGGCAATAGCCTGCACCATCTGCGTCCATATTGAGCTAAACACTGAAGAAGTTCAATAGCAATAGCAAAGTCGATGCAGTAGCAACGGTGGCTGAAGCAGAGGTGCATAGTGATGTTAGCGTGAGACCGCGAATGTCTAAAGTCTGGGAGTATTGTCGGGAAAATAAAGAAAATAAACACGTCAAGTGCACTATCGGGAGTTTTGGCATCCAAAGTCCCGGATGGGTAAGTTGTTCTCTTTTTTTAGCCTACCTTTCAAAAAATGCATCGCTCAGTATAAAGTAACAATAGCTAGGCTACTTTCTTAAAAGATGATGTTAATTTCGTTTACACGTACCAGGATATCCAAAGCCGACGACGACCGTCATGTTACGGTGCTAAAACTGTGTTTCACCTTTTCACGTGTCTGAGGAACACCCGGAGTTTTTCAAAGTAACGTTAACGTAATTTTCAGTGACTGAAACCTCTGGTTAAGCCCCATTTGAAAAAAATATGCGTCTTTACTATTATACTATTATATGCATCACTAGTGGACACATTGCCTCTAATACTTGTCACAAAGCTCAATACACATAAGGATACACTGGTTTTCAATGAAATCCAATTAATACCCAACTTTGTTAAAAACGGGAAACGTAGCAAATAAATAATCGATAATCGTTGACTAATCGAAAAATTAGATTATAGATTAGTCGACTACAAAAATAATCGTTAGTTGCAGCCCTACAAAAGATTTATTCTTGTTGTTGTGGAATTATATATTTTGCTGACCACATGACACATGTGAGCAAATACTCCAACATTCTCGTCACATTTGATAGTTTAATGTGTAAATCCCAAAGCAGTACTGAAGTCCAGCACTGATGTTGACTTCTGTCTAGTTTATGCTCAGTCCACATCAAAGGCATTGGATAAGGCTTAGGTTAGGGTTCTTTGGGGACCATAATATATTCTATCGCCAAAACATTTATGAGCGTGATCTTGTGCATGGAGATCATCGTCATATATATATATATGCACCATTTGTCATACACATATTGTTGAAAAAAAGGAATTCATGAGAAAATGTTATTTGGTTATTTATTTAAAAGCATCAAACCATTGGATATAATCCATCTCTATAAATAAATGCATCTGTTTGACTGACTCCAGTTTGACATTTAATACACTGTAAAAAAAAATTAGTTGACTCAACTTAACTAAGTTAAGTCATCTTGTTGCTTTGACTGAGTTAATTTGAGTCAACTTATCGTGTCAAGTTTATTACACTTCAAAACACGAGTCGATCTAACATGCAGTCTGTTGACTCAACTTCCTGTATCAAGTAAGTTGAACTTGAAAATATTATTTGAGATAACTTTAAGAGATGTTGGCTGAATTTATTTTATCAAGTTCCTACAACTGTGAATCCAGTTGGCTCAACATGGAATACATAATTGATACAACTCACGATTTGTTGACTCAACTTTATGTATCAAGTAATGTGGACTGGAAAACATTACTTAAGAGAACTACAAAAAGATTTTGGTTGAACTTATTTGATCAAGTTAGGACAACATTATTATTCTTTTCTCATGCTCTATTGCCAAGTTACTTGAGTTTACAGTAATGGCTAGATTTAAAAAATGTAAGCAAACTAATATCTGCATAGAATCTACATGAGAATTAGCCAGTCAAACTTAAATATTAACACATGACAAAATAGCTGAAAAGACAATTCAATAAGGACCTTTATTAAAACCCCAACAAGTCCAACTTCAACCAGCCTTGCTTCAAAATAAGTGTCAATGGATATCGAAACATAAAAAAAAACACCTTCCTTGGGACAGGTCAAAAA
>JAFBJQ010003633.1:0-88196 GCA_016785345.1 Trinectes maculatus
ACATATGTGTGTAACAAAAATTAAGACATCGTCATGTATAACCCTTTGTGGGTTTTTAATACGGTTTTTAAAACTGACCTTTTTTTGTCCGAAAAGTGGGTGAAGCGCCTGTTTCTCTGTGACGTAGCTCCGTCGACAGCCAAATCTTTTTCGGGGCGGGTGGCGGCTTTTTAAAGCTATTCGAATCTGTAAATACAAAAATGCATAATATGTATTATACAGTGAACAGTTGATTGTATTTTCTTTTGACTGTTTGGTTAAGCCGATCTACTTACTCAGATTCGTGTTCTTCAATGGTGTAGAAAAGGTTGTCTCTGAATCAGAATGATCTACAAAAACAAACTTTTTTAAACAAAAAACAAAAATAAGTACTACGATTAATAATCTGTATAATTAATGAAAATAACAAAAATACTTACTTTCCATCCTTCGTTAAAGAATTGTCCCGCTGGTGCTGTTCTGTGGTAAATGCAAAGACTTCTTTTCAGAAAAGGGTCTCGATAAATGCTCCTGAAAGCTCAACCTTTTAAATACCCTGAGCAGCAAAATGTTGACACCTTGTGTAGCCAATAACGATGCTTCATTTTTGTGTGTGTGTGTGTGTGTGTTACATCAAAGAAAATGCGATTTCCGAGCCCCACTACTGTCATGTATCTCCAAATGGTCCTATTTTAACATAGGGAACTTGTCCGGACACGTCCTTCTAAACTCCTATTTTAAACTCTGTTAATAGAATTCTTGCTATAATCCTTTTAACCATCTTATTCCTTATTTTGTTAGTTACAATTAATATCATATATTTTAAAGTTAACCCTAGAAAAGATACAAAGATGAAACCTATTTCATTTTAGTTCATTATTTAGATAACTAAAGATAAAACTCGCTGTTTTAAAGTTAACCCTGAAAAATACAAGTGTAGAAAGAAAAAAACCCTTTAATTTATCTTGTGGGGATTTGCCCTACACAGTCCTATTTCCAACGGGGGTGTACTATCCTGTCCTTTTAAAAACTGATTTTTAGACTTTGTTTGATAGAAATCTTTGTTATATTTCTTTTAACCATTTTTATTTTATTAATTTATCTAGTTACAGTTAAATCTCAAATATTTTAAAAGTTATCATGAAAAGCTGATTCTTACTATAATTCTTTTTAATGTGCTTTATTTCTTAGTTACTAACATTCTCAAATAGTTAAAGTTTCCTTACAGTGTTGTAGTAGTGTAAAGCGTTTTTGCATTTATTTTGTGTTTCACATCAAAAGGTTGTCTGTTTCCGACAGACTTGTTGACGCCTATTGTCCCCAAATGGCAGCGTATTTTAGCGTGGGAAATTGTCCTAACACCCTAACCCACCAGAATACAGGTGTAAAAACATTTTCACTTACATGTGTGTGTTACTTTCAAACGGTGTTTGTTTCCGACAGACATACTGTCGTCTTCCATACCACGAACACCTCAGAGCGGACTTGTTGTCACCTTGGTTTATTATCCAAAACAGCTGCATCGTTTATATGTGTGTGTGTAGCATATCAAAAGAAAAACGCTGTTTCCGACAGACTTGTTGACGCCTTCAATCTTAACTGTTGTGACTTTAACGCTTTTGAAACTCTTCTGGTATGTCATTCTATACTGTTTTAAACATTTGTTACTATAAACCAGTTATAATCTTATTAATTAATTTATTTTCTTATTTCCTAAGTTACAAACACTCGTACATACTTTTATATAAAAACGTTAGTTTCTTAGTTAGAATACATTCTTATATACTTTAAAGATTCCTTACAAAGATATAGTGTAAAGCGTTTTCGCTTTTATCATCTGTATTACGTACAAGGATGTCTGTTTCCGACAGCCTCTGTATTCATCTGAATGGTCGCTACTTTAATGCGTGAGACTCCTCTGACATACTATCTTGTATAATTGAAAGTCATCATGAATAGAAATGTCCTTTATCTAGTTTAATTTAGTAGTTGTTTCTTTAATATAGTTAATTACACTAAATTCGTGTTTTAAAGTGGGAAGTGATAAACACATAACAGAGACACACAAAAGCCGTTTGTCTGTAGTTCCGCGATCGCTTGGATTGTAGAGCGCTACTGTTGACGGCCGAT
This sequence comes from Trinectes maculatus, assembly GCA_016785345.1. NCBI lineage: Eukaryota > Metazoa > Chordata > Actinopteri > Pleuronectiformes > Achiridae > Trinectes > Trinectes maculatus. The sequence continues at coordinate 2,110 of JAFBJQ010003633.1, forward strand.
CGCTAATTAGCTAATAAGCTAACAGCTAAAGCTAGCGTCTTGACGTACGCATGCGCAGATTTCTCTCCCTACGTCACGGGTCGGTCGCAGGTCATCCGCAGGTCAGTCCGGCACGCGTCACAGGTCATAAATCAAAAGGTCAGTGGGTCAGGACCGTGTCACGGGGTCATAAAACAATTAAAGGGGTCATAAAACAATAAAACGATTATCGAAGGTGTGAAAACGATTATCGAAGGTGTGATCAGAGGATGTCATGCCCTATACTCTTTGTTAAAGCCCTATGAGGCAAATTGCAATTTGTGAATATGGGCTATACAAATAAAATTTGATTGATTGATTGATTGAAAATGAAGGTGTTGGCGTTAATGAGATGCAAGGGAAAGGATATTACTACTGACATGTTTTCCTGTTTTATTTTGGCACTCCCCCTTGTCTCTCGTTTCAGATGCTTTGCTTCCTGCCCCTGTATGATTCCCTCCTGTGTGATCACCTGCCCCGCCCTGATTGGTCTCACCTGTTCCTAATTACCCCTGTGTATTTAGTCCTTGTGCTGCCCTTTGTCTGTGTCAGTGTTTGTTTGTGTTCTGTGTGGTTACTGCAGTAGTTTGATTCTCTGTGTTATTGTGATATTTGTGTTTGCCTTTGCCTTCTCCTTTTGATACTTTTGCCCGGTTGTTTGGGTTGATTTCTGTACCACGAACCTTTCGGAGTAAAGACTTTGTGAATCGAGTCCTGCTCCTGGGTCCTCCGTTATTTGAACCTGCTTGATACAACTAGGTTGCAACAAAAATGTGTACATACATTGTAAGACTTTGGTGATTTGGTGTTTTCCCTGTTACTTGTACTGCAGTATTCTGAAACTGCTCTAATTGCTGCATTTAGTGGTGTGTGATTCAAATACTCCCTGACCTGCTACAGACTCCTGTGGGCTCAGTGATGTTTGGCTATTTCTGGTGCTAACACACAATAGCAGGGCTTCCACATGCCATTCAGACAGTGATGTGACAGTGATCTGGATTGTTAGCATGACTGGCACCAGCAGGCTGCCCATCAGGATTTTAGAGCCAGCAGCAGTGTTAGTGTGGGAATAAAGCTGCTGTGCTCCAGCAGGATTTACAGTCATAATGTGCTGACTGCATACAATTCTGATCTGCTCCCAGTACTGTGGTATGCATCTAAATATAATGGTGATCTGACAATGATGTGTAGATGCTCACCTGACCAATAAAAACATGCTCAGTACAAATAATACCACTGTGGAAAAGAAGACAATGTAGGTTGCCTATTTAAGCTCTTGCTCTTTCAGTTGGGAGCAGTGATTACAAATACACAAAATGCCTTCCCTGTGCCGATGTATGAGGTTTTCTTTATGGTGATCCATTTAAGATCAAATGCACAGGAAATTTCAGTTACAGACCAATAGAGACTCACAGTTCAATTAAACACATGCAATTTTAAAAAAAAAGAAATAAATACGCAATAATTAAAAATAAATATATAAATAGTAAAACAGATGATTGAGGTTGCGCATGAAAACAAACAGTAGACAATTAACCTTATTGCCATCAGTAGAAACCGCACCTGACATGTTAAAACACATTGCACCGATCTCCCTCTCGTGCCCATCGTCTCATTTACATGAGTAAGGCTCTTTTTAACACATCGACTCGCTCCCTAATGAGCTGGAGTCCAGAAAACACTTCAGCGCTGCATGCAGAAGTATGAGCCTTCAGCACGCCCATTCAGTCCCATGCCACTGTGCCCTACTCTCTCTCTGCCACAAGTGCCAGCCATCTTTCCCTCCCCAGCCCAGAAACAATGGCTCTCAATTACCAGTCAACAAGAAATTAGAATATTAAAAGCCACAGAGGAGGAAGGAGTGGTTGGGATTGATACAGCCTGAGGTGTGTGACCCGGTGAGAAGTCTGCAGATGTCGATCGGCGGGCCCTGTCCTGCTGGCCTCCTGTCTTTGACATGTAGAGAGAGAGGGAAATAAACCCGAACCACCTCCACGCCGTCATCTCCACACTCAGGGTGCCCCATGTTCTTCAGTTAATCCCACTTTATCCAAGAGAGACGGGCTGTCAGATCTGGGAAGGGGGAGCATGCGGGGAAACAAAAGCAGGACAAACACATCGGATTTAATACATTTTAAAGACTGTTTAACAAGTCCAGGGTCTGGGTGTAAAGCATGCGGGGCACACTCAGTCCAAACAAAAAGCCCCATGACGACACTGGAGAGCAGATTCCCACAGAAAGGATCTGTACTAACTCTGTATTATGATGTAGAATAGGGTGAATTTGGGGTTAATTTAAGAGAACGTACCTGAAGGAAAGGAAAGGAAAGGAAACACACAGGGATTAATGTCTGCTTTAAATTCAATTTGCTCTCAGTGATCATTGTGACTATCACTGATTCTTTATGTGATCAGATTTTAATAAACATTTTCCAACTCACCATAGAAATAGAAAACACAGAAAGAACATGGATCATTTTACAACACTTCTTGGTATGAATGTCAGCATGTTATTGTACCATAAAATGCTGACAATGCACACTCAGCTAATTGGCTGACTGAGACTGACTGGGGCCTGACAAAAGGGGGTCTTTTGGTGTCTTTATAACCAGTGTCTCATTCAGGGCCTCTCATCAGGCATCAGTGTTTTAAAATGGATTAAATAACTTAACCCTGCAAACAGAGAAACTAATTATTAAATATATATCCAATATATTCGAAGTCTATATAATCCATGCTTTTTATTGTATGGCCCTCTGAGACTTGTACAACTATACTAAAGAATAATGACTAGAACTATCACAGTTAATGTTTACGCCAGGCTGACTAATAGATGTGAGTCAGTGACAGTGATCAGCTCACCGCTTGTGTTCCAGATGGCGTTGGTCTGGTTCTTGTAGCCATTCTTCATGCACTCGTCCACATAGGACTTGGGGTCGCAGCCGGACAGCAGGATCTCCCTCAGCAGGGCGATGTAGGCTATGGCCAGCCTCAGGGTGTCGATCTTTGACAGCCGCTTCTCGTAGGGAAACGTCGGGACGTGACAGCGCAGCTCCTCGAAGGCGGAATTGATGCTCAGCATCCTCTTCCTCTCCCGGATGTTGGCGGCGTGCCGCTGCACCTTGTAGGGCTGATGGGACACGATGCGGCGCGCCCTGCGCTTGGACACCTCCAGCGGCTCCTCCGCGCACGAGCTGTCCCCGTCAGCGCACGCGCCCGCGCCCGGAGACTGCACGTCCAGGTCGGTGAAGGTCAGCTGTGCGTCCGGGAACATGGACTGACAGCCGAACGAGGACCAGGGGGACAGCTGCCCTGTGGCTGCCGTGCAGTCCAGCAGGAAGGTGTCCAGCTGCGTCTGAAACTGGAAGTTCTGGTCCATCTGTCCCCAGAACGCGAAATCCGTGGCACCATCGTGGTCAAAGTCAAACAGTATGTCCTCCATGTCTGCAGATCAGGTCAAACCAAACAGTGAGTCAAAGGAACGTGTGCAGGAGGCAAAGTTTATGGGAGCAGACGGTGCGTCCTGTAGGCAGCTACCTGCGCGTGCCCGAGTCTCATCTGTGTGACAGCCTCGTGGACACATCTCCTGGATTAAATACTTCCAAGGCCTGTGTGTTGCTCGGCGGGTCGCACTGGCCATTTGTAAAGGCTGAAAGGAAGCTCTTGAGAACACTTTACCCCTCCTCGTGGATCCTTCTTTGCTTTAAAAACCAATTACAAAGGAATCAGTTGATCTCCAAACGAGAGAAAGCGGGGAAAACACGTGTCCAATTATAAACTCCCCCCAAATAGTCCCGCTAATATTGACAATAACACTCAGTGTTTAGCCGCCAGTGAAGGGCCTGAGCGGTGAAGGGCCTGAGCAGTGAAGGGCCGCAGCAGGCCGGGCCCCCGACCCTCTGCACCTCTGAATGGGCCTGTTTTATCTCTCAGGGCTCAGCTGACAACAAACACGACTGCCAGAAACACATGAGCCTGTTTGTCACTACGACCCGCACAGGGACTTTAATGGAAACCAAGCACTGTTTCTTGATGCGTTGGGATTTTTTTTTTTTTTTTTTTTTTTTTGGTGTAGACATATTTGTACGCACAGAACTCAGACACCAAACAGACCTACACGGCTCAAACTGTGCCAGCGGGATCACCACAGCTCGTCCCACATAATGTCGGGTCTAGTGGCCACTTTAATACTCCTCCTGGTTTGCAAATGATATGACAGAATAAATGGCAAGAAGTGACGAGGACACGCGCTGTAATTACCCCGGGGTTAATCAAATAGCCCGGAGGAGTCCTTTATCGGGGCTGGGTGGAGGGCAGGGTGGAGGATGGACTTTAACTCCAGAAGGCTGCGTGTTTGCGAACACGTTGTTCTGATTTGACAAAGTCCTCCAGGATGTTAATTCAGAGGGGATCTGTTTGTTGCAGTAAACACACATACACACACAAACACACACGCAGAGTCTTTATCAGGAGGCAGCAGCTGATTTAACCAGAATCATCCAGAGAGCCAACAATGAGACAGGTGACGCCTGTCAGCGACAGGAAGCACACATGTCTTAGCTTCACGCGCTTTACACGCATCTATTTGCATTCCATTTATAAAATGAATAGAGGTTAATCGTTATTTGTAAGGGTTTAATTATTTAAACAAAAAAATCATGTTCGGGGATCTAAAAGCAAGATCCTAAGAGGAAATCGCATAAAATACCTCAACTGGCGCGTTGGTCCTGTTTCATGCGCAAGTTTCACGGAGGTGTCCAAGTTTAATAAGGCGTTCAAATAATTGATTCCTCCTAAACCGTTGCAGATGTGATTTGTGTTGCAGTGTGAATGAGATTTCTGCGGATGACGCACAGGCGCCTGCTTTGCTTATACAGTGCAGGAACAAAGCAAAGGCCACAGTCCTGTCGGCATTCTTCATCAATGAGCCTGATTTCCCTGATGGGACTTTAGTATTTGTTTCAGGAAACACCTCGATGTTGCGCCTATTTTCCACCGATCTGCGTCAAATTAGTGGACACGCGGTTTCAGTATTGTCCAAAGTGTTGCTGGAGCATTGACACTGACACACCAGGGAAAGAACAACATCCTGAACGGCTGATCCTTATCGAGTCCAGCATCGAACTTTACGCCTTCACCAAAACCGCCCGGTGCGTAAAATGCGCACGTGTCCAGAAAACTTATGGTTCAAATTGACTTGATGACGCGTCATCGAGTCCACGTCCACACAAACATAAATCTGTGTAAATTAAAAAAAAACAAACTTTCGGCCACTGTAGAAAAGTGGAAAATTATTTTATTTTATTAATTAATAATAATTAATATTTCTATAATTATTTAAATTGTTTTTATTATCTTATTTCGTCTCGTCAAAAAGGAAAAAAGTCCAAACAAAGCCGATTGGGGCTGGATGAGGAGATGTGTGTAAACAGAGTGAGTGTCCTGTCAGGACCTTCTGCCGGCCTGCCAGCACCATCTCCCTCCCAGCTGACGGTGTCAGAGCCGCGCCTGTCACATTCAGATCCGCCTTATTGTCCCAGCAACTCCTCAAGAGGACTGAAGGGTTTGACAAGACCGAATGACAGAGACCCACAAATAAAAGGAACTATACTCTGTAAACCACACTGAAATCTGTGGGCTTTTTTCTTCTTGTCAGTGTGCGTGTGTGTGCGCACGCGCAGGCTCAGATGTTACAGGACCTGCGGCCCACAGGACCGGACAGCCTGGAAAAGTCAAGTGCGCCTTGGACGCGGCGCGAGGCCACATGCTCGCAATTAGGTGTGCGGTTTTTGAAGCTGCTCCCCACCTGGGACTCACTGTGTGGAAAACAAGGAAGTTAATGAAACTGTAAATCAGACGCACATTAGAAGTGATCCACCCTGCGCTTTCACGTCCTCCCTTCACATGTCACTGTTGTTAATCAGTGACATATTGCGGAGGTTAACGTGGACACTGTCGTTAACTTGCGTCACTTCCTGTACAGCACTGCCGCGAGCCCTGATGCAGAACGCACAGCTGCGTCCATAGCTCTGTCCAACTGTCTATGTTAACATGTTGGCCCTGTGTTCTGCTGGGTCAGAGGCTTCATTTACATTCACGTTTGAATCGGTGTCCATGTGCATGCATCTCTCTCTCTCTCTCACACACACACTCACACACACACACACACTCCAGTACTCAAGCCATATGTGCCCCCCACCTCTGAAATCAAAATTTTGTCGATGTATGTAAGCCATGCCTTTCGCTCTCTCTCTCTCTCACCCACACACAAACACACTCTCTCTCTAACACACACACACACACACAAAGAATGAAAGCTGTGAGATAGTCCATCAATCCAACAACAAAAGGAGAGATTAACAGTTCATGGTTCTGTTCAATGACGCACATCTTGTTTGTTTGGGTACATGGTGCAGATAAACATCTTGGTTCTGAAAGGCCTGTGGGATCTGCCTTGGCTGCTGTGAGAGAATGGCATAGCCGCCATAGCAGCCAAGTGTAATCTTCAGCGTGGGCCACAAACAGCTCTTTGATCCGCTCTGGGACTGGGCCCATTACAGTGTCACGGCACATTGAAGCGATATCTCAGAGCAGAAGTTACCCTTGACCACAGATCCAGAATCAGATAGCCCTCGGCCTTTACCTTTAAACGTAACTGCAATCAGCACAGATGCAACGATCAGTATGTGCTCAGCATCAAAAGGGCACGCCAGTCAACTGAATCAAAATATTGCAGGAAATGGCTCGACTGATTGCATGTGACTCTCTCTTAGTTGTGAAAAAAATTGGGGCAACACATATTTCATATGTAACCTGCAAATCTGCAACACACTATCAGTGCGTGCTCTCCTGGAGTCATTTATGAGATGTGTGTCAAACTCAGGTGCTTGTGAACCTGTCAGAGGAAAGAATCTGATTTTAATTTTTGAAGTTAGGAAGCAGCTCACTGGCTGTGCGCCGGTTCATGTCTGCGTTTCAGGCGCAGGTCGGGTCTGGAAAAAGCATCATGGTCATAAAGTGGGCCTCAAGCAAACACCCCTCCAGGGGTACCACCCCTCTCTCTGGACTTCCTCAGCCCTGAGGCTGGCTCTCAGCCCTTGATAGAAACACTTTGGTTTAGTGGGGTGTGCGCTGTATGGCAACAGGTGGTATTCAGATCATGTGACTTTGACTTTGCATGTGTGAACGGCACATCACGGGCTTCCCCTTTACTCCAGTGGTATATTCACTCTGTATGTATATATTGGTGTACGTCTCTGTGGAATATGCATCAGGCCATTGAGCTGTAATGTGCTGACAGCAATCATCAGCGGTGACACTTGATCAGATGACAACATCACTCGCTCCCTCGAGTGAAAACGTTACCTGACTCTAAAGGGATGGTTCATAAAAAAGAATATTCCCTTGCTTCTTTTTTAAGTTGTAAACTAATTTTTAGCAAATTTCCAGATCTCAAGGACTATGAAACTCACTGAACCCATAAAAAGGCCATTTTGACATTTGGATCCAATAAGAAAAAAAAGAAACAAAATAGGGCCAAGGCCAAAATCACATTCTCATTCTATTACTGCAACAGATACCGGGGATACTGGACAGGACCTGTCCAACTGTTTGGATGCACAGTAATATGTGAGAATTCATTTTTCTGTTGTCGGAATAAACTCTTCATGGGGAATCTTGTCAAGTACGCGTGAATTATTGTAATGTGAGTGAAAACAGCATTTTAACCTGTTCCACACAGATTCTGTTTTTGGTGTCATTTTAAGTCTGTCTGTTTGGGCCTTGATCTGATGAAGTGGGTGAATACAGGAGTTTTGTTGTTGTTGCTTTAACATTGCAAGCATTGTAAGACAGGTCGTTTCAGGTGTTGGCAGAAGTACGGTGTATGTGTATCTCTGACAGAGGGGGACTAACATAGTGATTATTCTTAACTGATGATGTTGTGGTGTTGTCTGCAGGTATCGTTCACAGAGACACTCTTGTTGAAACCAGATGGACATATGCTCCTATTGCAACTTCCCTTCCTTGGCACAAAACACTATCAGGTCAATGGAGACACACACACACACACACACACACACACACACACGAGTGATACTCAGGAGATGGTCTTAACAGGCACGAGGGCGTCTTAGGTCACTGCAGAGACATGCCTGTGGACACACTGCCCCTAAAGACCAGCTGCTATCTTTGTTTTTCACACCACTTGTCTCCATCTCTCTTTGTCCTCTCCCTGTTGTTTAGGTCAGAGAGGTGTCGCATGTTTCCCATCTTCATTAAGCATTAAACTATTCAGCCTTTTGTCGGCGGTGTTTGAGTTGGACCCGCTCTGGATTTGATTCAGAGCTGAAAGGGACCTCTGTCACTTGGGACATTCACACTCAGGACAATTCTTGGGCGACAGACACAGGTTGAGTAGTGGAGAGGATAGTGACCGACACAGACCTGAAAGAAACTAACTGTGGATAAATAGAGGTTTCGCGAACACTGAGCACAGAAGGTTGTTGAATGCTCAGAGACCAGCGAGACAAAATGAAGGATGTAAACAAGAAGCATCTTAAATGTCACCCAATAGTTAACAGGGTGGTTATGTGATAATCCAATTATCTGTTTTCTCCTGCTCAGATGAATGGTTCCCCTCTACTGACAGATGCTCTGTGCTTCTGATGACACTAATCATGGCCTTAATGACAGGGAGGCACAACAAGTGACACGGGTTTTTGGATAGATTACAATGATTTCGTTAATATAATAAATGCATGCACATCATAGATGCAACCATGGTTTTTATAGATAAGTCCAATTCAAACATTTTAATAATATTTTGAGATGTTTTTGATAGAAAGTCGTACCACAGGGGGAGAGAGTTGCGGTTAATGTACAGTTGAAGTGGCATCTGACAAAAACATCTCCACCAGGAGGAATTTCTGGCTCTTGCTGAGGATATAGAGAGAGGGAAGCAAGTGGGTGTGTAAAAGTTATCGGCCGTTAAACGTACAGCAAGCGTTTTCAAACTCGGCCCATCTGAAAGAATCATGATGTCTCTATTATTTTTCCCCAAGTCGCTGTTATGATTGAGCCAAACCTGCATAACAGAGAGGAGTCACTAATGCAGCGAGACGCCCCGGAGGACCAGAGTGGTCACTCAGTGGTCACAGTGTGTAACGTTAGAAGTCAGCTTGATCACAGTGGTCGCGCTTGAAGGTAAAACTGGAAACTGACTAGGGAACAATCACACAGTGATGGACTGGATATTTGAATCATCCACCAAATGCTGGAGCGGACGCAGAGGTGGTGATGGAGTTTCCTGTCACAACTCATATGATTGATTTTCATGGGACTCGCTGTGTATCGAAATCTTGCTGTTTTCTGTGATCCGCAGTAGCTTGAGATGTGAGATGATGTGTATCATGAGCGTGGAACTTGTTCTAACAACACCAGCCACTAGTGTCTGTGGGAATCCTGATCTTATCATCTGTTTATTTATTATGTGTCTCTTTTTTTTAAAATGTTTTTTTTCCTGTTGCTGATTTTATTCATAGGAACAAAATTCTTAATTTGTGATTTGTCACCTTTCCAATATGCTCTTTAGAGATAAATGATCAATGGATGAATGAATTTTGATGCTTGTTCTTTTCAAACCATTCTGTCGCCTCTCATCTCGTGCACCATAAGAGTATACGTTGTTTCTTTCAGTCTAAATCTTGAACATATGAGTAAATGTCGCTCCACAATAACACACAACCAACAACTTTTTAAAGAACAACTTTGGCAGCATTATAAACACAGCTGGCCAACTTTTGCCAACTGTTCAGAGTAAAGTTTCCCTATGACTGTTTAACCTCAGCCTGACCTGCGAGGCTCACAAGCATCTCTAATCAACAGCAGTGAATTAATCCAACCTTAAAGAGTCACACGTTGCAGCTCACACTAAAAGCTTCAGCATCTGCAAACAATTAAACGTCTGGTTTCCACAAGACGCTGATTTGCCAGTTGACAGTTGCAGGGGGGCATTACATCCCTCCCCACCACCCACCACCACCATGGCCGCCCCACTGCCTGCACCACATCATATCACCAGACAACACACATTAGCCACGAGGCATGAGCGATTTTAAAATCACTGAGAGTAATAATATTCAGGTCTGTCTGAAGTCCGTTGCAGTGATGACAAGACTCTGGGAATTTGTTGCTCCTGGGCCAAGAAATAGTCTGAAACATTAAACATGACCTGAAGCATACTCTCCCAGTCATGTTATCTTTATACAGTATATTTTTGTACAGATGCAACAAAGAAGACATAACACACTAATGTGTGAGCTGTAGAGGTGCTGGTGGGTGGTTTTCCTTCAGTCTGAGACTGGTTCCCCTGGTTCCCCGTGGTTTTGCAAAGCCAAGCTAAACAGCAGCTGGCATTATGTTTTTTCACTGTACATACATTAGTGTGATCTTCCTGACAAATCCCTGCCTGAAAGTGAACAAATGTGTCAAACCACCGCTTTAAGTTGATATATCAAGTCATTTCCTTCATATTATTGCACCACTTACACTGTTAATCCAGGTAAAACGTGAGGTGGAATACAGTATGGCGCTGTCGGAATCCTCTCACTGCACTCAGCAGTCAGGAGTCGCACACTGCAGTTGTGTCGGCAGCTCCCAGGTGTGAAGACAATGGTAGACCAGCCAGTCCTCCATCACAGAGAGTCTCCACATGTTGACCACAACATAGGTAAGTCTCCAGTGGAAACTGTGCAACTAGAACTGACCTTTAACCTCACGGTGCTTGTGGGACGATGTTGTAAACTGCAAGAAACAAGTGTGGAAACAGATTCTCTTTTTCTGCATCAGTGACACAAGTAGTGTAATGTCCAACAGAGGTAAATAGCAGTGTGTGGGTCAGTGTGTAGCAGTGTGAATAGGGATCTTTGTGACATCTAAATAAACAACATCTCATTTGGAAAAGCTTACAAAGGGGTAACTCGCTTGGACAGCTCCACCTGCACCACAGGAGCGTACTCACACAACCCTTCTCCAACACTCCACACTGCACTGAAGGACTCGTGTTGTTGTTGTTGCTATTTAGTAACTGGTTTAACCGCTGCCAAGGACTAAACCCCTCTCATCCTTGAGTAGGACTAATCTTGGAACATGTTCTATGGACATCGGCAGGCAAAAGGCGGAGAGGACGCGGAGGAGAGAAGGAATAAAGGCCGGAAAACGAAAAGGTTACAAGAAACAGATTGTTTAACATAAACACCAATCAGTTGACAGGAGCAGAAACAGGAAATTAGATTCCCAGGAGCTGGAAAATGCATCCATGAGTATCAATGATTCATTGTATTTCGCCTGCCACAGTTGGACACGGATATGGGGGGAGGGATGACTGAGACAGAGACAAAATAAAGGAGGAAACAAAGAGAGACAAAGGCACAAGAAAGTGAGGAACCAAACAGATAAGGGGAGAAGAAGAACAGGTCAGTGAAGACACCTGACAAACCAAGTCCTCTGCTCAACCTGCCTGCTCAACCTGTCTGACTCATGTTGTTGATGTCCATTATTATTGTGATTTGGATGTAATAAACCATCTGATTGAAGACAAGACACCAAGCACACTAAGCAATCATACATAATCCCACTGTAGAAACACAACACAACTACTACATCTACAACTACAACTCACTGGCTGCTTGCTGTAACCTTATATTTATTGTGCAGAGAACAATTTCCTCATCTTACTGTGTGTATCATATATTTACCAAAATGTCAAACTATTCCTTTAAAGCATCAGTGGTCCTCTTGGCTTGGTGAGACTGTTTTCCTGAAGGCCAAGCACTTCAGAAACAAATGACATCACATAGGTTTTTAATAAACAGATGTACCAAACAATCATTCTGAGTGGCAGGAGCTTTTCCTGCCTTTATTTTCCACTTCACTCTGCTCCCATTGTTTGTCTCCTCTGTCTGATGGGAGAAATCCCATTCTGACTTTCTTGTGAAAACGCACAAAGCAGTTTTCTTTTTTGAGAATAAACACAAAAGTATTGTAATCAGTAGTGGCAGTCGATTTCCTGCTGAGTCACCTGAAACACTGGAGCCATCTAGCCAGTTTGATGAGTCACTGCATTCTCCAGGCCAAAGTCACATGGTGAAGTGGAGTGGAAACTCAAACCTCACAATTATTGGATCAACATCAAACGGAATATAAGTCAGCTACAGCAAGAATGTGCAAAAACAAAGGTTTTAAATGTGGCTCGTAAAGGAAACCACAACAACAACAAAAAATGTATTCCCAGTCACTTTGGATTATATGAAGTAAAACATTTTTGGTAAGAGTTTCCCAGTCTCAAACGCTAACCACTGCAAAGACAAAGTGTAACAATGGAACATGAGACATTTGTTTGACAATACAACCTCAGTGTTTCCTGCTTAAAATGAAACCAATCTCACATCGAGCTTGACAAGAGTTCCTGCAGGGACCCGGTGACGACACACTGAACGCCGCTACTGTATTCGAGAGGCAGGGCACAAAGGCTCAGGAGTAACAAGGTGGTGGAGGATTGCGACCTGCTTTTCCTAAACGTCTGACCCCACATCTGCCCCCTCACAGCCAGGAGGAAGCTCGGCCTTATAACCTGAAGACTCGCATGAGGTGTGCTGGGCCAAACTGGCAAGAATCACAGTGTTTTGGGGGCAATGAAAAATAATTTCCTCCTTCGGATAGGCCCCGGGGGACCCGGCCTGGACTTAGACAGGAGAGTGTGAGCTATGCAGGAGGATTTCCAAGGCGGCGTGACTTGAGAGCGTCAGAGGAAAATGTTAAAGACAGACAGCGGCTTCGGGCTTCTGTACCGCAGACCTGTTTACTCAATACCTGATTAAACTGCGCTGTGAAGACATTCAGCATCCAGAGCAGAGCATGAGTCAAACAACAGACATTCAGTCACTAATGCGCAGAGCAGAACAATCAAATGGAACAATTTTATTTGAAAACCATCTCCTGGAATATATTATGTAATTGAATATAATTCTTCATTTTAAAGTGTTATTGGTAAAAATCCACATTTTCCTCTGTGACTAGCAAAATTTATTTACAGTATATTTATGGGTAAGGTGACACTGTTTAAAAGCTGGTAGTAGCTAGTTGTTAATAAAAATGAATTTCCATTTCAGCTATTAGTTACCACTACTGCTGACAGAAAACGTCACTCTAATTATTTATTGAAATTATTGAAATAATTACTACCCACCAGGGGCACTTTTTCAAAGGGCCGTTTTGTATCCCCGCAGTTTTCACCGTCCAAAACAATGTAACGCTACAGTAAACAGAGACGTGTCAGGCACTAGGACCAAGCTCCTCGATTGGCTCTGCCGTTTCCTGTGTGATTGGCCGTCCCCCCCTCCATCAGGTTGTAAACAACACTTGTTAGTTAGTTTGCTAGTTAGCCGACCGTGTTAATCTGCCACTGTAAGTTATTGTTAACACGGTTTGTAATATCAGAGGTTTCATTTACATTCACGCAAATCGGTGTCCATGTGCGTATGTGCCTAGCCTAGCCTAGAAACAATGAAGAAGCAATTAGCACACGAAGATTATTTGGGGGATGTAAACAGTTGGTGTTGAATTCATGTACATTCGTGTGTACATTGTCAGTATTTGTGCTTTCAATTCCGTCTATGGAATCTCCCAAATCCAGATTAAGGCCCATGTTTTTCCCCATTCCCGTGTTTACATATCTCACAGTTTTAAACCATCAGCACAGCTGTGTGTGTTTTATTTTTGTTTTTAAATAATAGATAGGGATTGGTTTGAAAAAGCCGAACCACCATGGTAAAAATTAGACCTAGTGACTTTTGCAGATTCCTTTGTCTACACTGACAAGCTGCTGTGGTATTCTGTTCTTGTTAAATCAGCCGGACATTTGAAGACTGGAAAAAAGGCAGAGACGGAAAATTCCCCTCCTTCAGAGAGTCCATCCTTTTGTTTTATTAGGAGACAATGATTGGTATTTTTAAAGGGCATCTGACAGTGTTGCTTAAGATCAGATTTCATTTCTGATGTGCGTCATATTATTACCTAAACCAAAACCAAAGATCAAAATTTGGCCTAAAACATCTGGAAAATGCGCTTCCAGCTGTTTTCACACAGGAACAAATACATAACCTACATTAGCTTTATTCTTCCTGTCCACTCCACTGTTTTTCAGACAGGACAAGCTATAAAATAAACAGTTAAGGTCATGACCTTTACAGAAGCCAACACTTTCGTGTACTTATGTATAAAAAGTTTTCCACTTTCCCAGGCATTCGTATCAAGGCCCAGACTTCAAAGTGCACTTGAAAAAGGTAGAGATATCTGCCCCGACCCCACATCCACTCCTCATTTACACATGGGGAGAAGTGGAGCAATGTGGTTCATATTATTTGATAAGCATCCCATATTCTCTGAGGTATTTTAATGACCTGCGGCTAGTGCTTTCATGGTCTTGGCGAAAAGTCTCCAGTGACACTAAAGGAGCATGCACGTGCAAGAGTCTTGTCTAAGAAGGGCTGGCAAGATCTTTATTACACAACGACACCCCGAGAGTCGACAATGTTCTGTATGATTGAAGAGAAGAGGCACATCTTTCCCTTCTCCCAGACCACTGGTAGTCATTATGTATCTTCTTTTTCCATCTGTCCGTTTATTTTTCGCTGTCTGGAGTTGTCCGGGCGAGTGTGTGTTCTTCCCCTGCCGTGACTGTACGAGTGTGTACTGATGGCTGTCAGGAGGGACAGATTGTGTATTGTTTTAGGCCGTGTGGCATGCCAGCTGTCATGGATGGCCTTGGCCAAGGTTTTTCCTCAGGCCGCTGTGTTTCTCGTGTCTTAAAAGCTCGGTCTGTGAGGTCTCTGGCAGCCACGTCAAACCATGCACTGATAAGTTTAGACCAAAAACAGGGGTCTCACCACGGAGGGTTTTTCACAACACCAGCGTAAAGATTCATCTGAACCCCGTCGTAGGCCACCCAGGCTCTGGTGTCAGTATGTGAGAGTGAGCAGTTAATGACACGAGTCCAGGAAAGAGTCACATGTCTCATAGACATACATTTATAGTAACTGTACTAAACTTTCATATTGATTACCCGGTTTAATTTATGCACATTTTTCCCCTCTGACCAGTGACAGATTATTTAGAGATATTATGCATCATAACCTTTAACAGATTGTTTCAATGGACAGTCTGCGATGAAGCCAAATGATCTCAATCATCCAGCAGCTTTCACTTCAGAAATCATCCCAAACTTTTGTCATCGATTTTAAAGATGCACCACAGTGAAAAATACCCAATGACACAAATGGGATGTGACCAGTAAACTTCCTATCTATGGTGCATCAATTGGAAGTCTTACGCCTGTCTTCTCGCTTCACTGCCACTTTCCAGTCTCCCGTCCCGTGCGCTTGTCTGCATACTGCTGCATTGTTTGCCTTCATCAAACTCCGCCACAAAAGCCAAGTCTCACCCTTCAGGGGTTGGAGTTCGGCCTCATTTACCAACATCAGAGTTTGTTTGTGTGGATGAGTTATGGACTTAGTCTGCTGGTATGTTCTTTTGTGGTGATTACAAAGGCTTATACAGTGACTGTGTAGCTTCCACTGAACTGTCACACAGCGACTCCTTTGTTTCAGAGAGACTTTCAGGAGGTGGCTCTTTGCACAGAAATCACCCCAATCTCCCTACAGCCCCATTTACCCCCCCGAAACTGTAAACCTGCCAATCCCTCCGGACCCCTGGCTACTCAGCAGAGTCAAACAAAAAAGGCATGTACCCAAACATGAGGGTTTGGGGAGTGCTCTGGAATATGTATTTCTCACTCTTGTTCACAGTGTGTATATTTATTTGGAATAATACTTCTGAGAATCCACATTTTTCCTTTCCTCTTGGGGACTGCAAGGCCAGGGAAGCAGGGGGTGGGGGCTGGGGTGGGGGGTTGGGGTGGGGATACTAGTCACGTTGTGGTTTTTCAGGCAAAATCCTGATTTTCTTTTTATGTGTTTTAAAGGAATACACCACGATTTTGTGATTTTTGCCCCTTTTCCAACTCCTCAGCAGTTAAATGAATGGAAGGTGTAAACGAGAGGGTGTATCGGTGAAGTGAATGTGTGTGTGTGGAATGCACGTTGATGGTCATTGGTGTGTACTGTACTGTACAAGTACTGTACTTACCGGGGAAAATACTTACCGCGGTGTCCGCAAGGATAAAAATAGCTTGCCTGGAACCGGAAATGTGGGAGAAGTGTGCGTTGTGTGTTTTGTGGGATGTTTCAACGTAAATACTTACCAGAGTTTTTAGATAGTAAGATTGCACATGCAAATTAATGCCTTTATTACTTTATCCACGTGTGCAACAATGACACCATTGATGATCAAAGTATTGTAGCGTCCTCAGAGTAATAAGTTATACGATAACGGAGTCAGTCTGTACCGTGGCGGTTTCTCATATGGGTGACGTGTTTTTAAAAACATCTATTGCCCATGTTCGGGGAGTGGACGCCCACCGTTTGATGCAGGTGCGCCTGCCGCTTGCTGCTGACACACAGATACAGTATGTGGGGGAATGGGGGCGGGCCGGCGGGGATTTTTGTGTCTGACTTTTCCCTACAGTCAAGTCAGATGATGGTAATGTTTTAACTCTTCCTTTTTCCCTGCAGAAATTGTTGCCAGTAACTTTGGAGGGTGTTAGTCTTTGCTTTAAATCTTTTCCTACTATAATACTTAACATTTTTATGCTTATGTTTCTTTTCCAGCTTTTGTACTTAACTTTTTTTTGTGTGTCTTATAAAATGTTCAATCCCTGTAAATATGGAATATGGAAACTTCAATATGAAGTTTTATTTTATAAACAGAACAAAGAAACCTGTTTAAGTTTCTTTTTTTTAAATGAACAAATTAACAATAAAAAATTGAGGTAAATATTTTTATTTAATAACAATACAATAAGTTAAATGCAATGCAGTTGGTATGTTGAACTTCAGCCCATGGTATCTGTTGGAATCTGTGGATAGAAATGAGACAAGTGTTAGCAAAAGAATACCAAGACACAAGTGAAATAAGTTTGAGGGAAAATGAGGCTTACCTCTACTGAATGTCTTCAGTGGATAGGTCAGGGTTCCTCTCAGTCTGCAATGAGGAGAATGAGGAGAATAGTCAGTGAATAGACTAAAGGTGAGCTGAAGAAACAGTTGTCTGTCCAGGTGGACACAAAATGTCCGTTTCACATGTAGTGCTGCCATGTTGGTCCTAAGACAAGAAATCACAATTATCATGCAATGCAATTGTAGCCGCTTTAAACTTTAAGGTTTTAATTTAAGAGCAGACTTAAAACGTTCCTCTTTGACAAAGCTTATAGTTAGGGCTGGTCGAGGTCCATCTTTGATCAGCTCTTAGTTAAGCTGCCATAGGCCTAGACTGTCGGGGGACATTTAGACCTTATCCTTCTCTTCCTCTGTCTGCTTTCCCTCCTTCCATCTACATCATATCATTATATCTGTGTCTTATTAATGCACTTTACTAATTCACCCTCTTCTCCGGAGTCTTTGTGCTCCACTGTTCCAGTACCAGGTTCAGCCACTTCTATGGACCATCGACTGTGGTGGCAGCTGATCGTGGAACATGCTCTGGAGCTGCAGGACCTGGATTCAGCACCGCAGTCAACTTTGTTTTTCCTACCAGTGGAGTCGTCATTTCGAGAACTTCCGCTCAGGTCCAGTACCTCCATGTGTCGCAGCAGAACTACAGCGTTCAGATCGGAAGAACAACATTCTTCCGCTCTGAACTCTGAACTGCTGGTGCTACATCTCGACAATCAAACTCACTCAGAACCCCAGAGTTTATTTGTGTGTTGTAAATAGGGAGATTTTGTTGAATATTAATAAACGCGCAAATACATCCTCTTTCCCTCGCCCTGACTCCTCCTTGCAGTAGCCTCAGTGTGCAGACCAGGACTCAAACCCGTGGTGTCTCCTGTAGCAACGTCAGTCTCTTTACCACTGAGCTATATAGCGGATACGAGAACTGTTCAATGGAGTTCAAGAGCACAACAGACCACATTGTCAACAATGATTTGCCTAAATAAGTACTAATAAGCTTACATGTCGTTCAATAAATGAAAGGGCAGGTCAATAATGATTACATGGAAAATAGACTGAAATAAACTCCAGAGGGTGGAACAGGATATACAACTTCTTGCAACACATACCCATCTTATGCATGTGAACCTGTTTCAGCATGTAAGAATGTGTCCACAAAGCAAGAGTCACTTTGAGAATCGAGATTTAATGTTAAGTGCTAATTAACAAAAAAGAAGACAAAAACATCAATATGTTTAATTGCACGACCGCGGCAGCCCATCACTCATCAGGAGAACAGTCCTCATGACTCTATAATGATATAAACATGAAAATAAACTCACTGCGCTAACATTCAACGCTTGCGTAGAGACATCTTTTGCATGTTTGAGGACAGCTGGTTTTCTTTGTTTTCCTTTATTTCCAGCATTCCATCAAACAGAAAACCAGTAAACTGACATGTGAAGTATTAAGTTTAGAATATAAAAGGCAGCATGACTGCTCGGAGTTATGGATGGGTCCTAACGCAGCTGTTTGATGGAAAGCGCAGGCAGAGGGTGGGTGTGATCAGCATTCAAAAGAGTGAGAGACGCATAAAGGAGCTGGAATATCAGAGCGAGGCATCAATCAAACAGCAGCACACGCTGACGATGACCCTCTCTATGAGATACAGAGTTCAGGACTCAGCCTTTCTTCCCCTCTTCTGGTCTTTGATCCCTTCCTTCCCTTTCTGTGCATTGCCCTGTCTGTCTTGTCTTTGACTTCCTTTGTTTCATGCAAACGCCGCCATGTCCAGAAGGAATAGATTTGCAGGACTGCTTTGATCCTGTTGTTATGATTCTTTTATTTGCCTCAGCCACATCCTTCGCTCCACTGCAGTCCCCCCACAAGATGCTTTGAATTAGGCCATGGGGTGGGATGTTAGGAGAGGAGAGGAGGCAAGGAGAGGAGTGAATGGGTCAGTGATGCTCAGGTTGACTCCTGGAGGGTCCTTACTATGACCTTGAATGGAAAGGTGCGGTGAAAGAATGCCTGAGATACAAGGGCAACTGTAAACAAAAATTCTTTGTTCTTATTAATAATGATGTTTTTCAATAGAATATGTTCCTATATTGTATAAACACCAACTAAATTGCTTTAGAATATGTGTGTGAATATTTAGTGGTAATATTAATGTAGTTTCAGTTAACCCGTTCATATCTAAAGACTTTCTCTGTATTTTAACATAATATTCTATATCAGTAATTATCAAATGAAATAAAAAAACTTGTTTGTCAGTGTTGTCAGTTTTCTTATTACCTTACAAAGATTGGGGAAGTTAGATAAATTGTGACATTTCTTTTTTAACCTGGTAGTTTGAAGGATATTATAGTTTGTCATTAAAAAACTGAGAAACATTACATAGTGTAGTATATCATCAAAAATTTGGCAAAATTTAAATTTTTGACAAAAATGTCACAAATGTGACAAAAACCGTCATTGTACAGCACGTTGTCAAAAATTTGGCAAGTATTACATTTTTCACAAAATTGTCAAAAATTTGACAAAAATGTTATAGTGTAGCATGTCGTTAAAAGTTTTTAAAAATGTGAGATACACACACACATATAGTAAGTCGAGAAAATAAAAAGTCAAAAACATCATAGTACAGTATGTCATCAAAAATGTGACAAAAACATCATAGAATAGTATGTCAGTTATCGTACAGCATGCTGTTGAAAATTTGTCGTCATAAGTTTGTCAAAAATTCCATTTTTCACAAAATTATCAAACATCATCGTATAGCATGTCTTCAAAAATTAAGAAAAATGTCATCATATGGCAAGTCATGAAAATTAGAAAAAAATATAGTATATTATGTCATCAAAGTTTTGACAAAAACATCATAGTATGGTATGTGGTCAAAAATTTAACATTTCATAGTATCGTTTGTCGTCATAATTTTCAAAAGAATGTCATAATATAGTACGTCGTCAAAAATGTGACAAAAACGTCATAGTACAGTATGAAAAAACACATACTGTATTACAGTATACACCTTTAATCCTGTGATGTTGTACAGTATAAAAAAGGAAGGACTCTTGCTAAGCCTCTGTTGCACCGAGTGGTTCTGCAGAGTTTCTGCAGAACCATCCAGAGCCTCAGCTACATGTGAGAAGGGTCTTGACCCTGAGAAAATCTCCTAGTACAAAGGGATCCTGGGAACAGAAGATTTGTCTATTGTCGACAGAGACCCCAAATATGTTTGTTGAAAAGAGATGGTTGCTTATTTCTTCCTCTGGTGAAGTAAACTGGAATGTATATGGACAGGGCGGTAAAAATATAAAACGAAAAGCCACAGCTCGATGAGGTTTTACAGCCATGGTGAGTGATGGTGGCTGTTTTGCCATGTTATGTGGCATAAATCTTTTTTTAATGACTACAACAATTTGCCTCTAGTGTTGTGAGGAATTTCATTTTTTGGTTGTTGTTCTTTTTCATTTGCAGGGGACTGGTGTGTATGTTTTTTATTTAGTGGTATGTTTGCAGCTGTGTATTTGTTCCAAGTATCTCTCATGCAAAGAGAGATCAGAGAGACAAAGCCTTAATTTATCTATGTCACATTTATCAATTTTGTCACAAAGTCTGAAAAAAAACAAGTGGGGATCGAAATGCAGAAAAACAGATTAGATGCATGCTCAGCATATATCAGATGGCTCAACTTTAGAACACACACACACACACAGGATATATGGTGTTTATCTGCACTCTGTGTTGGGTTTTTTAAATTATTTTATGAAGTGACACATGGACAGGACCCGAAATGTTGCTTGGAGGTGGGTTGCGTTTATTCTGCCTATTACAGGTATGCTCGGAACAGCGTCTCTCCCATGAAGTGCAGTTGGCAAAAGGGCCACTTAACAAAATAAAATAAAAAAAAAGGTATGCCCAGAACAGCGTCTGTACAATTTAACGATAAAGGAAATGTCAAAACAGAGATTTTAACAGAGATAGCAATCTATGGTGTTGCATACAGCACAGAGCCACACAGCTCACCTCCCCCATGAAGTGCAGTTGGCAAAAGGGGAGAGGTTTGGGCGACGGACAAATTATAAAGGGAGGTGTTGCACTCAAGTAACCCACAGATACAAGGACAAAGGAGAACAGTTCCACATGACAGATACACACATACATTCTAAGTAATTTTATATATAGGTATATATAAATATACAAATATACATATATAGAAATGTATATATATAGCTGCAGACTTTAAATTAAAGTGTAAAAAGTGAAAAACAATCAAGTGCAAATCATTATTACATTCAGAAAAAAATAAAACGTGTTTTTTACCACTTCCTTTGTCCCACAAACAAATAACTTCATGTAATTTTGGAGATATTTAATTTTATCTGTGGGAGAAATATCGTCCATCTGGAACCACAGTAATTTGAAAATGCCATACACAAGCATTGCACAAACAGTGTTTCGCTAAAGTGTGGTGGAGGCAGACATTAGTGGGGAGAAGAGGAAGTGTGTAAGAGCTTCGACCTGCATCCACATGTGGGACGCATTTGAAAGCGTAAACACATACACACACATGCAAGCGTGCGCACACACACACGCAGCGCTCACATATACTGTGCACACGCTTGGCAGGGCGACTGTCCATCAAACACACTGGCAGGAATAAAAAGAGCTTGCCGCGTTGCATGTGAACAACCCACAAACACACACTCTGACCATCACTTCATCATGAAGGACAACCTGACCACATGGACAGGGACAGCCTGATGAGGACAAGCTCGGCTGCTGCAGGTTGAATCACCTGCACTATGAGTTTGCACCTGTTGTCGCTCTTCCTTCCATTTGTCCTTCTGGTGTCTGATCCAAGTCAGTTCAGTCGACTCAGGGTTTGACCTCACAGTTTGACCTTGCTGGTGCGCTGCAGTTCACTCTAATGGAAAACATCCTCCACAGATCCTGCACAGGACCATTCATCGCAGTAAACATGAAGCTTTGCTTCAGAACTGTGGCCTGATCCAAAAGGTCCGACAAATGTTACAGCTATATTCTAATAAAAAAAATATCTAAAATATTGAATATCGAATAGTTGTCAATGTCTTTGATATATGTGAAAGTACACATTTATTGTGATTTAGGAGAAACATATGAAGCTGGCTCTGCAGCACTTTCTGTAACTCGTGTGGGTTTTCATGTTCATATCATTCATCTTACACCATGTGCTATTATTCCTATAATTTACACAATTTAGTTAGTTAGTTTTCCTCTTGGACTTTTTACAAATGTATTGGGAAAACCCAAGTTGTATCCTCATGCAGGCTTTTCCCAAGAGGGCTGACACGAGACGTCTAAAAACAGAGCGAATACAAGATGAAGCCAAACATTACGGTGTAAAATGGACATATGGAAGACCAGTGTGCATATCTAGATTTTCACCCACTGACTGTTTGTGTTTGCGCTGCGAGTGATTCCCCTCGTATTTTTAGGTGCACAGCAGCCACAAGGTCGTTCGTGTGCTGCTGGTGCTCTTGATGTAGCACCTGTCCACCTGTCACTGACTCACTGAGGCTTTAACAAACCTCGGCGCTCCTCCACAGGGCGGGCGTGCCAGTGGGTGAGAAAATAAGAGGGAAGGCATGGTGCGGTCAGCAGAGCGTCCTTCAGTACCTCCTCCAGTGGGCTGATTAAAGAGATGGGTTGTGCTAATGGCTGCCTGGCTCTCAGTGAGGACACATCACAGATAAGTGAACCCGGAGAGCAGCAGAGTCCTGCCTGTCAAAGCCTCTCTGCAAAAGTCTCTCTTCAGCTTGTTCATCCAGCAGTCACAGACGCAGAAGAATCAGCAGAGCACGCACTTACATGCAAAATCATTTGAAGATCTTTATTGATTTTTATTTTCCAAAATGAAAAAATGAAAATAAAAATGCGTGCAACAACGCGAAAGTGAGTGCATTTCTGTGTACCCGATTTTTATGTGCATTTTCATTTTGGACCAAGACGCAAGAAAAATTGCAACATATTTTTATGGCTGACTTGAAAAAAAAAAGATTTATCCTTTAAAAATTCCAGTGTGATGAAAGTACACATATTGAAGAAATGAAAAGTGTCTTATAATAAAAAAAGAAGAAGAGGATTTTCTATTTTTATCTGGCAAAAGAATAATTCATCAGAACAATAAATCATGCATGTCATCGTGTTGTGGCTGAAAAAAGATGATCTCCACAAAGTGCACTAAATGTGTTAACCTTACAGGAATGCCTCCACACTGCAGTTAAATGACTATAGTAAAAACAGTATCAGTAAAAACACTACGTTTTCTTTTATGCCAAACTCTTAAATAGGCTCTGACTTCAGTCTCAGTGGAATGTCACAGTACAAAAGATAACTTCAGGATCTGTAAATCAAGTAACTCTTTCCTGCACACACATACACACACACACACACATTCCCCTCATATTTTTAGGTGCACAGCAGCCACAAGGTCGTTCGTGTGCTGCTGGTGCTCTTGATGTAGCACCTGTCCACCTGTCACTGACTCACTGAGGCTTTAACAAACCTCGGCGCTCCTCCACAGGGCGGGCGTGCCAGTGGGTGAGAAAATAAGAGGGGAGGCATGGTGCGGTCAGCAGAGCGTCCTTCAGTACCTCCTCCAGTGGGCTGATTAAAGAGACGGGTTGTGCTAATGGCTGCCTGGCTCTCAGTGAGGACACATCACAGATAAGTGAACCCGGAGAGCAGCAGAGTCCTGCCTGTCAAAGCCTCTCTTCAAAAGTCTCTCTTCAGCTTGTTCATCCAGCAGTCACAGACGCAGAAGAATCAGCAGAGCACGCGCTTACATGCAAAATCATTTGAAGATCTTTATTGATTTTTATTTTCCAAAATGAAAAAATGAAAATAAAAATGCGTGCAACAACGTGAAAGTGAGTGCATTTCATTTTGGACCAAGACACAAGAAAAATTGCAACATATTTTTATGGCTGACTTGAAAAAAAAAAAGATTTATCCTTTAAAAATTCCAGTGTGATGAAAGTACACATATTGAAGAAATGAAAAGTGTCTTATAATAAAAAAAAGAAGAAGAGGATTTTCTATTTTTATCTGGCAAAAGAATAATTCATCAGAACAATAAATCATGCATGTCATCGTGTTGTGGCTGAAAAAAGATTATCTCCACAAAGTGCACTAAATGTGTTAACCTTACAGGAATGCCTCCACACTGCAGTTAAATGACTATAGTAAAAACAGTATCAGTAAAAACTCTTAAATAGGCTCTGACTTCAGTCTCAGTGGAATGTCACAGTACAAAAGATAACTTCAGGATCTGTAAATCAAGTAACTCTTTCCTGCACACACATACACACACACACACACATACACACACACACACACACACACACACTGGGACTCTAGAAAAAGCATCGGAAACCAAAAGAGCCGCACGCTCCTCTATGGAATTCACTGAGGACAGGATGTTGGCTTCACGGTCACGCAATGCTGCACTCATCTCCACACTCTTTATTCCCACTACACATTATATCATCATGTATCTATATCAAGTGCTATATACCACCATGGACATGGACCTCGTTATTTCAATGTGCACAATAAGTGTGGGTAATAATAGGTTCACTGTGTAGCCACATCTATGTCTGCAAACCAATTACAGCACTGATTGTACTCTCTCTCTGTTCTAAACATAGAAATGTCATTGTTTATTAGTTTAATGTTTTCTTTAGCGATTTCATCCCCACTCCATTTCTGTGCGTCTTATTATGAACATTTCGATTATTATTCTTGAAGATTATGGAGGAAACACGCGATAAAAAAATTTGAATTCACAGGTTGATTAACGACTTACTAAATGTTTGTTTCTGCATTTTACCCTTGGGTACACCGAAAATAGCCTTAGCTCAAAGTGATATGCTGTTTCATTGTTTTTGACATTACAGTGCACACACACACACATACGCACACACAAACACAGATGTTTCTCCAGCCATATTAACTCTGTTTGTTTCAAACAGTGTTTATCTCAAAAAAGTTGCTGTGGAAACAAAAGTAAATATCGGACATCATACTTAGATTTGTTTATGTGTTTAAATGAAAGAGAAACTTGAGCTAAACCTGAGATAGACGCATGAAATAAAAAATAGAAACAGCCGTTTTTCTGTTTGAAGAATCACTTCCCTAAATGTCTTTTTTTAAAAAAAAAAAAAAACGCTTTTCGCTCTTTCCCGCAGATCCTGCAGAAGCTGCATATCAGTGAAGGAAATGGTTGATTTGATGTGGTGTTGCACTGTGGCCCTGCAGCTGAACCTGCACAGAAATACATTTCACTTTTTTTTCAATTTGCTATTCAGTGTTTTTATTTGTTTAGTTTTAGTAGACATTTTAGATTTTAATTTTAATGCACAACAATAATACACAAAAGTCTTTCTGTGCAGTCCCCTACTTTTGTTGTGATTTCACCAGTCATCAATAAACGTATTAATGACGATTTAACTTATGATATCAATAAATATAATAATGACATTAATGATTTCCTTGTAAACCCCCTGATCATTTCCACTTATATAATTCTTTAGTGCACACAACCAAACAAATATGTGACTGAAATAACTGGGCACAATTGGAATCTGGGGACTTTGTGGCCCCTGGCCGAATTTCATGCAGTTGCTTAATTTATCACTGTCTTCTAAAGCTAATTTAATGACGTGCACCACCTCTGAATGTTTCTCTTTCGTCAGACGTTCTCTGATGCACGGTAGAATGCGTCATTGCCCGTCCCCCCACACCAACTGATCTTGCTCTTCATCTGACATCTCCACTCTCGTGGGAGGCAGGCCCCCGTTTTCCATGCCCACAGGTTCCAGCTCTGGTGTGGGATTCCCAAGGCCTCAGGAAAGCAGTTTCCAAGATTCCCACAGTGGTGGCCACTGAATGACTCTCTTCCTCTTCTCCTCTCCTCTGTTTAACTGGGGTTTCTTCTCACCCATGTTGTTGTCAGACAGCGGTTTGGGAAGCTGCCCGGTAGTTGCCGGTTCATTTTGAGTGGGGGACAAAAAGGAGAGGGAAGATGAGGAGGACAAGGGGGAGGGGACCCCACAAACCCACCCCCAAACCACAGTCCCTCAAACCCTACTGTCCACAACAGTTCTAAGACTTTGTTCCCCGTCCAAGACACCCCCTCTCTGCGGTGGAAAATCCTTCCCATGAGCGGCCCGGCTCTGAGGAAGCAATTAAACATGGGTAGTTTGGTGTAATGGACATTGTCATGCTGCCATTAAGTGATCCCCAGACTCTCCAACTCAGATACCCAGCAATATATCAGTACAGCTCCAAACCGTTCTGCTCCAAAACTTTCTGCTATGTAAATTAGTCAGTAGATTTCGATGTTGTTTCCCAGGTAGCCATATTGGTGTGACAGAATAATGGCCCAAACCTGGCAGGGTGAAAAGAAAGAAGCTGGCCGGAATCCAGGTACCAGACCCAGGCTGGACCCAGAACCGCCCAAACACTCAGGCCTGGTTCCAGTAGCTAGATAGACCTAACTTATATTTGTCTGAGACACTGGGCTAAATCTGTCAGAACTGGCCCGGCTCCAAACTGGCCAGCTCCAGAGGTGGGCTCCACCAGAATATGTACAGCATATGTAGGCCAATTTACAGCCTATAAAAAAAAACTGCTGATCTGGTATTCTGCCTACTACTCTGATAACTACCTTTGATTGACTTTCATTAAGTTGCATATGGTAAAATGCCAAAGAAGTCACACCGCAGTGTGCCAAAAGAAATGCTGTCACAACACTTAAAAAAAAAGTCAACTATGCTATGTCCAAAATATTAATAAAACATCGTGTTGTGAGATGTCAAAGTTTCAAATGTTGTCATACAACATGATGTCAAAAATGTTTTTAAAAAAGTAATGATATGAAATACAATAGCACAGTATTTCATAAAAGTATAAAATCATTTTCATGCCTCGGTTCTCAAAAAAAATTAAAAAGGGAAAAAACATCATCAGACTGCAGTATTTTCAAAAAATAAATCAAAATGTTACACAGCTGTATGCCAGCAGAAAGATGGAAAAAGTCCTACGGGAATTTAAATAAAAATATCTCTTTTTTTAATGAACAGATACTTAGAAAGGTTAATGAGCAGATCACGATGTTAAGTATTATAACAGAAGGAAGCCAAACACAAATCACCAATATAACCAATCACAAATGGACTGCTTTTCTCACTATGTCCACATTCCACCACTCATTCCCAATCATCGCCATTAAATCCTGCATATGGATAATATTAGTTGAAAGCAATATGGCATTTTTGTCCCGTTAGTTTCTCCAGGCCCATTGTTCCTGAAAGGCAGAGCGCACTCAACAGGCTGCAGTCGGTTAATGCCCAAACATCTCTCAGATGAGAGAGGGAACTAATGAAGTAAAAGAGCCAAGTTACAGACTGGGACAGTAATTACAGAAGCAATCACTTCACATCCTTCCTTCCTGTCCCCGCCACGTTTCACGACTACCGGCTCCTTTGGAAAACAGTCAAATTAAGCCTCGTTAACTTCCTCTGAGGTTTTAATTCAAACGCGCCTTTATAAGGAAAGATTCTTCCAATATTTCCAACCATATATATCCTCCTTAATTAAATCAATAAAGCTGGAGGAATTCCCTGTGAGTGCTGCACCGCAGCACGCCGCCTTAATGGAGGAAAAGTGCTTCCGCACGCGCGGCCGTGGTCCACATGTGATACCGACATGAAAAATGATCAATATGTGTGAGGCTCGTTCACCACCACCACCCAAATGTTCCCGTTCACTCGAGCTGTCATGAGCTCAGAAGGAAAGAGCTGCTTTTGTTGGACGCCGACGCGACAAACGCTCTCTCATCATCTATGTGAGTCACGTTAAGCTGCTTTGTGTTTTGACTAATTACACTTTTGCTATGCGGCAACACTATGAGAGCTCGAACCTGATCGAGCTCTGATTGCCCTGCAGGGGTCACATGCAGGCAGAATACCTGTGTGTGTGTGTGTGTGTGTGCGTGCATGAGTGGCAAACACAGTGGTAAACACACTGTGATGTCGTCACTGGAGGAAACTGAGAGTTCCGGAAAGCCTAAGCAATGAGATCATTCAAATTAAAGCGCGTGGCAATTACCAAACAGGCTGCTGGCCAGTGCAAGTGCAGCCTGATAAAGACACAAAGCGTCTGTGGTGGAGCTGCTTAACAACTTGCAGGTGACTTTTCATCCAAGCAAACACGTAGTTTACCCTGTGTTTTACTGCAACAGAGGTTGCATACACAACATGTTAAACAAACACGACAAACACATTTGGGACACTAATCTGCACGCACACACACACACGCCAAGAGACGTTTATGTGAAAACACCACATCCATGGAAAAGCTGTGGTCTGGTGAAGCGGGCCGCACACCATTTACCGGCCCTTTGAGTGCTGCTCCCCCGGTGGAGGCGGAACACTGCGGTGATATTAGCAGAGGTTGTTCAGGCTTTGATTGCAGCTTGTGGTAGAAATAAAGTCAGGAATGAACAGCGCTCATTCAGCATTTCCAACACTCGCAGTGATCCGATTCTTTTCTGCCGCAAACACGAGACCAAAGAACAAAAAGCCCCCCGGGTATGAATGATACTAATGCTCATCAGAATTCAGCTAGAAAATGACTTCGGCTTTTTGCCTGCAAATGAGGATGGAGCCTGTGAGAGTAAACAAACATAGTGCGTTTTAAGAAAAGGGAAGTGTGTGTGGTACCGTTTTTGCACTTGTTGGCTTTATGATTCACTTTGGAGTAAAGCGCTTCATGTGAAAACATCTTTATAATAACATATCCGCAACAAACATAGTAAAGTTTCCTCTTTAAATAAACTGTAACGTAAAAGACGTTTGACTTGAAAGCGGAGCCTGTGGCGGTGGAAACTCCCCACAGGAAGATAGCGGTTGACCAAACTGTCTAAATCTCCGCTTCACTCCGCACAGTTGCAGAGAGGCTGGTTGTGTGTTGCTCTGTGTGTTCTGCTAATGAAAGAGTTGCTTTAATGAGATCTGAAGGGATGAGGCTGCTGAGGACACACACTGAGGCCCGCAGCTCCGTAGACGACAGCGGAGGAGAGGCTGACGGGGACGGAGGGAGGACGACACGCAGAGAGAAAAGAATGAGCGCAGCAGAGTCAAAGAGACAAAGGCAGGGATGAAAACAAGGCCGGCTGAGGGAGAGAGAGACAGGGAGAGAGAGACTGGAAGACACTGACATGTCGGCTATGCTTGAAAGGAAGACAGTGCCATCTAGAGCCTCCGTGTGACCGCAGTGCAATTTTGCACAAAAGTATGCACGCAGACGTGTTCCTTTCATTGGACGTATGCACCTTTCATACAGTAAAACCTTTAATTTCACCCAAAACTGCAACAACTGTTGCTGTCGGATGGAGCCCCCCCCCCACCACCACCACCACCACCACCACCACCGCCGCTGTGCTCCCTGCTGATCCACCCCAAGTTCCCAGGCTCTGGATTCTCCACTGGGTCAGTTGGGGTTTTCACCAAAATATGGTTTTCTCAACCATCATTGCATCTTAGGTTATTTGTCAGCCTCACAACAATAACAAAAGCCCCCCATCCAGAGATTCACAGTCATTGTATTTCATTTTATGACTTCCTTTGGAGCATCTCACCAGCTCTGGGATAGAGGGGAGAATCAGACAACAACAAGGCGGGGGGCATAAGATGGGAAATACAGATTCTGAGCTGTCGAACACTGTAAATGACAAAACATTACAACTGGTTGACAGTTGGATTTAAAGAAAACTACACTGCTGTCCATAAAGACATGCTGGCTTCAAACGCCTGCCAAGACAATATAGAAGTATTAACATTTAATATATGCAAATAAGGACAGGATATACAAATGTAAATACATGGACATTTCCACATGTTGAACTGTCACGATATGAGAAAGACACAGCTGTGCCCAACAGATGATAGGTGCAATACAGGGCAGCTTTCTGGCTACTGAATACAAACGTTTCCTAATCCGTATGAACACATTTCATTTGACTCGCAACAGATTGTCAGTGTTAACAGAGAAAGTACATTAGCATTTAGAGCCATAATGTAAACATGCCACTTTAAATTTAGCCAAGGTCCAGATCCTGAATAGTTCACTCAGTGATTTAAAAAAAAGTTTTATTTATTTATATATTTATATTCTTTATATATGTGGAAGTTCACATATTATTTTTCTGGTGTGTTGTTATTTCTGGTTTGATCATTCTTGAGTCAAATTTTCCAAAACTCAGTGTCGTGTTAAGGCTTACGGCTAAAAATAATCTCTCACCACCCACCCAAGTTAGAAATTGAGCGGTCCAGCTCTTCCATTCCCAGTCTGCTCTGTGTGGGTAATATATCAAAAAAAAAATCAAAGGGAGAAAACTGTCAGATGATCGACAGTATAAACTTCAGAATGCTGCGTTGCACATTTTGCCCTTTTCTCTCAACTGACTACAGAGAAATGAACAATCTCAGGAGCTGGATCTGGACGGAGCTCCTCTGACTCGGAACTATAGATATTTATTACTTGGCTTGTTGTCACAGTAAACCAAATGATACTCTCACTGTGATTGTTAAGCTGAAAGAAACTGCTTGAAGTAGGACCAGGACATGTCCTGGTGATTTGGAAGGTCACAAGGCAAACATTTACGTTACACACACACGCGCACACACGCACGCACACACAGTTTCCACAATTCAGGACACATCAAGGCATCTCCCATAAGTCGTAAGTTAAGAAGCATTTCAATAAATTATTACATTGACAGGGAGGTTACTTAAATGATGACTTTAAAAAGGTCTGAAATATATTATTAATAAATGTTTATGTTTAGAAAATAATAAGCAAATTCACAAGGTGCTCTACCGTGTGGCTTGTCTTTGAGACTGAGGTTTTTTTTGGATCGGGGTCGGATGAGCTCCGTCGAAGGCGAGAATTTGCACAGTCGTCAGTTTTGGTGGAGCAGGAAGTTCTTGATTGGTTCCGGTAGAGGTAACGAGGGTATGTGGTTCAGGCGTCTTTTGCCCATGGTTCTGCGGATCCTGATCCGACACAGGTGTGTCAGCCTGCGAGGGCATCCTGAAAACAGACAGGAGCTCATTAGCTACATGTGCAGGTTGCCCATGACGACAGGTTACAGAGCGGTTCATCTGTCATATCATCACCTAATAACAGACACTCACTGGTTTAGTCTGTAATTAGATTCTGTAAACATTGTATTTACCAAACAGTGATTTTCACACCTATACAACAGCTTGTTCCAAACTCTTAGTGTCTGTCCTCACAGACGCCTGCAGATCACACATCTTCTCCATACATTCTTTCTACTCACTCCTGGCCTCCAAGAAGACCCTGAGGGCCTCTGGATCCACCTTCCTTCTGTTAGGAGCCTCCAGCTCTGACTCATCCCAGGGCACCAGAGCGGGGTTGGCCCCGTGGTCCAGCAGCAGGTGGATGAAGGCCACCTCACATCCGTGCCGCAGCACCGCGTCCAGCAGGCAGGAGGCCAGGCCGCGGGTCAGGGCCTCGTGGCAGACAGGCCCAGTGTAGTTGAAGTCAGGCTGAGCGCCGGCCTGGAGGAGCAGCTGGAAACAGGGGAGGTGGTGGTAGGCAGCACTGATGTACAGAGGACACACCACCAAAGTGTTGAGGGTACGGGCACTTAAGAGGAGCCGGGGACCCAGCTGGTGGTCCATATCTACATCAGCATTGAACCTGGACAGAGGGAGGACGGGTTCAATGGTTTATTAGCATTTTGTGTGAATTCAACTTAAAAGACCCACTAATGAGAAGAAAGAAAATTCTATTTTATTTACCATGCTGCTTTCTAACATGGCTGATCACCAGCCCAGTGCAGCCTCACCTGATGAGCTCCTGCAGTACGTCCAGCCTCCCCACCCGCGCAGCGTGGTACAGTGGGGTACTGCGGTGGTGTCGGCTTCCGTTGGGATCCGCCCCTGCTTCGAGGAGGATCCGGACGCAGTCCAAGTGACCATTGACCACGGCGACATAAAGAGCCGTTTGCCCTTTGACATCAACCAGGTCCACATCGGCTCCCTGGGCGATCAGATAGGCGACGCAGGCGGCGTGTCCTGCGGTGGCCGCGATCCGCAGAGGGGTGCAGGGCAGACAGCCACAACACCACACAGACTTCTCATTGATCCGCCTGACACCAAGGGAGAGAAAAGCCAGGTTATTAGTTTTAGCACTAGATCCAACATGAAGGATTTGTCACACTTACAATTTGTCAATGTGACAGTCAAAACAAGGTGACTCAGCCCTACCGTCTGAAGCTGTCTTCCTGCAGCAGGTTCCTCAGAGTGTCCAAATCGCCAACGTAAGCTGCGTTGTGGAGCCGCATGTCGTCCTGCTCCAGAGGTTTGTCGCAGAACTGCTCCTGCAGCCATTCCTTCAGGTTACGGCCTGGTAAGAGCGAAGACATAACGTGACCGTGCTTTTAATTTACAAATCAACAGATAATAATGATTATCCATCATCATCGGAGTTCATCTGTGCTGTTTAATTAATGCTTTAAAAACTGCTATGTCAGCAGAACTTCTTCAGGTCTGAGACTGTATGTATAAAATCCCACAGGGCCTGGATTTTACTTAAGAATCCTGGATTACAGCCATGTTTCCACTGAATATCATGTAGATACATGAGTATGTGAACGAGGGAGCAAACAGGAATTCTGCCGTGAATTTATTCCTCGTGTTTCCCGGATCTGTTTTATGGAGTGCTGCTAGTCCCTGGTCAGAAGTAACCAACACATCTCAGCAGTCAATGCAGCGTTACACTGCATATCCATATCCAAATACATATCCATATACATATGCATATCCAAATACATATACATATACATATACATATACATATACACAGAGCTCTTCAGGTCAGGTCAATCAAATGTATCGCCATGTATTATAGCAGAACCCAGATGAAGAGCTGTGGAGAGTGATTCCCATCCGTAACTTGAGATGTTATTGATCCACGGGCCGCACCTTTCCACACGCACATGCACGCGCCCACACGCACATGCACGCGCCCACACACACACACACTCACACACGCAGTGCACCGATGGGAAAAACATGCAGCCTTGTGAGGGCTGATGACTCATCGTCGCTCTCGGTTACCTGCAGCAGTGGCACCGGGCAGATCGGAGACAGTGATGAGCGGGGGGAAGTTGCCACTGGGCGGGTTGTCGCCATCGGCCGGTGCCTCCGGTGCAGCGTCGGCCATGCTGCCGATGTGTCGGCAGCGTCAGGCTGGAAGAGGAGCCGCGGCGGGAGGCCGACGCTCAGCAAGGCGCGGTGATCTGGATCAGACGAGACGCATCAAAACAAACAAACGAGAGCGTGCGGATGACAGCGTCCGCTCCGGGCGCTGCACATCACTTCCTGTCTGCGCTCAGCTGGAGACATTTAAAGGGCCAGCGCCTGAGACGCAAAGCACTTTGACTGGGACCATGTTCTCTGTGTCTGCTGCAAGGCAATAATGGTTATCTTTCATTATCAGTCAATGACAATGACAAAAATCATGGGTCTAACCCTGATTTTTTATTTTATTTATTTTATTTCGTTTTCATCATTATTTTTATTTTAACATTTTAGATTGGATTGCGGAATCAATTTTATAAAAAAATATCATTATATTTAAGTCAGTGTAAGTTATTAAAATTATAAGCTGAGACAGCACAACATTGTGTTAAAAAATTATTTAATATTAATTACACAATGTTGAGAAAGCTGTGCCAGTTCACAAATAAATTGGCACTATATGAAAAGTGTGTTTACAGTATAATCTTTTAAAGAAAGGTCAATCTTAAGGTCACAGTGTAGCACTATAATGATCCAAAAATAC
The DNA here is from genome assembly GCA_016785345.1 of Trinectes maculatus. Classification (NCBI taxonomy): domain Eukaryota; kingdom Metazoa; phylum Chordata; class Actinopteri; order Pleuronectiformes; family Achiridae; genus Trinectes; species Trinectes maculatus. Next base: position 36,168 of record JAFBJQ010003633.1, read on the forward strand.
TGTGTACATATATCAATGTGTTTTTGTACACAAGGGCTGACTACTGTGTTAGGCCAGTGAAATGTCAACCATATTTCAGCTGTTAATCTGGGGTGAGTCATCTCTGGGTGGGTCATGCACAGCAGAGAGGCATGCAGCCATGGACGACTCAAACTGATCAACCCCTGTGGTGGTGTAAAAATAAATGGACAGGTCAACAGCTACATGTGTCCACACAGGTAAACAGACAAATCAGCCTAGTAAGCACAACATTGTGTCACGTCATGTACCATTAAACCAAATTCGAGGTCGGTGCGCAGTGATCAACAAGAGACACAGTATTAGTTAATGTAAGTTTGACTATCACATGCTACTCTCAGAATAATAACTATTAAATTAACACAGAATACAAAGTCAGATTGACATGTTATCTGACTGCTCCAAACAGAGACTATATGATTTATCAACAAAAACATATAGTTCATGTTCGAGTTAAAGGCCTTTCAGTTTGGCCTGACGTGAGGATTAGTGGTGAACTGCAGAGTAAAAGGTGAAGTCACTCATTAGCGGCATGAACTATTGTGATATTCAAAAGCCAAAACCAACTGAGCTTTTTTAACATTGAAGAGGCAGTCAGGTCTAACACAGTTAAATGGTACACGCAGGTGAATAATAGAGCTGTGCCTCCCTTGTGCACTGAAGTCCTTCTTTAATCCACCTGCTGAGCCTGAGGCCAGTGTTTCTGTGGAGAGCAGGTGCCCACGCCGTCTGCAGGGGGCCTTCAGCTAAATCTCCAACTTGCATTACAAATGCTCTGTCCAAATCTTGCTTAATAGCAGCTAAAGGGGACTCCTAATATGTTTTGTGTGTGCTGCAGCTGTTTCGTGGGTCGCCAGAAAAAAATAATCGCTAATGTTACTTGAGGGCCTTAAAATAAAGTTAAATGTTTTACTTTTGACAGTGCTGGAGTGGGCTTCAAAAGAAAGTGTCTCCTTGAGAGTGTGACCGTACCAGATGCCACAAGAATATTACATGAACTCATCAAACTCACACACCAGGACCATTCATCACTCTGCTCATAATGAAACACAAGAAATCCAGACCTCACATTAAGTTCCTATCATAAATCTAACTCCACCTTGCATCTGTTACTCTCTTAACGAGCCACGTTTTTCAGCTGACTCTCAAAAAAGCACAACAGACAAATACAGCTTGAGTGTGTTCGGAATTGAGAGTGTTATAATGTAAAGGTGGTAATGCACCTAGAAGTTCTTTCCAACTGCCAGCAACAAAATAATAGACAAATATATATGGCAATTTAAACATTTATTGCACTCCACTACAAAATCATATATTGATCTGAACTATGATACAGTCTCCAAATATACAAAATGTACAGTTCAAAGAGAATCCAAGTATATGATACAAATAGTGTACAGTGTAAACTGTGTATTCATGTTTACAGGTTTGCCAACAGGATTTTTAAATAAGCTTTTTGCAATAGACATGTGTCCTTATACTTACATATAGTGAACTCAACACAATACTGATATAGAACTGGAGTAAAATCAGACTAAATGACATTACTTTTGACTGCTGAATAATCTGTATAGTGACTAGCTCTTAAATAAATAGCAACATTTCCCCACTTAAGAAATCCACACTGTCCCTTGATTATTTAGTTATTTTTTTCAGACATATGGCTATGTGTTTTTTCTGGCTCTATTTTTTTCACATTTATCAAAAATAAATAGTGTTTCTGCCGTCCATTTTTAAATTGTATGTCAAGTATGAATGAACAAAAAAAATTTACCAATAAACAACCACTGCTTGTAATTTGAACAAAAATAATTCCTTACATTCATCAATGTGACCAGGATGTCAGAGCAACTGAATATTACAGTTTTTCTTTAAGACACTGGCAGTTCATATCCTCTGGGACGCAATTCTGGATTGAACTAACAGAGGTAGCAACTCCATGAGTGGAAGTCTTAACATGTAAAAATGATGTAAACTACATTTGTATTGTGGTTGTACTATGCAAGGAAACACCTGTATTTCACGCACACATGTAAATTTAAAACTGGGACAGTGGTGATTCTCAGACTCTCTTGTCTAGTATTGAATCTCTTGATGCAATCATCCGCCTTGTATTGCTTTATGTATATTTTGATATTAGCAACATGTGCAAAGCACATTTCTTAAAACTTTAAAATGAGTTAGGAAAATATCATCTTATTTGTCTTTTGTCAAAACACTTAAAAAGATGCCATATAACCAGACAGTGTCCATCCCAAGAAAGGAGAAGTTTGGCAAAGTCTACAGTACAAATAAAGTGGAAGTCCCTCCGTCATGGTGGCTATCTTGAATGTTCACTGCAAGGAAAATGGATCTATAGATTTTTGTCCCCATAAGTACATGTGTTTGTATGCTGATGTTACTTTGTTGTGAGATATTTATCAGAGGAGAGATAAACACATAACACCAGTCTGCTGCTCAAGTAGTTTTTCTAGAAAATTCAATTATCAAAGTGCCAGAGTGCTTCAAAATGGAAGTGTGAATGCATTAAAATAGGTACTATAGAGCTTGTTTTTTTTTCAAGATGGCATAATGTTGCTGGAAGCAAATTAAAATGTTGCTGATAACAGACTATTAAGGGAGATTAGACAAAGGGTGTTTCTTAAAAATGTTTGAGAGAAAGAGAAAAAAGTTATGACGTAAAAAAAGATCCCTGGACAAATTCAATATAAGGTACCACTGTCAGGTAACAACCATTTCTGTCAGTGAAGTCCCAGTGGACCCATCACACGGAATGAAGATTCCTACTGGAAAGGTGTGAAAAAAGGTATGCAAAATTTAAGAATGAATTTGCAGCATTTATATGGAATGATTCTTTTGGTGAGCTAATCCCGTAGCAATACAACATCTGAAATGTAAAAAAATGAGAAATATTTGAAACCTGATCAAATGATATCTGAACATCTGACAGTGAGTACAACTATCAACTGTCATAAACTGAGCACTGGCTCAGTCCCAAAAGGCACCAACACAGAACAGGGGCAATAGATGTGTAGGGGTTATCAACTGACAGGAAGATCAATTTTATTCATTCATCTATTAATCTGTCAGTCTTAGAGCTGCTACATCTTTAACTGTACCACCCACTGTTTCCAGTTTATCATTCAGACCTCCAAACCAACACATTTGCTTATGTTCCATCCTGGTTGTGTTGGGAGATGTCTGAATCAATTTCCTGTCCTGACAGGAAAGCATAAAACTGCAGTCCTATCACATGAGTTTGGTCCCATCCCACATTATTACTGTTCATAACTACATATTTCTTCAGTGAATGTATGGAGGTTTTCTTCCATGGACCTTAGCACTCACTTCAGGTTTTGGAAGAGAAGTTGATTCCTGTCACCATCTTTTGGATCTTCTCGTCATTTTTCAGTATATTTGCCCTCACAGCACAAATCTTGTCCTGTTGGTCCTTGATCTGCTGCTCCAGCTCTGCTAGCTCTGCTTTAAGAGGGTCCAAAGCCAGATCTGTCGCCCTGCACCACAGACAAGCATGCACATACATAAGCAAGAAAAAGTATTATCTAAATCCCCTGAAGAGTAGTTGAGAAGCTTCCCACAGTGTCCAGCAATTGCTGCAATGATCACTTTGTTGTTTTAAATATGAAATTTCACTCACATTTCTCACATCTTTTTCCAAAAAATATGACAATGCATCCCGCGATATGTAAAATAGTGCATGAACATTGTGAATTCCTTTTAAAACACTTGAATTATTTTGAAAGGCACCAGTGATTCATAATCACTGGTGACCGTGATAGAAATGCGTCACACTTCCATGATGATATGTCTGTTGCTCTGTAAATGAAATAATGTATTCAACATCAAATAACTAAGTGCTCCGTGTATGCGCCAACCCACCTTTGCTCCTCCAGCAGGGCCTGTGCATGCTCTTTGTTCTCCTGTTGCCATGTGTGCAGTTCAATCTGCATGGCGTCCACATCCTCCTGCATGTAGTCCATGATCTTACCCAATGGGAGAGAGCTGCGGCACACCGTCTGGATGGAGGAGCGCAGGCGCTCAATATCCCTGATTGCAACATCCCGCTCTTCCTTCCTTGCTGCTTCAGACACCCAGTTCTAGAAGTGAAGATGTGGGGTAGAAACAATGGAAATGTCAACTTAGAAAGAATGCAAACATCAAAAACAGATCTAGGAGAATATATGATGGTATTCAGGAAGTGAAAACCCTCATTAACTAAACTATAGAGGGAAAAGAAAGAAAACTGAAACGTTTTCATACAATCTCACTCAGCAGTGTATCAAGCAGCTGTAAGAATACAAAAGTCACTTTTGTGTCCCTAGACCAAAACATAATAAACCCTCTTTAGGAATCCTACCTTTGCCAGCAACTGGAGCAAGGCTGTATTTAGTGGTTTAGGATGTCAAGGCTAAAAATGTTAGGCAGGAATTCTGCCAACCTAGCTGTATATATAAAGATCAAAGATCAAACGTGTGGTTGAATTGTGCTGGCCAAAGTAATGGGACTGGTTGGCTGGTTGGTGAGGGCTTTCAGTGTATGGTGTGTGGTTGGGATGGGGGGGGGCTGCTATATCCCAATTACACACAGTCTCCTGATGTGAGAGGGGGGGTATCAGGGGAGGACCTCCCTTGGCAGGGAGCAAACCCATGGATGTTTGCTCAGCTGGGCTTCGCAAGGCCTGTATGTATGTGTATAGTGTCTGTGTGGTTGTGTGTGTGTGTGTATGAGTATTGAAACCCTAAAGCCACATACACAAACACTAAGCAGAGGATCAGGTGAAGCATACAGCGGACACACTCGTAGCCTCCACAAGCACTCTTGGTCTTAAAATCTTGTTTATTTTAGTAACAGGCTGTGGCAGTGGGGTTATTTTACTACAGTATTGAGTAGCAACTACCACACTTATTCACCCTTTCAAGTTTCAGCCCTTTATGCTGTTTGGCTCCACAGATGGCAGAGCCCGCCTGCATCAGGCAGCAGAAATCATGCTTATGACACTGTTTAAACTAATAGCTGCTTCCTCTTGAAAACATGCAATCTGTCATACACACTGCTTGGATAGGTGCATTTCGTTATCAAGCCATCTCTTTAAACAAACCAAACAGTTCAGTAATTGCAATTTTAAAAAGCAGCTTGACTTGACCAGTGCGAGTGGCAATCTACAAACTACATTGTTTCCCAAGAAGTCTTTTTAGGAAGCAAGTACAAATTTCTGACAACCTCACTCTTTGTTACGCATTTGTGGTGGCTGAAGACTGTGAGGGTTGAAATGCCTTGGCCCAGCGGTCCCCCTACAAGGTGGGTGGCTTTCCACTGGATGCTGTGAACCCAGCAGCTAGACAAACACTCCATGGCTCATTCAGCCTGCCTGGCTGCGGTTAGCTCTGCCTAGTCCAGACAGGGCCCGTAGCTTCGTTCTATTTGCTGTACTCTTGCTACCTTAGCCCCCCCTCCTTCTCTGCTGAAAATAAAAAACTTGGCCTGAAAACATGACCCCAGGTTCGTGTGCACTCTGTCCGGGTGGATATAAATCACTAGTTTATGGAGGTCCCTGTCAGGGTCTACGAGACCTGTGTGCTCCTAGTTTTCCTTTTCTCACCCAGATCACAGAACAATATTTAGACGTGGTGGCCACAGAGGAGTGGGAGGTGAGAGATGAGGAAGGGGAGCAGGTTTTCCCATTATCTCAGCCATGATGAAAGCTCCAGGCAATAGAGAAGACAGCCACTGGCTCATGCTGGAAAGGGCAGGTGGACCAGTGGAAGATAGTTAACTCTGGTGTCTCCTACTTACAGTGTCATCTTGTAGACTGAGAAATTGCTGTTTTGTGAATTTTCACTGCTAAATATTTTGTTCTTGTATTCATCAGCATTCATTTTGGAAGGAAACATGTTTGACATTAACTACAAACTTGTCATTTAATCTCCTTCAAAATGACAACATGGATGTATTTGGATATATAACACTGCAAGGACAGTGTGAAATACACCATGTCATCATATGCCTAATCGGTTTAAGTATCCTCTGACAAAATACAAGTGCTTGTAAATACAGAATCTGCCAGAGGCAGAGGGACTTCTAAGAATTCCTTGACTAGAAAAATAAAAATGTAAACCAATTTATATAGTTATACAGCTATGAGGAATAAGGTTCCATTAGATGGCAACAAGCCTTCAACTGCACTTTGGTTGAAACAGAATGAGAGAAAGCAAAAATACACTAATTTGAGCTGCATTCCTCACAAATAAGATGAACCCATGGGTTATGATAAACTTGCGATAGATCAGTGGTACGTGCACAGCAAGTTCAAATGGCAATTCCTGTAAACATCCTTATGAACTTTAACACAAGTTAACCACTTGCTTCAGTGTAAAAAGAAAAAAATCATGTTATAGATCATTGAAGAGCTCTACCGCTTTAGAGCTTCTGGGAAGAATTCTCTTGGCTACGGATGATGCATTTGGAGACACCACCACACACAGACCCTGATGTTTTTTACTGTCAGGAAAATCTGAGATGTAAGCCAGGGAGCGAAGCATAGGATGACAATCAGCTCAAAACACTGTTTATGAGCTTCCTTGCCATTTTTCATAGGAGGCTATTGAATATCTCCAGTCCAGCTAGATCATAAAAATACCTAGGAGTCAGTGAGGTGAGGAGAAAACCCTACAGCCAAAGAGGTTACAGGATGTTGTTGCAAGGTCAGTGTCGTCCCTTGGGGAGACAACTGAAATCACCACCCTGTGCAAAAGTGGTCAGCTGAAAGGAAACTTTCATTGAGACCAATTGCTTTTGTAACTGACACTAATCAGAATCAGAATCAGAATACTTTATTAATCCTCAAGGGGAAATTGCTTAACTAGAATACTTAAATGGGGTGGTTTTCCATTCCAACATTCATAAGGAGGGAACAAGCGACTTGTGTTTAAAATAACAGGCTTCTAATCATGATTAAAATCAAATATATTGTTAAGTTTTAGGTCTGCTCTGATATCAGCCTGTGGCTGCTTCAGGTAGGTATTGCTCATAAACATGACCTAATTCCTGACAAGTCAATATGACCTCCACAAAAGTAATATGACTAATGGAATGCCACAGGGTCATTTCCTTATGTTTCCACAAAAAACGTTGGATGTTTATGAAGACACAGAGGTCTGCAGAGGGGAGGATTAATTTTCTTGACAATTCTGCAGAGAGTATGCTGGGCCGTCTCTTCCGTGCCTCTCACTCAGCAGCCATCCATTTGTACGCCACAAGGTTTATTTATACATTACAAACCTTCATCAAGGCTAATTTGATGGGAGTAAAGAAAAGGGGGGAAAGAGTACACAAAAAATCTTATAAAAACGCAGCTGCTGCAAGGGACAGATTCTGTCCAAATAAAAAGAGAAGTATCTTGAAATAATATACAATGCTGCAGAGGGGTTGCAAAAAAGGTCAGCCCCATAAATATACAGCAAAGTCCTTGGTCACAGACACAGTGGTAGGACAGGGCAAAACAATCATTTGATTGTGTAAGGACTCCCTAAAAAACAAGGCAGAGAAGCTACAAAGGAAATAACTAAACGCTGGATTTTCAGAAAATACACACAATGATCATGATGTTGATAAAACATGTAAGTGGGATTGTGACTTGTTCAGAACCTTTTGATAAACATCAGTGTTTTCGAAATGAATTACAGCAGCTGAAATTTCAAACCTGTCATACCACACAGAATGAGGAAGCTCAATATTTACATTTTTATCCCTGCGTGTTTTACCATGATTGCAAGAAAAAAACGACTCCATTAAGCTGACCTCTATACCCTTTCATGTCAGGAAGGAAGTCATTATAGTTCTTTATACAGCTGACGAGGCAAGGCCAGTAATGACGGAGGGGTAGACTGGACTGTTCCTATGTGTAGACATACCTGCTCTAAGCTGCCCCTGCAGACCATACAGGATACCCTGAAATGAGGGTTTGGAACCACTGAAAACTGAGGAGGGTGCATTAAGAAAATTAGGATAAACTCTACAAGGCTATGCTCATGTTACACAAAGCGCTCTGCTATTTTTGATGTTTTGCCTGTGTGTGTATAAAGTCTCTGCATGTATGATTGTTTGGGCTTGCATTATGGACTTGAACCCATTTTAAGAGAAAAAAGTGGCGATGTGGGTGGAGATACGAAAAAAAACATTTAATACACACGTAAAGCTAGATAAAAATACCTGTCTAGCTCTTTTAGTATACTGGTGCGTAAGCTGGAACAACGTCAGGTGTGAGTTATGAGGGATGATGTCGAAGCCACAGTTCAGAAAGGATAGATCAGGGGCCTTTGTGCATGAGTGACAGTCCAAAAACAGTGCATCCATTAGAGTCAGGGTGGCCAGCTATGAAGGGATGCAGGGAGCGTATGCTTCAATGAAGAGGACCACCCAAAGTAGACAGTGTACACCACCTCACACCATAGACTACAGACCAAACTGTAACCTTTATACTGACTCACACTCTAAATAATGATGAGGGAACACTGTTCTCTCTAGCTAATAAATAAGCTGACAAGGCCAATAGAAGAGCAACAGCAATGTGTTACCTTGAAAAAACCTATCTTGGATGTAGACTAAAAAGCGGAGATGGATGGTGAGAGGGAAGGTCCTTCTGGAACACCTGACCCCTTGTTCCACTGAAGTTTTTTATTTAATCAAAGACATTTAAAAGTCACAATACTGTTAGACATCAAGATAAATGTGACTGAAAATCTTGGCCCCTTACCGCAAAATCACATTACATTACAACACATTACATTAAGCTCAATTTGCTCCATCTTTGGATTAGCAAGAAGATGCTATGGACCAATTTTACCCCAGGTCTCCACAGGGACTCCAAAAACAATTTGTGTAGCATGTTTTCATGTAGAAAGGAAGATTTCTCTTTATTTTCCAGATATTTTAAAAGTGTAAACAACAGAAATGTCTCTAAATGAAAAAATACCTATGCAGCATACCTATGACATTGAGTAACCCCAGAAAATTCTAATTTTGTTCCAGACATCTTGATGTGTCTATCAGTTGCGTGTGGTCTGTGTGGGGTTAGACTTGCTTGGCTGATTATCAGCCCTTCGGCTTCACTGAAGGGGAATATTTTTGGGGTTTCACGGTGGTGCAATTACACCTCTCCACTCCATTTGTTTATATCTTTCTTTTGATAATAACCAGTGTTGAAGTGGGCATTTTGCTATGACCAAAATGCTAACCCTGGGAAACTAAGTTTCCAGAAAGAATGGTTGGTAGGCCTGATGTAGTTTAACATGAACAGTTGAGTCAATGAGTAGAATAGAAGTAAGCTGATACTGCCCCCTAATGGAGACAGAAAATAACTACTACTTTAACAGTCCATACCTGCTGTTTAGATTTGGGGGAGGATGGTGCCAATTCATAGTCTTTCTTTGTCTCTAGGATCTTTTTCACAAGGCCACCTACAGTGAGACAGAATGAGAGAAAAATCAGAGAAGTGAAAAATCCTCAACCAACATGTGGAAGAGAAATATGGCAATATCGTTCCTTCCTAAATAAGGAGGAACTCAGAGGAAATATGGTTGTGTACCGTGTTTCTGTTCACTGTCTACTTCTCGCACAATATCCTGTAATAGAAATAAAATGGCATAACTATTCCAGATTTTTTCTTCTCTGTAATATGAAAAAAAGAAATCACTGTTCGAGCTACTCACAACCTCTATCTTGGGAGCATCTGAGGGTAGAGGGGCAGCCTCCTCGACAAGAAATCGCTCATCCTCATCCTCCTCATCTTCAGAGAGTTTCTTCCCATCCATAATGACAGGTGCTGAGAACTTGGCACTAGACAACCTGGAAGAAAACAAAGAGATCGAGCTAACAAAAATAATATGGTATGTATTGTATGGAAAACATGTCATCTTGTAGGCAGTATTTTATCAAATGCAGCCTTTGGGTGACCAGTTAGACTTGTTTCATTGCCTCAGTCGTGAGACAATCTCACTCGTTCAGTTTAATATTTTACTATAAATGATAAAGCTCTCTCACGAGACTATGTGTATTCACAAGGAAGAGGATGGATTTATACTAGCCAGTATATATTAGGCTTATGACATCAGTTAGTATGTGTGGGCAAGTCACCTCTCAGCTGTGGTAACATCATTGTGACTCTCCTGTCTCTTCACTCGAGGAGGTGCTGGTCGCGCACTACTGGGACGTGCCATTCGTCTGTTGCTGCTAGATTAAATTGTACATATTCCTTTTACTAGATGACACAGCTCTGTAGGATATGCAGAATTTACTTTGGGACAGATACAGATGGTCATTCAGATTATGTGATAAAAACTGTTTCCCAGAAGAATAAATCTTAGTAAAGCTAAGACTGTAAAGATGAAACACCAAAAATCCCTGACCATTTTAGTCAATTCATTAGTGAAGGTACATTCACAATGACCAACATCTAGCAATCATTCAACTAATTGATGTGATTCTAACTTGGTTTCAGGAGAAAACCTACAACATTTTTTTAATTTAAATTAAAAAAGTGCTACAAAAGACGGCAAAAAAAACCACTCAAATTACACCCTATAATACAGCAAATTAACAGCAACGACACAGTATCATCAAAACTTTCTGAGCTTCATAAATGTAAATTTACTACAATGGGCAAATTTCAGATGGTGGAGGTGGTGGTTGTTTTGGTTCAGTGGATAATGTCTACTCAAAATCATTTTAACTATCTTTATCCAATTCCTGTTGCAGCCCTGTTTGACATGCAGCTAATGCCTTATGCCACTCTCCATTTGGCCACCAGATGTCCTTAGACATTCTCTAATCTAAGGGTGTAGACAGCACAAACCTGGAAGCCATTTCAGACGGCACTGAGAAGTTTGCAGCATCAGTTACAGGTGCATCCCCATCTGTGAAAGGACAACAGTGACAATGACAGTGTAAATATAAACGTGTGACCTAAATGCACATCTTTGTGACGAGTCAGTGTATGTACTAATGTCCTTTATTCTGCCTTAAATGCACAATGAAAAACTTCTGCTGCAAAGACAGGCAAGATTCAGGCATATAACTGTCCTTCACCTATTTGCACTCTGACTTTCAACTCATACCGAAAATAATTTGATAATAATAAGCTAATAAACCCAAGAAAGTGGCTGCGTTTGACAGAAAGAAGACACTTACCTCCCTCGCTGTCAGATTCATCTGTTGGGATAGAAAAGACATTGTTTGAGTTTGAATCCATTCTAATTAAATAATTAATGAATTCTCTGTAATTATTTTATGTAACATGCCTAGTGTATCTTCTTAATATTATAAGGAATATGTTTTTGTGAAAAATGTTTTTATGTCAATTTTTATGTCACTTTTATTAATTTTCTCAACCACTATAATGAGTCACTTCTACTCACACCTAACGAAAATACTCTGAGATTGCACTGGACTAGTCAGGAGTAAACAGAAAAACTTATTTATAAGCAATTTGTAAATCCAACTAAACATTTACTCTGTTAACGTGTAGGTATTAGCACGATGTTAGGAATCTGAAAGAATAAAGTGGAGGGGAAGAATGAGTTGTAGGGGCTTACCTTGACCTGCAATTTTGGGTCTACGTCTCTGACCTTTGGCAGATGAAGGCCGAGGTATTCTAGCTGGACTGTCAGACTGTGAGTGGAGTGAAGACCAGCAAGAAAGAGATACATCTTAAAGATAATTAATAACCCATCACTCATTAACTGTAACAATAATCTAAGGATGTCTTTAAGATACCAATGATCATCCATTGTTTTCTTCGCACACTGAGGTATGCTATAGTGATATTAAATAACAATAAACATGCTAAATTATTTTTGAAGCCATGCAAAATTAAAACATTAACCATGAAGACAGAAGAGGAAAGTGGAAGCTTTAACACTAGACATTTAACAACCATGTGCAGAGAAACAGCATAAAAAATATGAAGATTAACTTCGAGCACAGATGTAAAATTTCCTGAAATGTAAGGTGCAACTGAGCTATCACTCCTATTAAAATAGAGAGTAGTGTAGTGTGGAGTAGTGTTTGTTTTTACCTGATTTTCAATTACCTCTGCAGTCTGTGCACAACAAAGAATACAACATTATGCTATGTCACAATTGAGCTTAATAGTTAAGAAGGGGTACAAGATATAGTATGTACTCCACCACATATTAGCATCTTACACACGCAGCCAGCCACCCCAAGGCATTCTAATACTGACTACGAGTAATATGTCTACGAGTTTACAGATGTAACTTTCTATTGAAAATACCTCTTCAGTTGGTTTTGGTTCCTTGGAGGAAAGAGGCACAACAGAGGAAAATAAATGAAGATACCAAAATTGCAAATGAGATGTAAGTGTATAAGCCAAAAAGTAGAACTTACAGGTACAGGTATGGCTGGTTTGCTGGGCGTTTGGGTGCTGGGTTTTTGCTCTAGTTCCTTTGATACACTGGCCTAAGTACAAAAATACATACAAGTACAAAAACACATTAAAAATAAATATTGTCATATGTTGCCGACATGTATGTGGGCTTGAGAGGCTTACCTTGCCAGTGCCGTTCTCTACAGTTTTGTTCCTCTCTTCCCCCTCTTTGTGACGCTCTTTATCCTTTTCTCTTTCTTTCTCTCTCTCTCTTCGCTTTTCTTTGTCTCTTTCCACATCTCTGTGGGAATTACTCTCTCTTGTCTTTTCTCGCTCTTTACTCCTCTCCTTGTCTTTTTCTTTTTCTCTGTCCCTCTCTCTGTCCTTCGTCCTATCCTTGTCTTTAACCCGTCCTTTGTCTCTATCCTTGTCTCTTTCCCGGTCTCGGCTTTTATCTTTGTCACGCTCTTTGCCGTGATCTTGTTCACTGCGATGGTGTTTGTCAGAGCGCTCTCTGTCACGATGATGCTCTTTATCACCATCCTTACGTTGACTCTCCTGCTCTTTGGGCTGGGCTGGGTGATTCTGGTCACGGCTTCCACTGCGATCTGTAATCTTTTTCTTTTCCTGAAATAATAACCCAAACAACCAACACAAACGGCGATAGTTTAATGCCAGCTAGACTCATGTTGGAAAAAAACCATAGTTTGTACATAATATTTTTGTTTATTTTTAAACCATGCCTGCATTTCACCAGGCGACATATCAAAACAAAAATACACTTTAAACCAAATACAGGACTAAGCTGTGTTAAAAAGACACACTTTGAGACTCACATCTCGATCAAGGTGGCGTTCACGTCCTTCCCGGTTCTCCTTGTCCTGAGAGCGAGAAGTACTAGCCTTTGTCTTCATGTCCACCTTTTCCCCTGCAACTACTTGCTTCACGGCATCATCACTGGACATCTACAAATTATTATGAGGGGAGCCATTTAGTTTCATGGGCCATAACATTAATAGGTTAATATTTACTGCTGGCTAACTATTTAACAGAACACTAGTGTAGCATGCAAAAGAATGTCTACAAATAATGCCAGAATCCCAATCTCAAATCAAAAAAGCTAAGCAACCAGTTTCCGGTTTGCCTGCCTTCATTACATATCAACAAGTATGTCATGTGTATATGAACAGCCACCTCACCTGGGTAAACTGACAGTACCCATTACATAAGCACACTTAGTTGAATGTACATACAGTACAAGTTCATATTAAAGGCATTCTGTTTGCCAGATTTTGTAAAACATGAAATACTATCTTAAGCACCATTGTAACTAGATTGTTTCAAAACAGCCGTGTCATGATGCATAAAATCTGAAAGAAAAAAACATATGCATTGCAGGGTAATGTCTATCACAATACTGCTATTTCCCAGGCACCAGCTCATCTGTTTACACTCCATCTCCAGGGTGCAATTTAAATATGTTAAGTTCTTCCTGAGGGAGCTTTACCAGAGACCATTTTGTTGAGTACAATATTTTGATGTACAAATACCACACCCTGAGTTATTCATTTCATGTATGCCATGCATTTGTGTCCCCGGCTTAATGCAGTTTAACACTTTTGATAAATGAGTTTGAGGAACTGGGGATTTGTAATCCAAAAAATTTAAATTTCAAAATCAACTTGTATGTGTGTTTAATCCTCCAGATAGACAGACCTTATTGAGGCAGCACTTGGCAATGGCCTGCAACAGCTCGTTGGTTTTCTCTGGCTCCTGGCCGGCTACAATACGTGCTGGCTTTGCTGCCAAGGGCTCACCACTCACCAGCATCACAACATCTATGGCTTTCTGGAGGAATGCTATCTTGGAGTCTTTATCCTGGAAACATAAAACACTGCTGTGATAACCAAGACGAAGGAGGTGCATGAGATATGGCAGTGAAAATAAGAGAAATCCAATGGGAGTCATTTTCCAACACAGTTTGGAATAATTAAAACCCTTGAGACACAGAACAACACAAGTTACATCTCACATTCTACTTCACACATCTAGACAGAATGCATAGATGTGCATATCTCTCTCTCAGAAACACATGTTACAGTACTCTGTCAAGACTTATTCAAGAGAATAATACAGCTACATTTTTTGACAGTTTATTATATAATTATTATTATTATTATTAAAGCTTAAAAACATTCTTGTTAAGAACCAAAATACTTAGACACACTGTTAGCCATAACTTGTTTTTGAAGAGCACTGCAAAAAACCTTTGGTGAAATACTTTTACCTCTTGTGCCCAAAACAGTAAACCAACATGTCCAGTGACCTAAAAGTACAGTATGTGTAGATTAAGCTGGCTTTTAACAATGTGATCACATCTTTGCTTAACTGTCCTATAATATTCAGATTTTGTGTGTTAATTGCACTTAAAGTTGTACGACTGAATGCTAACAATTACTTCAGCCTTTTGTCCTCATAGCCTTGCACCTTCCTATCCAGTATTAATAAGGGGTCAGGTGGTAAACAGTAGACTTGAGTTCTAACACCTTGACAGGCCCTCTCAGTGATGACCTGCCAGAACCTCTCACTCAGTGTGTGTTATACAGGCAGCGTGTAAGTTTACCTTCAGACACAGACACCCTCAGACTATCTCATGCCATGCACAGGTGACCTCTTGTACAAGTAGGACTGCTGCGTATGAATATAATGAATATGAAAAAAATCCATGGTGGAGAGGATTAAAGAGAAAAAATTGTCATCTTACCTTAACATTATCTGACTTCATTTCATTCTCTCCATACAGGCCTTTCATAAAACCAGTGGTCCTGATGACCTGGAAGGAGTAAGAAATACAACTTTTAAGCTTAATTATAAGAATATAAAAATAATATTTTCATATTCTGGAAACTTGCAAACATATGCTGTAAACCACAATTAGGCAGCTATACCACAGCTTTTACATTGCACATGCGCATGTCCTCAATTCTAAACTTTGTATAATTTCTAAATACATACAAGTATTGGTTTTTATGCATGCTGGCGGCACTAAGTTATTTTAATAAATGTCAATTCAAACTTGCACCAAACATCTTTTGAACCCACAGGTGAATTAATTCCAAAAACAACAAGAGTGGTTCATCCATACAGATCCATTCGACAAATGAAATCTGGCCTTTACAGTAAAGTACAATCTTCTGTATCTGCAGAACAAATACAGTTGCTGGGTTGCACATTCAAACACAGTGATAATGAGCGCAAAGGAGTCACACGTGTCGACATACTTTATCAAATATAAATGAGCCTACGGTGAAATATGAGTAAGCCCCACAGGTTTAGGGTGTAAATGAGATATCACTTTTGTTTTTAGAATAGTGGAACTGATTTTACTCTGCTTAACATTTATATGTGATTCTCTTGTAACAATCTAAAAATGTGAAAATATGTGAAAAGAAGTGGCTGAGGAAAAGGCTGTGTTATGTGTGATGCAGCATTTTCTGTGTTATTTATTATTATGAAGCTTAAAATGGAATGCTACTTAGTTTTTTATGTTTTAACAGAATAGATTCCGACATGCTTTTAATAACATAAGCAATTACTTTTCAGTTTCCAAAACTGATATAATATGATTAAAAGAACCTGTCAAATCCGTTGGCTGAGGCTCTTTGCTGTCTACATGACTACACAATCTGCATCTGAATTAGGAAACTTTTGATAGGCATGTAGGTTTAATACATTTTTAAACTTCATTTTCTGTTTATATATAATTATTCACACAAGATGACCTATTCAATCCCCAAATCCTTTAGACTACCCCATTACTTTTAACACACAAAAACACTAATGTAGAGCTGACCCCTCTCCTCTACCCCCACCAACTACCAGCTTCAGAGGAGTCAGACTTTTCTGATGGCTACGGTGACATCACTTAGCTTCAGAGCCCTTCCCGAAATCACAAAGGCTTCAAAAGTATCTACAACACACACACGAGTACCTTCTCTGATTTTGCAAGGAGTTAATATTTCAGAACGGTTACAATATGCTGCATATTCACAGCGAGACAATAACAGTAAAGCAACCAACACCAAGTTTCATCCCTCACTGATGAGCTGCGATAAGTTGCTCAGCATCCGTTATATCAGCGTGACAGATTCAAAGACGCAGACACATTAACCAATCTGGCAGCCATACTCGTTTCTTCCTAATAAGCTAACCACAGTGGACAACAAATGGTTAGCCGTGCACAAGACGGAGGCACAGGCACTGCGAGCTAACTGGCTAACCCACAGTATTTACTTTACCGACAACATAACGGTGTACTGCTAATGAACGTTAACAAATCTTTGTTGGGCAAGTAGTCGGCAATGACGATTTGACAGGTCGAAGAAACGTTTTCTTGTTATGACAGGCAATTTGGTTATAAAAAATAACCGACAAATGCAGTTTATTTAACTTAATGTCAACTTACTAGATTTACTTATTTGACGCGAACGCTGCTGTGTGTGTTAGCAAGCTAACTGTCTCGCTTTCCCGCGTTATCTGACACATTCTGTTGGGCTTGTTTTATAATATAGCCACAGTTATATAGACTACGAATGTTTAAAAAGCGACAACTGGCAACATTAATGGATAAGCCTCACCTCAGTGAAGATGTCGTGAAGGTAGCGAAAAGGGGGCTTGTTTAGCAGTTTCTCCGTGAGAGGCGGTTTCCTTATCACCTTGCCCAGAGTGTCCTGGGTCTTTCTGACAACCGCCGCATTCATTTCACCAGTCAAAAAGTAAAGCTCAACAATTCAACTGCAGAAGCGCCAACATAAACTAACCCGAAGTGAAAGAACTTGGTTTGCTCTGTCGCCTGGTTGCTATGTCGATACTATGCTATCCCAGAGTGCATCATTACTCAAAGACTGCGCATGCGCCATGGGCTTACGCTTGAGCTGCCCGTATCCATAGCAACGGCTAACACTCTGCATCAAACCCATGAACCTCAGGTAGATAGGTGTGTGTCTACTGAGTATCAGAGAAATGTTGCAGAGAAATAGAGAATTCAGAGGGTGTAATGCCGTAATGCACCTAAATGTTGTTTGTCAACAACCACTACACAGCAGCAGAAGAAGAAGTAGGCAGGTAGGCTGGTGGATAAGCCTCACCTCACTGAAGATGTCGTGAAGGTAGCGAAAAGGGGGCTTGTTTAGCAGTTTCTCCGTGAGAGGCGGTTTCCTTATCACTTTGCCCAGAGTGTCCTGGGTCTTTCTGACAACCGCCGCATTCATGGCACCAGCCGGAAATAAAGCGTAACAGGTTAGACACAGACAAACAAAAAAAAATAGTCCGAGGTGAATGAACTGGGTTTGCTCTGTCGCCGGTGTAGCTCTGGCGATGTTACGCTATCCCACAGTGCATCATTACTCAAGACTGCGCATGCGCCAGAGGCTTGCGCTCGAGCTGCCCGTATCCATAGCAACGTCTAACAATCTAAAACAAAGCATCAACGCTAAATGTCTCCTGTCTTGTTTTTTAATGTGTACGGCATTAATGAATCTCACTGTGATCTCAATAATATGCGGCTAGAGGTCCGGACGGAGGCCGGGGATGGACTGCTGTGTTGTGGTTTGATGTGTTATGGTGTGATGTGAGGTCATGAGTCATGAGATGTGTTGTAATCTAATATGAAGTAGTGTGATGTGATATGTTATATGTAAACTATTGTAATGTGATGTGCTGTAATGTAGAGCACATTGCGGTTATGCATCTAGAAATTGTTGCCCTGCCACCATTTAATAAAAGATGAAAAAGAAAAGGAATGTTATACAGGCTAATGTTTGTGAAAAGAGAAGAAGGTCAGTTAGATAGGACTGAAAGACCATTAACTGTTATCTCACCATGGAAATTAGAGAAAGCAAAGGTCAATTTATTTTCAGGATCAAATAATATTGTGTATCAGAGAAAAAGCATTACAGAGAATTGCAAGTTTGAGTGTAATGTTCAAGACATATTTGAGACAGTGTGTAGAGACATACTCTGAACACACCCTCGTTCTGTAGCATACATTTCTGTCTGACGCTTTTTTCTCAAGTCAAAATGGGCGTGAAGGATATTTAATGTAATGTTTAATGGCGAACCTTCACATCGCTCCTATCAATATCAGTGTTTTTACTGACAAACCACACGAGACCACTTGTGGAAAAGTTGGCATTGATAGTCACCTTTCAGCATTCATCAGCCTGTGTCACCACATGATTGATGTGGGTTTCAGTTGGTTAATGGCTAAGTAAGTCTATAGCCTGCCCTTTATTGATATACCTGTTTGGTGAGTTCAGCTGGTAGAGAAAGCTGACAGAGCAAAGACAGAGCATATTGACGGATCGCTGCAGACTCTTGCTGTTCCTGCTGTCGAGGTAGGACATCTACTCCATGTGATTTCATAAAATGCCTTTTATATAAAAAAATTATCAGGTTTCTCATAATTCCAAAAAGGTTCTGTAGAGTTAAAAGCTTGTTACCGATTTTGCTGATACTTTTTTTAGTTGCCCCAGTGTGTTAGATATATCACTAGTGAAAATAAAAGCTTAGCATTTTTATTATTTTCAAGCTAAAAACCCATGATTAACATAATAGTTAACAGAGATTTGAAATGAAGACAGTGCTACTGACGTTGCCTTGTCAAGCTTGTTTGTTGAGTAAGATGGGCTGTGTATGAGATGAGTATACTGACTGCAAAGAAAAAACTTTGCAGTCAACTGTCGCTGCAGTTCTTCCACAGGATAGGAGAAGATGCTTCGCTGGGTCTTGCTCGCTTTGCTCCTTGGCATCTGTGCTACTGCACAAGACCAGAACAAGAAGAAAGCTGCACAAGACCAGAACAAAAAGAAAGCTGCAGCACTGCAGTCCCTGTCCAGAGGTGGGTGATGCCCCACACACGCATGAAACCATACAGCAGAGTGCTATATGGTCAATGAGTTCATCACTGTTCCTTTTTTTCCTGCAGGATGGGGGAATAATATAAGTTGGGTCAAAAACTATGAAGAGGGTCTGTTAAAGATGGTGAGCAGGTAAGACAGCACCTTAATGACGGACCTGAATGTTTCTTCATTATGTATAAGTTTTGCCCATGACAGCAGAATTTAAAAGGGCAAGTGCAACGTATTCCTTGTTATCACTGCATTCTCAAAGTTTGGATCTAACAGATGTCACGTGTAAGAATTAAAATCACCCAGCAGAAAGCAGAGAGCTGTTGTTAATGGAAACATTGCTATTTGTTGATTCATTCATAGACGTTTGAGCAGTTATGAACAGGCAAACCGTTTCAGGGATTATGTTATTGTGAATAAATTCACACCCAACATTGTACTTATTGTGCTGAGGAATGTGTGGGCTTGCTTGTCCTTGGTTTTGTTCCCACAGAAATAAGCCTCTGATGGTCATCCACCATCAAAACGACTGCCCATTCAGTCAAGGTAACTCTGTCTCATTAAAATTGCTTGAATATAATACACATAACATACGATATTAATATACAATCTTGTGTACAATACACAATAATACTGTATAGAGCCATTCAAGACTGTGAGCACAGACTGTATAAACCTGAATATCATATACTGGCATTTAACCCAGACATGGGCTTGGTTGCAGTTGGGAAACAAATGGGCACATTCCTTTATACCTGTCAAACAGGAACTGGAATGGTTATGAATTGTATTAACTTATAAGCCGGCTGACGTCATGGAAGGACAACTACTATATACTATACTATAAAAATAACCTGCTGGATCTCTGCTTGCACATGTGGCATGGTTGTTTTTTAAGAGCAGATATTGTACTACTTAATATATATTACGTATACTGCAGCATGACTACTTAGCACTACGCTGTTATTTTTGTGTTCAGTGTAATAATGAAACTAAACAGAATTATCTCAGCAGCACTGAAGAAGGCGTTTGTTGCGGAAAAGAACATCCAGAAAATGGCCAAAGACAATTTCATCATGCTGAACCTGGTGGTAAGAAAAGACGTGTTATATACAGTATGGCTGAGCTCAACACTGTACACAGCCAACACTGATTTCACTCAGGTCTCCAGCAATATGAGACACAATAAAAGGATCAGTAAAGTGCAAAGAAGAATATAATCAGGAAACAGCCACCTGCTCAGTACTTTATACATATTATTGGCAAAATATTGCTGTTTAATTCAGTGTTTTTTTTACAGGAGGAGACTTCAGACAAGAATTTGGCACCTGATGGCTACTATGTCCCGAGAATACTCTTTGTTGGTAAGTGTTTACATTATTTGCCCTTATTTGAAAAATCGAAATGCGTTTTTAGACATTTGACAAATGCATGTTTGTTTGCAGATCCGTCCAAGACTGTGCGCACAGACATTTCAGGAAGGTACACCAACCGCCTGTACACATACACACCTCATGACTTGGAACTATGTGAGTGACCATCTCATTTTTTGTGTTTTGTGTTTGCTCACAGAATATAACTGAGAATTCAGCTTGTTTTATTCCTGTGATTGCAGTCACTAATGCTACAAACTATTTACTATTACTATTAATATTACTTTTAGATCTTTTTTTTATCAAAAGACTTATATATAAGACTTATATAATATACCTATATATATAAATATATATAGGTATGTTCATGTATGTGTATGTGCCCTATTTTTTTCAACAGTGTCCAAAAACATGAAGAAAGCCAAAGTCCTACTGCATCCTGAACTGTAGCTCGCCTCAGTCTGATGCTTGACGTCTGCATCCTTCAGTCATGCTGGGCTGTCTGCTCTGTTAGAGCTGTAGGCACTGAAACATTAACATGCTGTTCAGAGCTCAATGAATGAATGAATTCATTAATTATCACAAAGTGAAGAGTGCAATCCTTCTTACAACTGAGAACCTGCACTAATAGAATCCATTGGCTATTTATTGAAGGTTGCTCAATTGTTGGATTTTTAATTAACTTAAGTTCAACTCAGCTTCATCATTCTCCCTCTATTCAGTAAATAGATATTTTAATATATCTATTTACATTTAATGAAAGTGTGGACCTTTCTAAAACAACAAGAAATCAGTGAACTCATTCATTGCCAGACTGAAAGAAGATATTTTTATGCCATGTGTTATCTCAGAGAATCTGCATTCAGTGTTCTATAACAATTGAATAAAAATATATGAGTGAACATATGGGTTGAAATGAGTTTTGGTTTTTTTTCCTCATGTGATGAAAACAGGGAAAAGATATATTCCTGTGGGATAGGTACTGAAATATACAATGAAAAATACAGTTGCTCAGTGATGTTTCTGCCACAAGGTGGCAGTATTATATAGATGTTTAAACTCAAATTCCTATGATAGCCGACTTGGCTTGCTAAATAATTTACAGTATATGTTTAAGATTCTTTGTGTTTAGTTTTATCAGTTATACAAGTGTTATCATATTAACGGTTTGATCACATTGTATTCTCTCTCTCTGAAGCTTGACAGATAGAGACTGTACTTGTTTGGGTTTACTGCATTTAGTAATCTCATGCCTTCACAATGTGGCAACCAAGATCTGACATAACACCCCCACCCCGCCCCGCCCCTTTCCAATCATGCACCAATCTCACCGTACATTCAGAACCAATAATTAATAAGTAAGTAGATAATAAGTAAGATGCATCCTGAAAAACCACTAATTTTGCATTTCTTTTTGTGAACACGTTGGTAAAGCTCACTGCTGAATGCAGTGGGGTTCAAACAGAAATCACTGTCTTTACTAGAGGCCAAAAGAAAATGGCAAATCACAAGGAATCCAAAAAAGCAAACAGAACAGACAAAGAAAAGGCAAAGTCATTCAATTCACAAAAAAATGCAAAAAAAAAAAAAAAAAAAAAATCCAGGCACACAAACACAGCAAAAGCTACAAAATAACATCACAGGGAACAAAACCAAAACTGGCAAAGACATGAGGAGCTTGTGGGTCTATACATGTATATGTATATGTATATGTATATGTATATGTATATGTATATGTATACGTGTATATGTGTGTGTGTGTGTATGATGAGTTGATGAGAACACAGTTGATGCGAACACAGAGAGCTGAAACTAAACCAGAGAAATAACGTGACACACTCCAGAATGTTAAACTTCGAATCCAGAGAAAAATCAGAAAACAGAGAAACATTAAAAATGGGTCAGCGAGTTTCACTCCTCAGTATTATATGTATATATGTAGATATTTTTGCTTTGTGTTTCTGCTTCTCTCTCATGTTTCTTTAGTTATCTTTCTCTCAGACGGAGCCAGTATAATTTCTCAGAAACCCTTGAGACTTTTTTTTCGGAAGAAATAGGTTTTGTACACTCCTGGGTTTATAACTAATGTGTTTTCGACTCAGAATTTCCTAAATCCTGGGCCTGACAAATTCCCCATCTGTCTCCCTGTGTTGCCTTTTCAGTCCCCTGTGAAAGAAAGTCAGCTTCCAGAATACTTTCCAGCACTTCGTGTCTTTAAAACACTGTCACATGGCCTGAGAAATAGTATCTCCAGCATTACTTCAAAAAAACCTGATTCGATGTCACAGACAAGAAATGGGTAAAAACATGCATTTCCAGATAAATATAAGTCAACCTTCTTAATAACAGATGTTTGTTAATAATAGCGGCTATAAAATCACACACACACTCCATGAACATAAAGAATCTGGATATTAGTAATAGTTTGGGCTGTGTAAAACCCATTGTGAGACAGAGGAGCACTCTGTTGTTGTGTTCATAACACATTGAAGAAGCGATAGTATTGTATTAATACTGGGTGTAATGTCAAATTATTACAAAATTGTCATTATTATTTTGATTAAAGCTTGTTTTAGCTGGTCAAAATATTCAATCAATAAGAAGTTGGGGGTTATCCTGCCTACCAACCCCAAACTAACACCTCACACCCTGTTTGATACAATCATACAAAAAAATCCAGTGCAAGCTTGATCAGCTTTATAGCAGTTGTACATGGCGGACTATCTCAGGCCCGTGGCAGGGACTTCCTTCCTGCAGTCTGTCACTGGACTGTGATCATCGTACAGCTCTAACTTTTGAAATCCTTGAACCAATCATGACCTCAAGCACACATACGCACAAACACGTGCACACATACACACATACACGTGCACACATACACACAGACACACAGACAGACACAGGCAGGTTGAAAAATCTCCAGTTTGACTTTGGCTGTGAGGCCGTTTGTGACAAGGACACAGGGCTATTAGCCCTTGTTTGCACACTGCTTGGACAATTTAGCTATTCAAATAGAGTGGGAAATAGCTCCTTAATGAAGAGATGGCCAGGTAATATACCATAAATCTATTCTTTTATTCTTTCCCACACACTCATAAATACAGACTGCCTGTATGCATATAGAACCACTGTGTACAGCTGTGCATACACAATCTACAAAAGGAATACTTAAGAGTTTTACACACACACACACACACACACACACACATGCACAGGGCCAGGATGACATTATAATGTGCTGTGGAGAAATGAGAGCAATTTTGGCCGCGTAAATCAAAAAGGTCAAAATGCAAATGTCAGCTTTTCCTTCTCCCTTTTTAATTATTCTGTCAGGTTCAAAGAGTCGTCATCAGAAAGAAGGCCTGAGCTCACAGATAAGCTCAATCAGCTTCTCCTCTTGACGCCTTCTACTCCATATGTAACCATAACTACACACACACACACACACACACACACCCACACACACACACACACACACACACACACACACACACGCACACACACACACAGAGCCAAAGAGAAAGAGAGCGACACTTAGCATTACCTCAAAGTAAATTACAATGTATCACTACAACCATGGTGCCAAAAGGATGGTTTGGCAATGACCAGCTGCCTGGTGATGTAGAGACAATTAATTCTGGCTGTGGAGAGTCATCATGGTTGCTGATTTGAAAACAGTCAATAAAAGATTAAAGTCCAGTAATGTATTGTTGTGATCACATAAGAGTCAGTAACTAAGAGTCACAGAGGGAGAGAGAAAATGAAGTAGACAGACAGAAAAGCTGGAAGCACCGACACACTCAGTATATCGGATTACTTGTATTATCTTTACATGCAGGACTTGAGATTTATTAATGATGATTACATTTGTATTGCTCTGGTTCTAAAGAAAAACAACATCACCTGCTTAACAGTGCTGTTACGTTTACATGGACCTAAGGCCTGCATATGAGAGCAATTTTGGCCTCGTAAATCAAAAAGGTCAAAATGCAAATGTCAGCTTTTCCTTCTCCCTTTTTAATTATTCTGTCAGGTTCAAAGAGTCGTCATCAGAAAGAAGGCCTGAGCTCACAGATAAGCTCAATCAGCTTCTCCTCTTGACGCCTTCTACTCCATATGTAACCATAACTACACACACACACACACACACACACAGCCAAAGAGAGAGAGAGCGACACTTAGCATTACCTCAAAGTAAATTACAATGTATCACTACAACCATGGTGCCAAAAGGATGGTTTGGCAATGACCATCTGCCTGGTGATGTAGAGACAGTTAATTCTGGCTGTGGAGAGTCATCATGGTTGCTGATTTGAAAACAGTCAATAAAAGATTAAAGTCCAGTATTGTTGTGATCACATAAGAGTCAGTAACTAAGAGTCAGAGAGGGAGAGAGAAAATGAAGTAGACAGACAGAAAAGCTGGAAGCACCGACACACTCAGTATATCAGATTACTTGTATTATCTTTACATGCAGGACTTGAGATTTATTAATGATGATTACATTTGTATTGCTCTGGTTCTAAAGAAAAAAAACATCACCTGCTTAACAGTGCTGTTACGTTTACATGGACCTAAGGCCTGCATTGTATTCTGTCCCACTATAGCTTATCATCTCCCTCCCTCTCTCTCTCTCTCTCTCTCTCTCTGTGTGTGTGTGGGAGAGAGAGAGGGGGGGAGAGAGACACAAGGTGGTACAGTGGGACTTTGTCCAGTAGCCAGTGAATAACAGGAGGCTGGAGCCGGCTGAGGTGGAGACTGGTCGTGCCATGTGATTCGCCACATACATCAACTCTGTTGAGCAGAAAATTGAAATGGAAATGTGGGCCTTGAACGACTGTGGCTCCCATTTACCTCTGGACCACAGCTAATGATTTGTCATTTCTCTCAGGGGCACAAGCTGCTGCCCTCACTGTCACACTCGCACTGCACAGCGGGCCGAGCGGCGGCGCCATCGCCACTGTATGTGTGTGTGTGAAGCTGTTCAACGCCACTTTTATTCCCTGGTTTACGCGGCATGTTGTGCTTGTGGGTTGAGTCCAGGTATGCTGTTGGAGTACATTTTCTGAAAACTTTAAATATTTCTATTCATTTATTCACTAAACATGTTTAGTAGAGACAGTGAGAGCACAGATCATGTAGCCATATACCGTTCTGTGCTACTTCTTATTATTTTGTATTTACCATTACACATTAACCTGAATGTGGGAGACATATTATATCTTTTTGTGCAACAATGACTGCAAAGGCAAAAACCATCCACACAACACTAGGATATATTAGCAAAGACAATGATAATTTGTTAAAATGTGAAATGAATATCAAACTTGCATTAAACAACATGGCATAAAGGCCTAATTAGATTCAAAGATACACAGTATGCCCTAATTAGATCTACTAACCACTTATAAAACTTTATTTCAATAAATTTAAAAAATCTGGTTATTTGCACATTTCTTTTTTAAATTTCTCTCAGGTTTTTTAAATTGGGCACCTACAGACCTCCATACTTACAAATAAATGAAGTGTTGAGACTGGTAGTTGGAGGAAGCCACCTGCTCAGTTGTTAGTGTTACTCGATAATATTTTAATCAGATCCAAAACTGCTTTTGGGTCTAAAATGTAGTATATGTATTTAAATATATGTGATAATACTACAGTTCATGTAAACATTGGCAGAGCTGTTAAAACCCCAGACGATGTTTTTTGAATTATTGAAGACAAGAGAGCTTCTAACAGCCGTGGCAGTCGGAATGTGTTTTTCCATGAGCTCTGAACGTGGCGGCTTAAAGCAAAGCTTGACGTGTGATTTATTATTGATATGATGGCAGGGTCTGCTGGGACGCTAACGAGACACACAGACACAAACAGACCCCGGACAAATAATTCTCTGTTCACTGGAAGCCCCCTGTGGTTTCTCCTGTTTGAGCTTTCTCAGAAGTCCATTTTATTTTATGAATATGCATATGGCTTAAAGGGTAATGATCAATAGGCTGTGGCTTAACAGTGATAGTTAACATTACTAAAACACAAAGTCACATTTAGCTGTAACAAATGTTCTCTTAGATGAATGCAACAGTTTAAAATCTTTGGATGATGGTATTGTTTGTGATAGTAGTTGTTTTTCCATGACCTAACATGACATGTGAAATGAAAATGCAACCTGACAAGTAGAAATAACAATGTCTAAATGTTTAAAACTAGGCCAGGGAAACATTGAATTTTAATTTTTCTTTTAATTTTTTATTTCAATGAAAAACAAAGGTTTTACTCAGAGACCCTGAAGTGGCTCTAAAGCAAATGGCAACACATAAGAGTGTATGTGAATAATTAATAATTATTAGAAAACCCTAGTTTAAGTGTAAAACCCTTGACTTGTGATTATTTTATATCCTGTATCATCCAGATGTTTGCATTACTGTCCTTATTGTCATGGCAACAGTCACCATGGTAACACAGCTTAAAAGCAACATGTTCTTATTTTTCTATTAGCTGAACATTTTACATTTGCTATTAGCTGATTTTGACGTTGTTCGCAAAATTACTACTTTTTGTCCTATGATCGTTGAAAAAAAATGACACGACACAGTGTGCTCTTCAGTCAGCGCGCACAAAATACAATATTTAAATCGAATGAATGAGGAAATAGTTTGATTTCAAACATCTTAGAACATCAATCACTGTCGAGAACGTCTTTACGTCATCATTATATTTCACGGACAGAGACACTGCGATAAGAAAGACTCCCAGACATGTGCAAAAGTAAACTAAGAACTCTTTTATTCTTTTTTCTTCATTTTATATATCTATCTTTAGATGTTTTACTCTCTTTTTTCTACATGAGTCCTTTAAAAGTTTGTCATCATGCTAGGTGCAGCTTCAGTGTTGGTAGTACATGCAAGGTTGTGGGTTTTTTGTGTAGCGTTTCACACATCGGACAACTGGAGAGAGGGAGAACGAGGAGCCGGTGGCTCTGAAACGTCTCCGGAGTCACCAAACCAACCCAGGAAATAAAACCCCACCACAGGCTACAGCTGCAGGGGGGGAGAGGGCAGGGGAGGGGCGGCGGTCACTGAACACTGAGGAGTCACAAAGGGTTAAGCAGAAGCATTTCAGTTCTTTGCTGTGATAGTTGCCATCCGATCCACAAATGGGGACGGTTTTTTCATCATGACATCATCAGTTGACATCTTTAGTGCAGTCAAAAGTAAAAGGAAACATAAGAAGCAGGCAGGCCCCAGAGGAAAGAAAGAAACACACAAACAGTGTGTGTGTGTGCATGTGCGGGTGTGTGTGCGTGTGTGTGTATATATATATATAGGTCAGACAAAGGGAAAGTTGGTTCACACTCGTTCATGATGGGCTGGCATGAGAGGAGACATGAGGAGTATTGCTTGTGACTTTGGTCTGGGGGCACTTCATCCCACTGGTCTAAAGGTTTTTTTTAACCTTCAATACTGACTGACACAGCAACCACACACAACGTAAGTGAAAAAGATACATACAATACATGACATCACGCGTGTCAGCTGGTGGATGCCACTTGTAGCCGAGGGCACGTTACAATGCATACTGTTTTCATTTTGTTAAAACATGGGCTGAGGCCTGTGATGACCCCTGCAGTGTTAGTGCTGTGCTGCATGGTGCCCAGTGAGTCACGCAGAATCATGAGTAGCAATAAACATTAACATCTTCACCATCGCAACAACAGGGGAACTGGTCTTGTGAGTGTGGAATGAATTGACTGCACAGGGAGTAGAATTGTCATTTGTGTTCTGTTCCTTATTTACACAAAACGACTTTACTGCGGCGACGATGATCGCAGGTCACAATATACACGTGACCACCGTCAGCAGCAGGTGCACTAAAGAAGCCGCACAATTAAATTCCCCTCCCACTTTGATTTGAATACACTGCTTTTGTACAAATCAAAAAGTACATTTGTTCGGTAGATTTACAAAAAAAGAAAGAGTAAAGGGTTAATTCCAAAAGAATGATGTGTTAAGACTTCACAGGAAAAAAAAACTTTCGATGGAAACAAACACAAGTGAACATCATCATCTTTGGTGAAGTTCCACAGAGTACGCTTTGATCATGTCTACACACACACTGCACGCACACACACGTGATGACACGCGCACACACACTCACAAGAATAGAGGAGGACGGAAATGACATTTGGTTGGAACCTACTGGTACAATTCATCAAATGATGTAATGGACTGTTCACACGGAGGCTGAATGGTACTTCACATCACCTCTTAGTGTTTTTCCTAAGACTGTAACATTACAGCATGTTTGCATTTTAAACAATCACTACAGACTGGCATTATATGGCATCTAATGAATGGAACTTCATATGCAGTACTGTATGTGGCACTCCAGCACATACAGTAGACCATGCCTTCTACTACTAATTCACCTGGCTGCTAACATGGATCCTTTCCACAAAGTGACATAATTTCAAGATGTGATTTCTGTTCAGTCTATCGCTATTTTCACTGCAGTATTAACCCCATCCTCAAATGCCCGCTCATCAGAAAAAACAACAACAATAACAAAAAAAACATTGTCCCTGTCCCGCCCCACAAACCGAACGAACAATAATTCACAAGAGGTCTAGAAAACACAGACAAAGATTCAAAGCTGCCCGTGGAGGAAGATGCTGGCATTCATTCAAAAAATCATTCACTGATGGATGCACGCGGTTTGCTCCACCGCGCGGTTTCTGCTCTGCAGGCCTTCCAGTCCAGTTCCCATGCAAAGCCATGGCTTAGATCGAGAAGAAAATACAACGTGCAGCACCTCCCAAAGCTTGTCCCGAGACCCAGGCGAGGGGAGGGGGGGTCAACGACCCCCGCATGTTCAAGTATGTAGTGAGGGTGGCTTAAAATAAATTACAGAACATGTACATGAATATATGAATGGATGAATGGATGAGACCAAACATAAAGATGATCGAGTTTAGTAAACAGCGTTGTCACCTGCCCTACACTGTATATTCTTTCCAGTCAGTGAAATAAACAGGGCGACAGTGGTTTCATGATTCTCCTTCTTTAATACGGCAGTCCAATCTACGCAACGGACCAGAAAACACACGCTCAATTGTTTAAACTATTTTATGTTCACTTTCTTTTCAGTACTAGATATACATCCTGACGATTTATGCATCTTTAAATTAAAGTTCATTCAATCCGTTAGTTTTAATATATATATATATATATATATATATATATATATATATAAAGAGAGAGAGAGAGAGATTTTTTAGGTCCATACACATCCTGTGTTTCTAGGCTACATTTCACCCTAAGCTGGCTACAATCACTGATCAGGAAAATAGACAAACCTGTATAATTTTCGCGTTCACGTGTAAAACTCGGTTTCTCTGGGAAAGTAAAACATGACGGTCATGGCGCAAAGGCCACGGCTTCCAGTTTTAAAACAGAAAACAAGTAGATGAAAAACATCACATCGTTAAAAAGACCGGGCGAAGACACGGTGGGACTGACCTCTGTCCTCTGGGGAATGAGAATGAGGAGCTATGGATGGTTGGTGAAAGTACGCACGTTAACCTCCACAAGTACAAAGTGCACGTGCGCCGACGCATGGGACGGAGGTAAGAGTCTGTGTGGGCTGGCTGTTAATAATGGGGCGCTCTTGTTATTTGGGCCTGGGTCAGGGGGAAAGAGTGGTGGTGGGTGGGGTAGAAATCCCTTGGTCCCTCGACTCCCTCAGGAGCTGAGTGTGAACTGGTCTTGCTCGATGGGCTTTTTGACCCATGCCCCCAGGCCGGCCTTGTGGAAGGCCTTGATGAGTGCCTGCTTAGCCGAGTGGTACTCTGTGGCTGCCTGCTTCGCTTCATGGTAGGAGCTGGGCTTGAGCACCTTGATCCGCAGGTTGGATGACAGCTGAGATGGACAGAGACAAAGAGTACCTGTATTGTGAGACTGTGGCTCGAACATTCTGGAATTAATAATAATTCATTCATTCATTTATTGTCCTTTAAGTGAATATTTGTATATCGTCCACTGGACAGCAGCAGTTCCATTTTCATTTGAATGTGGTCACCAACTGCCCTTAGAGTAATGTGAAAATCACAATGCAAATTTAATGCAAATGTCATTTTTTTAACAAAAAAACACATTGTAACATTTTGTTACAGCAGATTATAGACTTCTATAGATGAAAGAAAAAATATGCAGATTTTGATTTGCATTTGGTTGACGTGGGAGCGGGGTATTTACCTTGCAGTGTAAGCGCACCCAGCGACTGTAGAGGGTGTGCTTGCAGAGACGTGAGGCACGTCCCATGTCGTCCTTGCCTGTGGTTGCATTGATGACCTCTAAAGCCTGGTCACCCACTGTCCAGTTCACACTGAAGTTCGGTGCCTTACCGGGCTGCCTGGCCTCCGCGTTACTTATACCTTCAAATCAGAAACAACCACGGTCAAAACACGAGCACTGCACCAAGACAACACCTAAAATTATTTTATTTCAAATTATTATTTAAAATGATGTTAATGATTCCCCTCCTCTAAATGTACTGCTACAGACCCACAGCAGCCGAAGCTCCATTGCAACAATGAATGAGGTACAGTACATCCACACAGTGAGGCTTATTCCTTCTAATGACAGTTGCTCCCACGGCTCCACTATTCTTCAAACAGCACTTGTTTCCTTTCTGCCTTTTATTTTACTTAACTCGGTGGAGACGAACAGTATCATCCTCCCATGAGGACACGTTATGGTGCTTCAGCCTCCACTGTATCTCCAGCATAAATGGAAGATATATGGATGCCATAAATCCCTGTGTCTTGCTTTGTGTATGTGTGTGTGTGTGTATTGAGCTCCTTGGTTCCATTTGGTAGCCCTGGTGGCAGGAAATGATTTAAAGGGGATGAGACTCTCTGTGCTCCAGCACCACAGCCCTTCACTGCTAAAAACTCTCTAAAGCGGAAAAGGTTAATAACCCTCTTCTATTATGTCCTTCACCCTGACCATTTAGAGAGCAACCAGAGGGGAGGGGCACAGAGCATCCAGCCTGTGTGATATGGCACCTCATGGCATCCTCTGGTTTTTCACAAACAATGACCACACTGTCACTGTAAGCAGTCCGATTTTGGATTGTTGAAAAAGATTGTTGATTGTTGAAAAATTGACCTTTGACCTTTTTATATTAGGTCATAAGGTCTTCATTTGATCTTATTAGATACTGGTGTGAAATTCTGTCACATTAATTCTTCACTTCACTTGAATTATGGCCAAACACATGTTTTGTGAGGTCACAGTGATCTTGACCCTTTAGTTCATTCTTGAGTCCAAGTAAACATCTGTGGCAGATCTGGGGGGGTGTGGGTGGGGGGGGACCAGAGAAACGGGGCCTGCAGCCACGGCTGTCACCAGTGAAATGAAAAGTTGGAAGTAAAAAAAGGACAAAAAGCTGAAGTTCCGCTCTGTGTGGCCTTTTTAAAAGGTCAAGTCAAAGCTGAAAATGTATCAAATGATAAAGCTACTAGGAAGTAGGTAAATGTCAGCTCAGATCAGACAAAAGACTGAACATTAACACAACTTCCTGCCATAACTGACTGCAATGGGGATAAAACACTCTCTGCTATGGATGAGTGTCTTCCTTATTATCAACACAGTGTTGCCCTGAAAGTTTGAGAACAGAAATGTGGTGATGCTCTTGCTCCAGTTTTTTTTTTTTTCTTGTTAAGTGAACAATCACGCCGATACATTCTGTCAGACACTCACCACAAGTTCCTTAAAGTCTGGGGTCCCCTGATTGAGTACATTACAAGTGACTCCATCCCCCAGACTAGTTACACTGGACCCAATTAATCGGTTTCATTTATTTATTTATTTCACTCTATTACATTTTCCTTGGTATTGATTGCACCGTGCTTTCTTTAACCAACCCTCTTCTTGACCTCTTGACCTTTGCTCTTTGGATTTGATCTAATATGTGGACTGACTTAGTATAAATGTACTTTTCTTGTGTTTACATCTTTTGTGGGCTGGCAGTTTATTTTGTCGTGTTCCGTTTTGTTGTGTATTGTCTGTCTTTGTGGTCTAAAGCTTAAAAACCTCATAAATAAAGTGTACAAAAAAAAAAGTGAACAATCACGCAGCAAATCAGAGGGCAAATCGTTACCACTGAGTAAAGGCCTGTTAAGAGTGAACTGCTGGGGCAGGTCCTCGATGTCTGCGATGCGTTGGTACATGGCCCGGGAGAGGTGGTCGGCATGGTAAAGGCTGCCCAGGATGATGCTGGAGAAGTAGATTGGCTCTGTGAAGTAGCTCATCAAAGAGCCTTGGATGCCCACCACGTTCCACCTGCAGAGGGAATGCAAGCAGACAACAGAGGCACTGAGAGTGGAGCCTTTTGTTTTGAAATTAGATGATTTTTAAATGGATTTTTGTTTTTAAATGATTCAACAATCTATATTAATACTTTCACCCTGAGAATACATTTCAATATGGACCGGCACACGGACCAAACCAAATAACTCAGTTCAGCATAAGACGCAATCAATTAAAAGGACGTTCGCTTTGATTCCATAGCAACTGTCTGCATTGGCTGCGACAATCGATAAAAAGCTTCATTCGAATTCAGTTTGTTGCAGAAAATGTGTTCTGTATGACAAACGCACAACTTTAAGCAGTGAAAAGTTCAGGTACCGAGCACACTGAGAAATATGGTGCATATTATTATGATTATTTGGCAAACACATCACAACGGCACAGGCGAAAATATATGAGCATATACCGGCTAATGCAATCTACCGCACACAATCCTACAGCTGTGTACACACCAACGTATCCAATTTCATTTTCTACCAACGTCTGTGTATTTCTATGCCGTGTCATTAGCCTTCTCTCCCCAGTCATTTTCCCATTGACATGCTCTATGAAGCGTTGTCTGCCCAGCTCAGTGGTGGGGAGAGGGATGGGGGGGGGGGTCGTAGCAGATTGGAGAAAGAGTCAGACAGCAGAGAGGAAAGGAGATTTTATACAGAAAAAGCAACAGTTCAAGAAAAAAACAACAACAACAACTACAAGTCTCACAGCCTCCAGAGCAGACGACCCTAAACTGTAAATCTTTAAAAACAGACCACAAACGTGAAGCTTTGTTCCGTTAAAATAACTAATAATAAGCTGCAGATATATATCTACATATGTTAGTGATGGTCAGGAGTGACAGTGTTTGGATGGTGTGATGTGGGAACTGACAGAGCCTATGTTTGTGTAATGAAGGAACATCTGAAGCAGAGCTGCTCACTGATGTGGTTTGGGTCTTTCTGTTGGATGATTCGTTGATATTGAGAAAAATATTGATCCCCAACCTTTATTCTTAAGGGCACACTCGAGTGTGTTGTTTGTGTGTGTGTGATGATGATGATGATGATGATGCACTCCTCTTAGGCTTTTTCCAGACTGGCTGTTTGCGAGAGTGTGAAATAACCAACACGGACCCAGAACAATAAGGAATATGCAAGCAGGAGACCTCAGGCTACAAGGAGGCTCCATTGTTTCCCTCTACAATATCTTCTGTGTGTCCATATGTGAGGAAGTGCGCAATGTTGTGTGTCAAAGTGAAGGAAGGCGAAATGAAATCTGAATTCATAGCTGCGAGCGGTAAAGCAGTCAAACAGTCAAACAGCACCGTATGATTTTGAGCCACGCACAAAGTGCGACGTAAAATAAACACAAACATCTTTTTTTTTCTCCAGCGAAAAATCAGGGTTACACAAATATAATCTGGAAAGTGTGCTATGTTATGTTTTCATTCAGACTCGTGCTCTGTGCATCTACACGCGTGTAAAGTGTGCACACGCGTACACAAACGCGCACATGGGGACAAGGTCAGGACAATTGAGAGGGTCCACGTGATCAGCTGTTCGAGGCAAAACGGATAAAACAGGATAAACAGAGAGAAATGACCCAATGAGCTGGGAACAAGGGACACCAGGCGGAGAACTGTTGTTCTGAGGGGACACTGAGGGGACACTGAGGGTGTGGTCCCAGTGTTCCAGTCACTTGGATCTAATAACATCCTAATGTCACTGACACAGAGGCATATGTGGGGAGAAGGTTCCTGACCTAGATCATATCTTTTTTTTTTTTTTTGCAGTGGAATATACACTGACATGAATCCATTAAATCCATGACATGTAGAGGGGCAAATTCCAAATGCTGTGTATCAGCTTTAAAACACTTCCTGTTTTTGGTTTGTTATCTGGCCAGAAAGCAACACACATGACCACATGAACAGGCTTCCAGCCTATTTTCCCCTTTACTGACTTGGATCCCTCGTCTTCGAACAACCTCACGAAATCTGAATCACCGCCACCGCCACTGACGCGCTGAAATGGCAAAACCTCTCACACAGTGCAAACAGCCTCCGCCACACTGTAGACATCTCGCTCATCAAACACACGCCCGGCGTTCAATCACTCTGTGCGTTCAGGCAGGGTATTACGATGGCGGAGGAAGAGGAGAAGGGAAAGGGCTGGTGGGGAGAGTTATGGAGAAGTTTTATCGTTTGTCACAGGGGAGGCACGGTGTTGCCTTGAACATGGACAGAGACTAAAGACGCTATGATCTGCCTGCAAAAATGGCCCCCGGCGACAGAGGATCCATCAATTCAGCTGTCCCTGACACTCCCTGAAGAAAATGATAGACTCGAAATGACAGAGCGAGCACATAATGCAATTCACTGCAGTATGAGTAAATAAAACACACCAAGTATCATGATATATGGTTAAAGTATGAAGTTTAGGGTCGCTGCAGTGTGCAACAAAATATGACCGCTTTTAAGACCCTTCTTATCTCATTTACATAATAATATCAGTCATAGATTAATGGTTAGGTTAATGATTAATGACATTGACATTTTGTTTGTATTTTG
This sequence comes from Trinectes maculatus, assembly GCA_016785345.1. Lineage (NCBI taxonomy): Eukaryota > Metazoa > Chordata > Actinopteri > Pleuronectiformes > Achiridae > Trinectes > Trinectes maculatus. The sequence goes on from JAFBJQ010003633.1 coordinate 71,783, forward strand.
TTTGTACCAGATATATATTTTGATTTCCTGTAAAATGTATTTATTGATTACTGGACCCAGATAGGGAGCAGAAAGCTGACTGAGGGATTCATCAATTAAGAAACAATGACTTCTTTTTAATGGAGTTCAGATACTAACAACAAGCTCACTAGTTACTGTGTTTACACTGTTTCCAACGCGCCTGAAGGTTCTGACCGATTTGCCACCAAAACCCCGTAAAACAGCCTCCTCAGTGCACAATCCACCTACGGCTTCTAAATGACTAACGAATAACTCCTGGCGGCTCCTAAGTAAACTGGAACAAAAGCCCAATAATGAAGAGAGAAAGGAAAACTAAAACCAAACAAAACAAAAAAATAATAATAACTTTTAATATCCTCTAAGGGATTTTCATAGGGAACTGGATTTAGTCCTTGTCAAGTCTTCCACACATTCCGCCCATTAGATCTGTAAGACCATGTCCATTTTGGCTGCTTGCTTCAATGCTCTTTTTCTTTTTTGAACCGTCACTTTTTGTATAAATGAAACAACCCTTTTATATTGTACTAATTACTGGTGAATGCTTCTCTACCTCCACACAGAGCCGGGCGAGCTGTTTGTACCTGTGACAAGTCTTTATATTTACTAAACAGACAGGAAGACAGCGATTTTCCCCTCTGACTATTGGCAGGAGAGTGTATTTGAAAATATTCTTCCTCTATTTATTCCTCATGAAATAAAACAACAAATCAAAAGCAGCTGCATTAAAAGCCAGGGCTGCGATTTGAACCAAACTACCTTGCGATCTTGTCACTGCAGGACATGGTGAGTAACCGCTCTCCTTGCAGGACCCCGTCCCAGGTCTGGATGGTGTTGCTGGACCTCACAGGGATGGTGCCTTCACCCGACTCTATTTTGGTTCTCAGCTGGCCCCGTGCTTTCCGGTTCGGATGTCTGTCTCCTTGGTCTGTGTGAGACAGCAATACACAGAATAACACAGTTTTTTAGTGGATAAACTAGATATTAAAGTCATCAATATTTCATCAATATGCAAATATCTATTAAAATCAATATCCTCTGCCTCCTCTGTTGTTGTAGAAAACAGGGATTAGTGCAAACACAAAAAAACATAGCTTCCACGCAAGCATGACCTATTTTTTTTATTATGTTATCAATGTTTCGTGCTGTTTCACAAGCAGGCGCCATCTATTCAATGACTAATTGAATGTGGCTGTTTTCTATTCAGGCTGCCATGTGTAACGGAAAACACTTTGACAAGAGTAAGAGGAAGGTTAATCAGACAGACAGATTGGGTTGGCTGGGCGGCGGAAAGACTGATAGAGACAGCCAGAGAATGACAAAAAGCTCTAATTGCTAGAGCCTTGTTTAAATGTGTCTGAAATGTGTATTTGGGCGTTGGAGTAAAAATTCTAATTAAATGAAACCAAGCATAAGAGGAAAACCTGCACATTTAATTCAATTAAATCAACTGTTGTCGAGCTGTAGCTGAGTTCCAGACTAAGATGAGACGGAATTAAAAACATGCTGGATGAGCTGAGGACCAGGGATAAGGCTAGCAACAGGCTGGTCGCAGTGAAAGTGCATATTGATCCAAAAATGCCAATAATTATAGGCACATTAACCATTCAGGCCAGAACTGAACACATGAATCTGTTTACACATACAATTTTCATGTCACACACTGCACATGTGTATTTGTGTGTTACAATCATAAAGATCTGTTACATTTATCGCCATGATGTTGGGAAAACCCTCGAATCCTCTCTAATCTGTGTCAGGCAGTATGTGGACGCCATGCGATGGTTACAAACCTTCCACTCCAGCCTCGTGTGGGGAGAAGATCCTGGCGTCTCCACAGGGCGAGGTGCTGATGTAGAGGTGGAACTGAACATTGTCCTTTAACCTGTAGCCTCCCTTGTCACAGTGCACGAATATTGACTTGTGGTAGTCCTCCTTGTTGATGCTGTGATGTCAGACAAATGGCCGTGTCAATATAGGGCTAACAAACACTGAATCTATACATGCATGTAAACACAACATTAATCAATTTAGAGCAGTGGAAATAGATGATGGGGTCAATATGAGTGTAACACTGCACGGCGCGTATGGAAAACAGATTTGTCACTGTGAACTGACCTGAGGAAGAACTCCAGCTGAGTGTAGAGGTACCTGATGAGCGAGCGTCGGGCGATTATCTCAGCGTGGCAGTCGTTGAGCGCCAGGCCACGGTCACTCATGTACTCACCGTTGATGCATTTGGTTCCCGTGGAGACACAAATGACCTGTGCTTCCTTAACATCGGTCCCTGGGAGAGGACAGAGATTTGTTTGTCGCTGGACAAAAACAACAAAAGCCTAGACTGTACCTGTTGGACTGCAATCGTGTTAAACACAAACAATGTTGTTGATCGTTTTCCCTATATGCACCTTCCAATAGCACTGTTTCTTTATAGTTATAATCATAAAATCTGTGCATACCTGATAAAACAAGCGCCTATGACCACAGTAACTCGTGCTGATGATGTAATCAGATTCATCATATAAAGAAATAGTTAGTAGTAAACTAGTAATGTACAGCTGCCCAGTCCGTCTCAGCGCACACATATTATTTGGATCGGGTACCTCTCTTACTCTTACACACACACACCTCTGCTACAACAGCTCCACAGGGGAAACACTGCCGTTTGATACAGCAAACACACGATGACCTTAAAACTTGACAAAGGAGAAGGGACGAGGTAAAAGTCAGACTGTTCAGCTATTACAGAGAACACCACAGCAGCCAGAAGCTAACTGTCTGCGGTTTGATGCAGAGTATATAGGGTATAATGGGTTTCTAGTGGGTTTTTTCGGTTTTGTTGTGTTGTGTTGTTTTGTTGACGGCGGTGAGCTGAACAGCTTGACACTGAGCTGAGACTGTGGAAAGCAGAGGGAGGCCGCAGATCTCTGCGGGTTCATCGCTGCAAATGACCCATTTTATACTGTCACTGTGTTCTCACATCGTCATTTGACACAGTCAGCTGATGTCAACTGTTGTTACAAAAATAAATGAATGAATGAAACAACTTTATTTATATCACACTACTCAAATCAAGAAAACAGTTTGCGCCTGGAACTATTTATAATAATTACCATGTATAAATAATCTTGAAACACAAGATCAGAACAGACAGCTGTCTGTTATAGACTATATTACTATATATGTTATATACTATATATTGATATAGTATATAATAATATATATACTAATTTTTTTGTATGTTTAAAACTGAAGTAATTTTATCAAATTAATATACAGGCAGTAAGTTATTTGAAAGCATGTTTAAGAAAGGAAATGTACATATAAAAGTATACAGCAAACTGCAGCACATGAGTAATTGTACTTTATACATTTAAATGTATAAAGTACATATAAATTATAGGGCTGAAAAGTGCAAGTCTTCAGATTATTGATGTTTAGGTCTATTCTTTGAATATGTATGTCTACAATACTGTGGCTTTGGCTGTCAGACCCGTATCAATGCATTAAAGTACCACCTCTTTCTTCTCCTGCAATCTACCTGTTGTCATGACGACCCCTGCTAGGACTTTCCGCCGCGCATGGGGGGAGGTGAAGTTGTCTGTCAGCTCGCTGAACTTATCCACCACCAGGCGAGAGACGGCATCAGCCAGAACCTGGAATCACACACACACACACACACGCACGTACACACACACACACAGGCGCACATGCAGCCACACGAACACAAGCTTGTGTCAGATACGTCTGCTTACAAAGCTTGTCTGATGTTATCCTCCCCCAGAGCACCATGTACCTGTCGCAGCCTTCACATTCAGCTCCAAACAAGAGTCAGAGCGCTGAAACGGCAACAAGTGAAAGTGGGTTGACCCCCTGAGGTGCACCTAACTGTCGTTCAAGCAACGCTCTGACACTTATAATTTACCATCTGCCTCCTGAGAGCGAATCACAGGAAGGAAGAACCAGACAAGTAAACCTACGCAACCCAGTTTGTCAGACTTTCCATATCATTTCAAATCACAGTGGAAACTCTCCCCAGACTGAACTTTACACATCTTTTGTTCTTGGACAGGCAGCCCTTTTTCTGCTGGCTCTCGATCCATTGCTAATGTGATGGAAAATGACGATAACGAAGAGGAGAGACGACGGCTGGATGATCGCAAATTAAAGAGATTGGTCCAGTATTACTTCCCCTCTACTTCGGAGTCACCCACTCGTAGCTATATCATTTGACTTTGGAACGCCAAGGTCGTCGGTGGTGTAGAGATGAATGTAAATCTCTGGGGGAGCGGAGAAGTGACAGGAAAAAAAAAAAAACAAAAACAACCCTCGTATGTCTAAAAAAAGGTTCCTTTCAGGAAGAAAACATATTCCCCTCATTGCATGTCTGAATACTGCTGACAGGTTTTTGCTGAAAGTTATGTTTGATTGTTATAACCGACATAAAAGTATTAAACATGAAAATTAATTCCAGCTGAACTGGAATCCAGCCATTTTTTTGGTCATTATTAATGTAAGGCTGCAGAAATGAAACAGCAGGCAACAGTGAATTAATGCTGCAGTCATTAAATCGGGCAGCTCGGTGAATGAATCGGTTGACGTGTGGAGAGAGTGAGTAAAGAAAGGGGCTTTGGACAGTGTGCCGTGCTGATTAGGTTTGCTGACTGTGTTATCTCCCCTCATACGCTGACATGGCTCTGACAGTCACCACTACAGTGGCAACTAAAGCCACCGCCAACCATCAGGGCCTGATAACGTGATGTGAATACTGTTCTAATAACGACCAATTAGAACAGCAGAGGTTGAAACTGGAGTCCGAGAGGTTCCGCGGATGGATTTTGTGTTTAGTTATGGATTCATGAAAAACAGCCAGTTCCACTGGAAAAGGTTATTCCTTTGGTAAATGCCTTAACAAGAAATCAACTTCAAGTGTCTATGGAACCGTTTATGAGGACTAGTTGGGATAAGTGTTGATGATGTGCTTAATATATCATCAGACAGAAGCTCCAGTATCTTCTGTTACTCCCTGATATAAAGACCTCTTCGACAGTTATTTCTACTCATACACACTTCAATAAAGCTTTAACTGTAATGACCCATTAAGTGACCAAGGTGTATTTTATACGCATATAAATATGAATTTTAATTATAATCATGTATTTTTCTTGAACCAACCAAAAGTACTGTGTGTGATTCAGTCATTTGAAAATCCAAATTCAATCCAGGCATCCGTGTTGTCAAAATAATATATATTTTAAGGCCTGCAATAACTTGACCTTGTTCAGTCAATCTGAAAACTCAATGACTTTTCAGTAGACGCCAAAGCTGACAGTTTTCTTCAGCAGCATTGGTCAATACTGAAGTCACATATTTTAAAACAATCTGTGTGGACCAAAACTGTTAATCATGTTCCTTTCTTTAACACAAAATGCTTCCAACCAGCACATTTTCCAAAATCCATGAACTGTTTTCTCATTCATTCTCCAGCACCTGCAAAACACCATATATCTTCAGCTCTTTCAAATGAAATGAAACTGTGGGATACATTTTTTTTTTAATGTTGGTGGATTTGATGCAATTGCGTAATAATCATATTGAAAGATATGGAAAATGGCTGCAGAATATTTACAATAAAGAAAAATTAGAATCCAAATGTTTACTCCCACAGGAGGGAGAGGCAGAATGTTTACTGTTATGCAGGAAATTACCATCGTTGTCATGGTAACTGGAAATAATGATAAAACTGTGGAAAATGTGGGACGAGTGCTAGGAGACAACATCACTTGTTGTTGGTAATGTGAATATGTGGCACACAGACGATTTCCTTGTCATAGAGAAACATTAAATATTAAGTAGTTTAACACTGAAAAAAAAAAACAGCATCAACATGTACCAGGTAGAATTTCTGGTCAATCAATAATAATACAGTGTAGCTCTTATCCACCTCACTGTTAGAGAGGACAGTACACAGTGTTCTCGAAAACCCCTGCAGTCAGAATTGTTGATCATCTTAAAAGAAATAAATCAAACTGTTAAATTTGTGTTGTATTCAGAAGTTTTACAATCAGTAAGTAAGTCATATCTTACCTGTGGTAGGTGTAGCTGCAGTCCCTCTCTCGGTATGGGTTGCCGGGATGGCGTCTGGTCTAGCTGCATATTGAAGAGAGCTGACAGGGCGGCCTGCGCTGCCCGCGCTTTAGCCAGCTTCTTGTTTCGCCCTGAGCCTTCAAACGTCTGTGCATCCACTGTTACTGACATCACAAAATTCTTGGCATGACTCTCCCCGCTCTCTGAGACAAAGTCATATTTGAGGCCTGGCCTGAGCTCATTGAGGATCATGACTGGGTTTTTGCCACTGGATGGCGAGCTGAATGCCGACGGAGGGGGCAAAGGGGCCTGGACAAGGTTGCTGCCAGGTGGTGTGGGCAGAGGGTACTCCCCTAGTGAGTTTAGGGAGCTGCTACCATTGGAGCCTAGATAGAAGGATTCTTCAGGTGCAGCCGGTGTTTCAAAGCCATTGAAGAGCATGTCTGGGAAGTCGGCTTGGTCAGATGTAAAGTCTGTGTTCACCGTCAGCGTCCGGCCCATGGCGAGATGTGCCTCGGAGGCATTAGGGAACTGGACAAAGGAACGCAGGGCCTTCTCGGCCGCGTTCAGTTTAGCCTTCTTCTTGGTCGGGCCCATGCCCTCAAACATCTGTCCATTGACCTCCACGGTCATAACAAAAACGGGCGCGTGGACCGGTCCTGTCTGAGACAGCAGTTTGTACTGTAGACCTGGTTTGATTTCGTTCAGCTGCATCAGAGCGTTCTTCGGGAGGACGGGCCCCGGCGTTTTCTTGCGCTTCTTGGCCCTGAACTTGGAGTGTGTGTGTCCATTGTTTCCCTCCTCTAGGGGCCGCTTTCGACTGCTCAGGCCGCTGCCATTGGGGAGCTGTTCAGCCACTCCCAGCCCGTCTTTGCAGGACACGTTGTCCAGGTTTCGGTTTTCCTTAACGTCGGTGCTGCTTGAACCTGCGGTGCCCAGAAAGAGTAACTTACAACGCCTTCGTTGCAGGATCTTGTAAATGTAAAATTTATAGATTCCTTTATCACTCTTTGGAACTGAACCAATGATTTGTGTTCCTTTAGCACAGCAACAGAAATTGGCTTTTAATTTAAATGGACATCGTTACCTATCCTCTGCTGATATTACAAAGCAAATGGTAGAACATCATCAATCGATCTAAAGAGATCCTAAAGAGATGGTGAGTATACCCTGTCCCACATTAAAATCACTGAGAAGGAATGTTTGGCTGAATGAATTGGAATTAAACACTACACAAAGAAAACATTTATCTTGATAAGTTGGAATTGTAGTTACTGTTGAACTATCATTATATGATTAGGGAGGGCGTAATGGGAAAATTATATTAACAAGTAAAACTAGGCCACTGTTTTCAGGTTGCAGATTGTTAAGTGTCAACTACACATAAATACAGGTGTGCACACGCTTACAGACACTCACACACACACACACACACACGCACAGAGAGAGAGTGAGTGAGAGAGAGAGAGAGGAAGAGAGAGAGAGCTTTTCTTCAACCACCACATGGTTTTTAATCCCTTGAGTGCCTATAAAGAAATTGGGTACATTTTAAGTTGTGAAATGTTCTGTAGAGGGGAACACATATCACTGAATCCAGTTAGCAAAGTGGATGGAATATTGGCAAAAATTTTCATTTATAACATCCTTCAGCAAAGGCTTGATAGGTTACTCCTTGCGGTACTCAGGAGAAAGAGAGGCCGCAGTGTGCATGAGTGGGATTGTAGGTTGGGTTGAGGGAGTGCAGGGGAGGAGTGCAGGGGAAGGAGCTGAGGACCAGGCAAACAGGAAAACACACCAAAGAGGCAGAAGGAGGAGAGTCCACCCACTGCAGGATCCTACAGGCTTGACTGGTGACAGTGGGAGGTTAAGATGCTGTGTGGCCACTTTTGCAAAGAATGACTTTCGTATTTAAAGCGAGGAAACTCTGAACATGACAATTGTTTCTAATGAGGTGCCATTCATAAGACCCTGTGCCTCTGAGACCCCCCCTCCCCCGCCCCCCACAGCGAGCTTGTCAGAGAACACAGTGGTTTTCAGTTGCAATCTGCACCGACATGCTGTTTCCATCTGCACGCTATAACTGATCTGCCTCAAGGCAAAATAAAAACAACATATATCTATTTGATCAATCTGACAACATGCAATATTTTGGGGGTGTGCATGCATTCTGCCAAACATCATGATGTAGAAAAAACTGTGCACAAACAGTAGCGAGAACGAGTAACAGTAGCCAGGACGTATCACGTATCAGAATGACGATCTTTGGATTGGACAAGAGCACTATCTCAGCCAGTGACCTTAAACCACCACAGGTACGATAGAATTAGTTTGCTGTAGCTGTGGTGCAAAAAGGTCACCGGGAATGTCATATACAGTAAATGGAATATGACCTCTTCATCAACAATAATATTTGTGGAGCACAGTGACCAATTAGCCAGAATTAGAAAAACAAACAAACAAACAAATAATAATGAAAAGACTAGCATGCTGCACATACACAGCGAATATCATGGCACAAGGGGAAAAAAAAACTTTGGACTCCCTTTCATTGTTCCAAAATGATACCATGATAACATTTATTTACAGTATGATGACTTTCTGCTGGGTGACTGATATCCAGCTACACAGTCTAAGAATAGATCCGAGGGGAAAAAGTGTAAAAGCAACAGCTGAGACACCATGCGCTGATTTACAGCAAACACATGCAGTTGTGGTAATTATCATGATAGCACTTGTGTAATCAGCATCCATCAGGAACACAAGGAAAAATAAAGCCCCTTATGGTTGAATCTCGAAGAGAAAAGTCAAAGTCTTTAATAGCGACTTCATTCTAAGTGTACCGTGTTTTTTGGCTTTGTGATGTAGGATGATCCATGTGATTAAATGAAACTGCATCCGATGCAGAGGTTGTCACATCTGTAATGTTTTCCTCTGGTGCTCCCTCAGTATTAAAGAAACTGGCTCTTGTTAGATCGAACTGTGTTTCATCTTCAAATGTATCTTTTGTTTTTTTTTTCCCACCTCTGCTTATTTGACATTACACATTTGACAACAACACACCTCTGCTCAGAGCAAAAAGACAGCGGATGACACTACAATAAGAAGAGCTCGTTTGAAGCGTGGGCTGCTGGGATGACAGCTACCTTTGAATGTGGGTTCAAAAATGTTGAGGTGAACGGAAAACACATTGTATCATCTCTCTCATAGTCTTCTGAGACTCACGAGCAGAGTTCAAACCAAACTGTCTAATTAAAGTTCAGTATGGTGGAATGAAAAGGAGTCCTGAACCATCTCAGATACAATGATTAGGTGCCACCCAAAAAGTCTGGGTGACATCAGACATGTGCATGCACCACTCTGTGTTCAGGTAAGGACAAATACCTGCTTTAATCATGGAGGGGCACGATTTAGGATATAGTTTCATTAGCTTTGTGTTGTGTTGCATGTTGTTGTTGTCTTACATAAATAATAATGCTGGCACAGTATGAGTGTGCACACTGATTACACGTCAGATAAGCACAGGCCACATGAGGCCAAAACATGCAGGCAGGCGCATAAGTGAAAAACAGAATCATAGACAGTGCCAGGAAGACAGATGTACGGATAAGGTGGAAAATCAACTCACTCATATTCTCCTCCTCATCCACGTCCATGGTGACGGGTTTGTTGGGACCTGAGAGGAGCCTCGCCCCCACTGCACCTGGGGATCAGAGAGGAGAGGTGGGCTGCATAAGTGATGCACGTGCACACAAACTCATTCCAAGACCCTGAGTCGCTACAGTGCCGATAAATTTCTTGCCTGGCGCTCCATCACGCGCACATAAAGAAACATGCACGCACTGCACTGTGTAAGTAGCATGTGATGTAGGCATATAAATATTCAGGGAGCGAGGGATATCAAGGTGAGAGAGGAGGCCAGGGCTGACAGGCCTTAATAGCAGGAGCAGTCTATTGTGACTTTAATATCCCTCCGATTAGACCTCATTTCCCACTGCCTGCTGAGAGATATACAGCCGGTGACATGGCCAAGTCACTCCACTGCCGCGCACACACCTGCAAACACAACGTGTCCCAAGGTGGAGAGTGCGATTAAAGCTCCTTTAACCAACATTCCTCACATTAACAACAAATGAAATGACATGTTTGCCAATGCTGCCAATTACACTAGTAACTACCAATCAGCTGGTTTTTCCTTTTTTCTGTGTGATCGAGTCCGAAGCACCAGAGATGCTGCTCATCAAGTTTGCCAAAGTTTGACAGGTGAAATATTTCGCTCTTATGTTGTCGTCTGTGATCACCACCAGGCCGTTAAACACGTCTGTCTGCTCCTCGGAGTTGAGCAGGTAGCCTAACATCAATTTACCAGGGCTTTTCACCTAATCCAGCTGCCCGCTGCAGCTGAAAACAAGGTTTATGGGGCCAGTGAGAGGGAACCACAACAGTGGAGGCTGTACACCAAAGTCAGTGAGCTGAAAGATGCTAAAAATCCTCTGTCAAGTTGATGGGAATTACCCAGTTCTCAGCTAATTCTGTGTTTATATCCACTACTTATATCCAAAGCTCCTTTCACAATAACGCATCATCCGATCAGCTGTTAACTTATACGATTAACACATTTAAACACAGTGAAAATAAGACTTTACCTATTTAGTGTTACTACACAACAGTTTTCAAAGAAAAAGCTTCCTTCTCCTAACTTCACACACTTAACTTTTTTTTATTATTATTATGAATTAGTCTTCAACATTGACTTAAATTAGGTTGCTTGAAGTAGTATTTTCCCACTCTGCTCCTTCAAACAAAGCCACAAAGGGTATGTACATCGTTTTATACATAGTAGTCCTTTGAACTACTGTGTATCACTGATACATCTTGGTAGTATTGCAAAAATACATGATATTATAAATCATCATACCTGTCATTAAACCTAAGACACAACACTAGTCACCAAAAGCTCCAAAAAAAATATGTTTGTTTAAACTATGTTTGAAATGATTCATCTCATCAACAGTTTGTAATATTTCCACTTCTTCCAGTCAGCTCAGTCTGCAGGACATGAATTTAATGATGTCCAAAAACACCCTCTGGAAAACAAGGGGCGTCCACTGGCTCGTACCATTCTGCTAATTACGGAATCAATTGTTCCGGGGAAGTTTCAACTGCACGACTTCCCCCACCGACCACATGCCAAGTCACAGCAACACAAAAAATATCGCTACGAGCAAGGTGGACGAGTACACAATGAGGAAACAGACTAACAAACAAGAGAGGGAGAGAGGCGGGGGATCAGAGAGGGAAAAGACAGAGAGGCGAATGACACAATGAGACGGAGAGAAAGACAGCGTTATGATACAGAACAGATTGGCTGATTCGGCCCTCTCTCTTCCCGTCCTCCATCAGTGCCCCCATTCCTCAGCCAGACACTTTCTTAAACTAAACTAAATGGGCTAATTAATCTGGGCTAATGGTGGGTGACAGCAAATATGCTCGCACAATTATCACCCTATTAAAGATTCATATTCCAACCCATAATTGAAGACGAAAAGGTGGGGTGCAGGGAGGAATGGGTGGGAGCAGCTCCAGCAGAGTGGGAGACAGGAGTCATTTTTCTCAGAACCACGTCCACGCGCAAGACTGGTTCCTTCAAGCTGTCACTGACGCCATGATGTCATGATGCAGCAGGGCTTTTGCATCATGCACACAGTGAAAGCTTATTGTCTTATTTGGAGTGAGAGTCGTGACCGATATATCAAACTACATTGTGTAATGTTCGAGTGCACCAGGAAAATCAGTGCACTTCGCGTTCCAAGATCCTAATGACAGCCTTCAATTATTAAGATAGATGTGCGTTGTGCATCTACTTTTTACGCATACTGTATTTGTATGGGGCTTTTTTTTCATATGAGGGCAATTCAGACCAAGACAAATTAGAGTGGTCTGGCTGAAATATGAAAGCTTATCGAGTTGTCTAATAGTCAATAAAAGAAAATACGTTACAAATTGCCTTGAGAAAAACGTATTAGGCTTAAACAGCAGCAAGATTTGCTTTAATATAGTCCATTGCCTATTTCCCCCCCTGGGTATTATTTCACAACTTCCACTGCGGTCATCTGAAATACCTTCAGCTGCTTTGTTAAAATGATTTAAACAGTCTATAAAGCACATACCAGTCGTCGCTGCCACCTGGTATATAAATATACTGTATATGAACAGACTGCCATCCACAGAAATTAATGGACGTTAAAGCGCATCAGACTAATTGCATACATGAGGACTGAAGATAGTGGTGAAGGACTTGCAGGCTACTTATTAGATTTTGGTAGTAGCCATTTTGGAACACACACACACACACAACTGACGCCTGGGATTTAAAGTGAGTCAAAGGAATCAACAGCGAGGGCTCGCAGCTGTCTCCCTCCACATGCATAAACAATAGTGCGTCACCAAGTTGTGAGACGCCTTGGTCCCAGGTAAATTTGAGTGGATGTCAAGGGAGGCAGGGAAAAGGGAAAGATGAGAAATAAGATGAAAAACCTCAAATTCAATCTGGCACGGTTAGAGGGACTGAGGGGAAATAAGGTGGTTTTGATTTGTCTCTCATCCCTCGCTCGCACTGTGACAGAGCGATAGAGCGTTGCCACCGCGGAGGCAGCACCAGCAGCCGCTGACTGACGAGAGGAGGAGGGATTGGGGCGGTGGGGGCGGTGGAGGGTGGAGCGAGGAATGGAAAGGTAAAGGTGAGGGAAGAATAGAGGACGGGAGAGATAGAAAATGCAATCCCATTCCCAAGTAAAAGAGAATCATTATCTTCTCTAAAACAGAAAGAGATGGACGGGTCTGTCCTTGGCAGGCTGTCGGGACCGAACTGTTGAAAACAGAGGGCCTATAGAGGCGAGAGCACGAGCTCAGATACTCTGTCAACATTATTTCTGAGCAAGTCCAAACCTGAAAACCCGAGGCATAAATTAGGTCATAAAAAACCATGCCTGCAAATGCTAACCATTAAAAATAATAAAAAATTTTGCGAGCAAACCTGAAAAGGCAAAACCCGAAAAGGTAACCTGCCACAATAATTGGGTACAAAGCCAAAAAAAAAAGTTTGATTTGAAATGTTCGTTAGTGCAATGACCAGAATTCATTAACATGGTAGCGATCCCAGAGCATAGTGGAAAGCTTTTCTCACTGGAACTGCATCTTTTCCTAGCGCTCCTGTTCCCCGTCTCTGGCAAATGGTCCATGCAAACAACAACTAAAATGAGAATCTTTAATCATATTTTCAATTCATTCCTGGCGACGTATGAAATCGCTGCACAATGACAACCTATGGGAGTTGATAGCATTTTTCACTTTATTTTGACCTCTCGTTCCGTCTTGTATCTTGTTGGGAATATGATTTCCTGTTGCGTCCGTGACAAGTCACCTACAATAATGGGAGGGATTATTTTGGATGCTCACCGGGCTTGATACTTGCTTTTACTAGTCTCTGTTGTACCTTATCTACCTGACCTTTTACTGCAAATGGTAAGGGACAGCTCTTAAAGAGGCTGGGACATGGATCTGCCCTCTACAGAGCGAAGCATAGCCTCGCTTTACTCTCCTGTATTTCTTTAAGACTCTCTGTACTATCTGCTCTGGTTTTTTATTTGGTGCCCAGTCAGGCTGAATTTGTGAGTCCTGCTCCGTTGTATTGGTATTGCGTTATTTTCAGCACGGCTGTAAACAGCATCACACGCTTGCTTCACCGAATTGCACAGAAACCACAGGTTTCTGTTGTGGTTTACATTTGTCGACACTTTCTGCACTGACATGGTCAATGGCAAACATCCATAAAAAGACAATGTACTGCAGTTACCTGCAGGCACAAACACACCAAATGGGATATAAGGTGACACAGTTGTAAGTAGAGCCAATGATGCCAATGGTCCATTTTTCCAAAGTCTAAGATCAAATTAGACTTTGGAAAATGTTGGACTATATGAAAAAAGTCTCAGTTTCAAATGTTTTTTTGTTTTTGAATGCATGATATTACCTACTTACTTCAGAAATTCAGTCAGTGCTTCTTGCCTCATGTAATTTTTCAGTCTGCAGTGGAGGCACAGAACGTCACTGGCATTGTCTAATGCTTGAGCTCACTGAGCCAGTAAGGAAATGTCCAACTGTCAGCCAAACCATATTAACAGCATATTAAAAAACAAAAACGCCCTCCCGGCCTTCAAACTTTCATCAGCCTGACACGCTGGAGTGGTGACAGGATTGAGACTGGCTCTAGAACCAGCCCCCTCTTAGCCGTTATCACCAGGGGAGAACAGAACGCATCGCTGCACAATAACACCTGTGTTCGTCCTCATCTCTGTGATCTGACTGTTGCCAAGTTGCCAAGAAAAAGGAATTGAATCCAAACATTTGTGTTGCGATCAGTCTTGATCTTAATGATTTTCACACTATTTTACCTTTGTTTTTCAGTGGTCCGCAATATGATGCCTATGTATTTTAATGGCACGACTCGCTTTTTTTTTTCCAAGAAAAAAAACCTGTCTTAATAATATCGCCTGAACGCGCAGTAATTGATGTGTCCAAACCTAAATTGTTTGCTCTGAAATAGCAAAGATAAATGTGTTGCTCTCACAGGTTTTGATTACAGTCAAAATGATATCTGTTACAGCACCGGCATCACAAAAAGACAAAAACCTTTGTGCCATTTTTTTTTTTTTTACGGCCATCTCTGAGCAGAGAAAAGGAAATTTCCAATTGTGTTGACATCCTATAAAATTCTGTCTGTATTGTTTGGTCCTAAATATAGTAGGTGATGTAAAAGAAAATTGAGATGGCAAACTTATTCTCCCAGCTCTTAAAGTGTTGGGTTCACCGAACATTTGCTCAAACAAAAGTTGAACAACATAGAAGGCACAGGGGAAAAAAAAAAATCATAATTTTCAATAATTGATGTAGAATGAGGCGTTGGGAATGAATAACTAATCCATCTGATGTGTCACTGGCCTTTACAAACCATACTTTGAATAGCCACTGCTATGACAGGAAATACTTGTTTAATACTTATTCAAGTGTTCATTTACAATACATAATGCAGTCTATTAACTGTAATGGAATTTCCAATTCCTGCACATTCAGTATTTATGTATTTTGTATTTATCTATATTTTACATTTATTTGATATTATGTATGCATGTACAGTATGTCTTTATTGGCAAGAATCAGACTGCTGACAAGCTTTTAACTACGTTATAGTGTACTACTACATTTATAGTGTTATGAATAATGCAATAAACATTTACATACTGTTTATGAATGATAAAGAGAGACTTACATTAAGCAGTAGCATTCCATTTCACACCATTTCACACGGATGTTTAAAGCCTAATAACTTACATTCCTACACCCAGAACTAGAACTGTACCAATTACCATTTAAAGTATTTTGAAGTTCAAACTATTAGAATAAAAAACTCCAAATAGCTACTGTCTATAAATAGACATTGCTTCTGGTGTGATAGTATACTGCTGTTTTACGAGGCAGTGGAAACACAACATAAGACGATGCCAAGTTTCAGTCATCATCACATCCACAGCATCAAATCATCCTTGATCATCAGCTGCAGACGACGTGCATGGCCAACAGTGTGTTTAACTGACCGCCTCGGTCTGACAGGCTCTCTGGGGTGGTATCGTGGTTTGCAGCCCAGTGCCAGCACTCGCTGGGTAATGGACCAACACAGAGTCTCTGCTGGGGTATAAGAAGGAAAAATGGGCATTGCCTCTGCACACCCACTGTCACATCAGCCTCTATAGCACAGATGATTCACAAGGGCACCAATGCAGCTTTAGCGTGAGTTGTTTACGCAACAAAAGAAAGTAAGTATAAACAGTTATTCATATGAAACATATCAAAACAAATAATATAAATAAAAAAGCTTTAGACGTGATAAGCCAACTCTCGTCTTCAGATAAGTCAGGGGAAATATGTGGGTCCTAACAAGCTTCTTAAATCTCACTAATTTAAGGGACAGCAAATGCACCATCTCTCTGAACATTCAATAAAGTAATTTAATAGTTGCATTTTCCATGATAAAGAATACAGCTGCAGCTGCTGACAATCTGCAGATGGGCCATTTCTCCTTGACACGGTTGAGAGTATCTGTCATGTCTTGTCTCTGTTTTGGTATAATTTCCTGTTTTATTTTGAAACCATACCCTCCTCACGTTAGCAATATTGATTGCAGAATGTCAATAAAAAGATAATTTAAAAAAAAAAAACCATACCCTCCTCACGTTAGGTCACTTCCCACTTTCCT